>OY978221.1:107500-524556 GCA_963854785.1 Vaccinium vitis-idaea
AGGAAAGAATAATTACAACATAGGTAATAGTGTCGTCATAGTATCGTAATAATGAACCATAGGTAATAGTGCCGTCATATTACCGTAGCAGGTAATAGTGTCGTCATAGTATCGTAATAGTGGCAGTGGATGGAGCTTGGAGTAAAGTGTCGTGCAGGGGAGTGGCCGCTTGGTCTGTATCCAATTCATCCTTTCAGCTTTTTGCAAAAGGTTTTACTCATGTGCATGCTTTGTCATTCACGGGGTTGAGGCTTTGGTAGTTTTGCAAGCTATGAGATGAGCGAAAGCTACAGGATTGTCGATGTTGCATGTTATGACGGATAGTTTAGAGGTTATTTATGCTTTAAGTGATGTTTTTTTATGCTAATGTGTTCATTAGAAATGTTGTTTTGGATATTCTGGACATTGTATCCTATTTTGACAATGTAAATATTGTCAAGGTCACCCGTCAGGATGTGAGAGATGCTCACAATCTTGCACGGAGTCACCTTTGTAATAGTTAGGTGTTTTAATGAATTATCTATGTTTTCCTTCGTTCAAAAAAATAAAATGGAGGTGTCATAGTAATAGTGAAAAGACCAGGGGTGAAAGCCCACCTTACCCTTAAGACACTAATTTGTGCTATTCTTACCACTTGGACTGACCTTTTTTTGTTAATATTCTTGAGAGTTAGCAGAGAATTCACGAATATTGATATTTGGATTTAAAGATGAAGGAACATGAAAAATCGAACGAGGCATGCAACGTTAACAAGCACACTGGCATTGAGGCTATAAGATTGACAGAAATAAAATCCAAATTATGATCATGCATTTATAAAATGTGAAATGGACCATAAAGTTACAGTTGTATTGGGTTTGTACTGCATGGCAATGGGGGACTGAGGACTGATTAGACCATCGTTCTGAATTTCATCGGTTTCTACCAGTAATGGGCGCTAGCTCCTCCTCATCAGTAGAAGCGTCTGTGCTTTTAAGATTGCAATAATAATATTGATGGAACATCTTGGCACAGCTGATGAATATGGACATGAGCTGTAGATTAACGGCTAGCTGTACCATGCTTAGGAAGATGGTGGCAATCAGATGTGCTGCAAATCCCAAGGATTGATGCTGTTTGACAAAGTCTATCACGTGTTCATATTCTCCGTCACAATCATCCATGTACCTGCACCAGCCATGAATGCAAACTCGAGCTTTCCAGAACCTAGTGGGGCTCTCTCTCTCTCTCTCTCTCTCTCTCTCTCTCTCTCATCAGTTTTGCTTGCACCTTGATCCTATAAAGGAAAAACAAAATCTAATGAAACCATGCACCTTGGGCCTATTGAGGCCAATGAAATCGAAGGCCACTTCTCTCTTTCTCTATCATCTTCGGTTGAGGATATTATTGTTTAGAATTGTACTTTATATTTTTCGAAATCAAAAAAGCAACAGTCAATTGCTTTCAGTCCAGACGGAGGTATTTATGGCCCAAGTGCTTCCCTTCTTCCCACCCCGGCCCTATTGAACTTAAGAGAGATTGGCAGCTTAAGCATGCATCTCTCCAGTCAGTGTTGGTTCTTGGTGGTTGGTTCAGGTTTTATAATATTAATTTGAAGGAATTTGAAGGTTAGGTTTGAAAATCTAAAATTTTGATATCAAATGGATGATCAT
Source organism: Vaccinium vitis-idaea (assembly GCA_963854785.1). Classification (NCBI taxonomy): domain Eukaryota; kingdom Viridiplantae; phylum Streptophyta; class Magnoliopsida; order Ericales; family Ericaceae; genus Vaccinium; species Vaccinium vitis-idaea. The sequence continues at coordinate 109,153 of OY978221.1, forward strand.
GGTAATGATGATTTGGTGGGGGAAGAAACAAAGTAGAATGCAGGATAAGTAACTTTCACAATCCATTGATGATCATGGTAATGATGATTTAATGAACATACACAATTGGAAAAAAAAAAACTCTAACAAAGTTACTTAATGGATTGTGTATGTTCATTAATGGATTGTGTGCTTCATACATTGACGGTTGCAAAATGCAAATTCAGGCGCTGGGTGTTCAACTTCATTAACAGTGTGGAGGGAATTAACCTCCAAATCTAGTCTACGTTAATTATTTGCAATTACGAGTTCATTATTTTTTGGGACCGTAGCTCAAAGTTTATTACATATGAATGCAGTCACTCAGGCCTCAATCAAGTTGTTAATTGCTTGTACATTTATCCAATCAAAGGGTTTTCTAGTTGAGTATTGAACGCATTGAAAATAGTGTGACGGAGGATTGCTTGTGAGAAGGTGGCCGGGTTAACAAGTGTTGACAGTGAAGTGAAGGTAAAGAAACATGTTTTTTTTTTTTAATCATATTACACATGCATAATCAAGTATATATATATATTCTGAATCCGGCCAGGAATCTAATTGGTTGGTGGTTGTGGGTTTATCTGACACTCTTCTTCTCTTGTGGCAGTGAAGTTGGTTTGAATCTGGTTCTCATCTTTTCACCTGATTTGGTGAGTTGTTGGAGAAATTAGTCATGCTAAAACTTTTACTGCAATCTACTAATATATCTTATGCTTACTTTCTTTGTTTTAAAACTCAGTTAGAGTTGATTCGGCTTTTGTTGGAGTTCCATGGTTAAAGGTCTAGGTTTGGAGATGGAAGAATCGGGGGGCATTGAGAATCTTCTAGCTGCAAGGAGAGTTCTGAAATGCAGCTTAGAGAAATCAAGAGATGTGGCTTCTGAAATACATAAAACTGGCTCGAGATTACAAGAAGTTAACCAAAGATTGCCAACACTAGAAGCTGCTATCAAAACCATCGGACGCAAGTGCTCTCTTCTTGAGATCAGAGGACACATCAAACACGCTGTGGGCCCAGCCGCTGCAGTTGTAAAGGTCTTTGATGCGGTTAATGAGCTTGAAAATTTGCTTCTATCCGATCCATCTTCTGATCTCTTTCGCTACCTTTCATTAGTGAAACAACTTGAAGAGGCACTGAGGTTTCTCACAGATAACTGTGGGTTAGTCATTCGGTGGTTGGAGGAAGTTGAACATTTCCTTGAAGACAGAACAGTCGATGAGGATGATTGGTACCTCTCGACTCTCAGAAAATCTCTGATGATACTCAGAGAGTTACAGGCAACGGAGGGGCAGTCACGTCTCAGTGGAGGGCCTCTGTTTGATGCATTAGAGAAGTTGGAAACGGAATTTCGACACCTCCTGATGGAAAACAGTTTCCCAATGGCTTTCTCATCAACCTCTGGTGGCGAAAAAAACAGCAATATTTCTGCATCGTCACCTTTGGCGGTTCCTGTTGTCCAGAAGTTGCAAGCCATTCTGGAAAGAATACGTGGCAACAATCGGATTGAGAGTTGCATACGTATTTATGTCAATGTCAGGAGTTCAAATGCTAGGGCTACCATGCAAGCTCTTGACTTGAATTACCTCGACACATCATTATCCGAATTTGAAAGCGTGCAAAGAATCGAAGAATCCATAGATCTATGGAGCAACCATTTGGAGTTTGCTATAAAGCGTGTACTTGATCAAGAGTACAGACTCAGTAACGACGTCTTCGAGAAGGTTGAATCTGATGTTCGGAAGAGTTGCTTTGCAGAGATTGCTGTTCAATCCGGAATACAATCTTTCATCAAATTTGGTAACACTATTACCAAGGGTAAGAAGGATGCAGTCAAGCTGTTGAAGTTATTGGACATATTTGCAGCTTTGAACAAGCTGAGATTAGATTTCAACAGACTGTTTGGTGGGAATTCCTGCGCTGAAATCCAGATTCAGACTAGGGATCTCATCAAAAAGGTAGTTGACGGGGCTTGTGAGATTTTCCAGGAGCTTTCTGTTCAAGTGGAATTGCAAAGGGAGAGTACCCCTCCTGCCGATGGCAGCGTCCCAAGGCTGTTAACTTTTGTCACAGACTACTGTAACCAGCTGCTTGAGGATGACTACAGACCGATAGTGATTCAAGTTCTGGGAATTCATCAGATTTGGAATCACAAGGAGTTCAAAGAGGGAATCCTTTCAAATGAAATCCACAAAATAATGAGGGGGGTTGAGCTGAATTTGGATACATGGGCGAAGAGATATGATAACACTGCACTGTCCTGCCTTTTCATGATGAATAATCACTGGTACTTGTTCAAAAACTTGAAAGGCACAAAGCTTGGAGATTTAATGGGAGATTCCTGGTTGAAAGGTCATCAGCAATCCTCGGAGTATTATGCAGCTGTCTACTTAAAAGAGAGTTGGGGAAAACTTCCTTCTCTGTTAAGTGAGGAGGGTCTGATTCTGTTCTCTGAAGGAAGAACCGTTGCTCGTGATCTGGTCAAAAAAAGACTGAAGGCATTCCGCGATGCTTTTGATGAAATTTATCAGAAGCAAACGGAGTGGGTTGTGTCAGATAAAAACTTGAGGGTGAAGACATGTCAAAATGTGGTGGAGATGATTGTTCCTGTTTACAGGAAGTTTATGGGGAATTACATGCCTTTGGTTGAACAAGGAGGAGCAAGTCCAAACAAGTATGTAAAATACACCGGGGAAAATTTGGAGAATATGATGGGGTCTCTGTTTCAGCCAAAGCTGGGGAAGTTTGGTAGTAGTACCAAATGCACACACTTGATAGGTAAGATAAAAAATGTTGTCACCAGTCACTTTTCATCGACTCCTGCTGCTGCATGATCGTGTATATAGTTAATCAATAGATTGCCCGTTTGTATATATCTTTCGCAATTAATAGTTCTAGATAGTGGCCATGGGTTTGATGGTGTTTGTTGTGACCATGGATGGAAAAACTGCCATCAGTTCGGTTGTTTCAACTACCCTCTCTCTCTCTCTCTCTCTCTCTCTCTCTCTCAAATATGTTTCTATCAGATCTTTCCCACTAGCTATTAAAATGCACTGGGTGTCGTTGCACTGTCAGTTTCCTCACTTCTCTCCTACCTGATAAAGACAGTGGATGTTTGGTGGTTGAACTGCTAAATGCATTATAGTGAAATGGAAAAACCAGCCACTTAAGAAATTCCTTTTCCTTCTTTTCATCCAAGTATAAACATATGCTTGTTCATAAGTCCCTGACTAAAGGCTCATGAAAGGAAATGCAGTAGAAAAAACCAATGGCACACCAGTTCAAAATCCTAGAAAAGGGTAAGATAAAAAGAACTATAGTGATTCTAAAATCAATTGTATAACTATGAATTTGAGAAAAGGGTAAGATAAAAAGAACTATAGTGATTCTAAAATCAATTGTATAACTATGAATTTGAGCAGCTTCCAACAGGTTTCTCTTCTTGATTGCAAGCAGTCATTAAAGCCAGATAACTAATTAGGATCCGTACCAAAGTTCTGAATACCATACCAAATGCGGTATCGGTTTTCTTGTTGGTATGGTACGTACATGTACCAGTGTAATTTTGGTTACCTTTTCAGATTTTACGCTATCAATATAATATTTTAATATTGCTTGAAAAGGTCAAAGCATTCATCCAACATGAAAGTATACAATAAAAAATAGTAATTGTAGTGATAACGAAGATCGTATATTAAGAGATGAGTAAAATTAGAGTAATTTTTTAAATACAGAAGTATTAATTAAGGAAGTACCCCTAAAAAGAACAACGTATACTATGACCGCACGTTCCATCCAGTACTCACCCGGTACCGACTGGTACAGCTGGTAATTGAACCGGAACGGAATATGAGGGCTCAAGTACCAGTTTTGCGCAAAAAGGGTATGTGGCAGCCGGTACAGAACCTTGGTCCGTATAACAGTGACTTAGTAAAACCTTACTCCAGGTCCTGGTGAAGGGATTGGAGAACCTTTTAAAATCAGAGAATCCATGATTGGAGAACCTTACTCCCGGTCAATAGAAGAAGGTTTCGTCATCATGTGAAGAAATGGGCAATCAAGAAGCTAAATCTATGGCTCAAAACATAAGAGGAAGGTTAATATATCCAGTGCAAAAATTACAAGAAAAACAAAGATACTAGTTAATGACCTCTGCATGCAATCTTCTTTAACTGTTTCACCTTCTTGAAATCAGGGACATGGTAATTCTTTTCCACCTCCCAAGCAAGTTGGGACATCCCGTTAAAAGATGATTTTACACCCTTCTCGTCCGTTACTTCTCGAGGGAAAGGGATTCGGACCTCAAATATACCACTTTGAGGAGAGGTAAGACGCATGTCAAAGCCTAACCGGTCTACCCAAACCATTTTTGCTTCTGATACCTGCAAAACAAAACAATTTAACAGCAAGTGACAAATAATTCCTGACATGGGGCAGCACCTTCCCTCGAGTCAAATGAATATGCTAAGGAGTTGAAATACTGTGACTTTTATAGGCTGCAAACCTGGAAATCTACATCAACAAAGATGTTGCAAAAGCGGCGAACATCTTCCATGTTGTGTGTGTTAATCTCACTCACAATTCTTTCTGCAAAGTCCCGAAGTGGATCAGGGTTCGCCAATTTATAATCTGATGAGGTGACCCATACACCATCCTGAAATGGTTCAAAACATCAGGTTTAAGTCCAACTAATATTATTGAACCACTTGACTTTCTAATGATCATGCACGAAAGTTCCAATCGTACTTACTATAGAACAAAAAATGTAACACTAAATAAATAAAAAATCCTCTGAATAAACTAGCACACCTCGGTAAAATCATCCATCTGAAATACCCTTTCAACAGCAACAATGTATATAAGGTCGGCATTCACTTCTTCTCCAAACCTCTTCTCCCATGTAGTACAAAGCTTCTGTCAAAAGAAGCAGTTTGAACAACCAAATGAGAAGGTAATCGAAGTCCTAAACTTTTTTGTGTGAGAGAAGCAGAAATCAACCACGTCATCTTTTTATCCACGAGATGAATAGATATCATTCAGTGCAATAACCAGAAATCAACATCATAATACTATATCAGATTGATAAACCGATAACAATTTCTACTGGCTCTTGTGATACAATATTCCAATTATTATCACCTTCTAAAATATTCCAATTAATATGCACCTTATTCTGGTATGAGTAGCCAAATCACAAGTGCTGAGGTGCATTCGTATGGAAAGCCTAACCTTTGCAGCACTCTAGGATTTCAGCTTCGCAATTGTTCTTTCACATACTTGGGAGCTCCTACATTTCTACTAGGCTTAAAGCTTCTAATTATTCCTTCTCACTGATAAATTACTGCAAACAGTAAGCACTGCTGCACTGGGCTTATGGAATTCTTTCCAACACTGGTAGTCTTTTTCAATCATCAAGGAAATCTGTTCAGCATGCAAGTTCTCCGGAGCGCGTGTTTGTTCTTGCCCAAGTCTATTTGTTCAGAAATAGTGCAACTGCTTAGGAATGTTTATGGCCAGTCAACACTCTAATAAAGTTACTTGAGAGGACATACGTAGGCCTACAAATGAAGGTGGGTTTGGTACTAGGAGAATCATTGATCCGAACCATTTACTGGAATGTGCAGAAACTTATGGACTATCTATCAACAGTTACATGACGTAACTCAGTTCAAACAACTAGAAAAGGGTGATTTATCATTTTCAACCCATTAACTCAATCCAGTTGTGCAAAGATCAGGCAAGGATTGCAGAAGACTTACATGGACAAAAATAGGACAACTCAAGTTTAAGACCACAAGGGTAGGTTAAGACCACAAGGGTACATGATAAGGAAACAGTTGCACTGCATTTTCATAGCATATCAAAGTTTCAATGCCACAGTAAATTCTGTAAACTCAATAATACAGTTAAATCACAAAATGCAATTCCTTTAAGGCTTTAAACAACACCACCTCACTACATCATTACACTCCACGATGATTACATACCTTCAAAAGCATTCTGTCTTCTGGTTTGTCAAGGCTACCTTGAATTGTGCACTGAGGAGTCCGCAACCGACTCTGCTCTAACTGTTTAATAACAGATGAGAAATATCAAGACATATAACTCCCAAAACCTGGCTAGGTTCGGGTTCAAGTTTACGAAGAAACATTGAACGCCTATTAACTGTATTCCAACTTGATAACTCACTAACATCTGTGACTATGTCTATATCATGCCTAAATCCACACACACACACACAGTCCCAACTAAAATGGCTGAAAAACAATCATAAAAAAGGCTGAGATTTAATATTGAAGTGAATTGAGTAAGTGAAGGAAGCACCTGGACATGGAGGCTCGACCTCCTATCCAAGGAGAATTGCCTGTTGGTGTCAATCAAGCAAAGAATCGGGGTGCCTTGCGTATCAACAGCAAATCGAACACCAATACCAAGGGGCCAAGCATCATTTTGGATTAGAGTAGAAAGAGTGCCCACAGAAGTCAACTCCATGATTGTTCTAGACACCTCAGCTGGGAAGGGTTTATGGTGGTTCACTGATTCCATATGGGTAGGCTCTGAAACCACAGAAACTGAGCATTTCAGAGTCCGAAACGAGGATTTCCGAGATGGATATGGTGTCGAAGGGTTGAAATGGGGTTTGAAGGTGGTTTTATAGAGTGAATGCGATGGTCTGGAGAATTGGGGAGAGGGGAAGACCCAAGGTGGAGGGCGGGATGTGAGAGTCTGGGATTGTGAAAGCATCTGATTTTGTGGTATCGATTCAAGGTTTTCAAGATTTCTGACGTTGTCAAACCAATTGGAACACTTGGGGGAAGAGAGAAGGAGAAATAGTGCCCAAGGGATGATGAGTCCGATGGGGATGGTGGTATATCTAAGTCTGTTTGGAAGTTAGGAAAAGAATGGAAAATAGGAGTAGTAATTAAGAAGGAAATATGAGGGAAAATTGAAGAAAAAATGAGAGAAAAGTTAAATAAAATTTGAATATTTTTCTTTCTTTTTTTTAAGAATCAAACAAAAGAAGGGAAAATTTACACTGCGTTTGGTTGAGAGTTTTGAGACGAATATTTTGAGAAATATTTTTGAGATAGTGTTTGAATGGGCTTTTGGAAAAAGTAATAATTAGAGAGAGGTGTAATAATTGGAAAGAGATAGAGAGAGAAATGAAAATAATGATTAAATAGTGGGGTATGAATAGAGAGAGAAATATGATTAATGATTGGAGAGATAAGAGATGAAGAAAGAATCTTTTTGAATTTTTTTTTAGAAATGTGAAGTGAACAACTCTATCCTTTCCACCTCTTTCGCTGTCATCCAATCAAAGCCTCTAATTCGGTAGAATCATGGAAGAAAGAGAAGGGGAACAATAAAAAAAAGGGTGATTCTATATAGCTCCCATTTATTACTTCATACCACCCGGTCAAAATAAATCCCAAAACCCCTCTTGCGAAAAGTCCATTTTGCCCCTCAAGTTACTACATACAACCCATTTACACAAACTCTTTTTCTCTTATTGCTACATACCAACCCACCCCTTTTTCTTCCCCAGACCTCTTCTTCTCCCTCTTCTTCTCACTCTTCTTCCTCCATTGTTAGGTTAGGTCAAAAAAATTTCATACTTGTTCCTACATTCTCCCCATCCATCTCTCATCTCTCTCAATCAATGTAAAATTTTGATGAGTCGATGGAAGGATCTCTCCTTCACTTCAATTAGAAGAACTTGGGGAGATAATGGAACAACTTAGAACTCCAAACTCACCAAAAGAGTCCGCAATAGAGAAGACGGTCACCTTAGAAGAAAGCATGGAAGTGGAGAGTGAGGCTGGTATCCCGGAAATGAAGACTTTCGAGCAAAAAATGACCCAAGAGGTAACGCATTGTTTCCCGACTTAGTAATTTGTCCGTTTGTTCGACACGGAAATGCAGTACCGAAAAACGTCATATGTTTCGGTATATAACTCCCGAAATTGGGAAAATATTTCGACAATTGAGTTCCGAAATTGGGACATTATTTCGGTAGTTATAAACCAAAATTTAGACAATATTTCGGTAGTTTATATCCATGTTTTGATACCAAACAAATCTAATCTTCCTAATGTTGCTGTGATATTTTTTTAAGGGTTATGCTTCCATGCATGGTAGTCGCACAACGGGGTCAGTAGGTGGCGTATATGATCATACGGAACACTTCACAACAGAGACGGTTAGTACTTTGAAAAAAGTTGGCTACTTACTTAAACACATGCGAGCTAGTTATTTATCCTAAATGTTTCTTGAACAATATGTGATAGGTGTTTCCCACCGAAGAAGCGTTGAAATGGCATAGATATCGAGAACCATATGCGAACGGATGGGAACCTCCGTTTGCTAGTCGAATCGAAGAGTTTGGAAGGATAATCGGGTCTGATGTAGCAACTGCAGAGGATTTTGATATTACTCAGTAGTCAATGTACCGTACTTGTAACTTTGACAATGCGTACTTGTAATTTGGTGTTGACAATGCGTACTTGTAATTTATTCGAGATTCTTATAACTTTGAGATTGTTGTCAATTAATGTGTAAGTCTATTCGAGAACTTAATTCATACAGGTGCAATTGATATTCCCTTCATGATATGCAGTTTATATATTGTTGAATGACCAATTTTAAACAGAGGCATGCAAACGGGAGTTAATGCCCGAAATTTGTTCATAAATACGGTAGTTTGTACCCGAAATTAGTGCAATAATTCGGTAGTTAATATCCAAACTATATTCTTTCTTTCGGAGACAAAGAATAGGGTGCATAGACTTGATATGATCAAAAGGTCTCTGAATATGGATAGTGCTATTCAAGTTGATCCTGATGGTACTGCTGGTGGATTAGCTATTTTTTGGAAAGGAATGTCCTCTGTTACGTTGGTTAAATTGTGCCCGTGGTTTATCGACGTAAGTATCTTTGATTCCTCTCTTAATAAATCATGGCGTCTTGTGAACGTTTATTTCAGTACTGATGACTCTAAAAGGAGGGAACAATGGGCTTTTTTCGTGCAATACAAGGCGTGTTTAGGGGATGATTGGGTGATATGGGGGGATATGAATGATATTTTAAATCCAGAGGAAAAACTTGGTGGTGTGACCCGTCCTCCATGGTCCATCAGGAAGTTCCAAAAATTTGTAGATGATTGTGGCTTGGTGGATCTTGGTTTTTCGGGCTACCCATTTACTTGGCGTAACAATCGGCCTGTAACAATCGGCCTGGACAGGAGTACATTCAAGAGCGTTTTGATCGTGTTCTTGCTACCCCATCATGGTGTCTTTTGTTCCATCAGGCCTCAGTTGTTCATCTGGATACAGTGGGGTCCGACCATAGTGCGCTTCTTTTAAATCTCAGGGCTGTTCCTCCTCGATGCCGAGTTCCGTTCCGCTTTGATGCCCGGTGGGTTGAGGAGGAGGAGGTTCAGGATATTATCAACCAATCTTGGTCTATCCCGATGCATGGTTCGCATGCTTTTTCAGTGTTTAAGAAAATACAAGCCTGTCGTTCTTCTCTTGCAAACTGGAAGCGCCGCAAACGCATTCATTCAGGTCAACGTATTGAGGAATTAAAAGCTAAGATTTTTTCCCTTAAAAATTCATCATCCGGCCCACCCTTAGCAATGATCCGAGATCTTAAATGGCAGCTCAAACAAGAATGGGACAGAGAAGAACTTTTTTGGAAGCAGAAGTCTAGAGTTAATTGGCTGCGGCAAGGGGATAAAAACACTCAATTTTTCCACTCTTCGGTTATGCGACAAAGGGCCTTCAACCGTATTTCTGGTATTGAGGATTCTAATGGCACTTGGGTGGATGAATCTAGCAATGTACAGGCAGAATTCAAACATTTTTTCATTGACCTCTTCACTGCCTCTCATGACCCTCATATTGCCGATACTATAGATTCTATCCCCAATAAAATATCCACTGCCATGAACCAAAATTTAACCCGGCCGGTTACCGATTTAGAAATCCAGGAAGCTCTGCAGTGTATGGAACCAACCAAGGCCCCTGGTATTGATGGTATGACCCCGTTATTTTTTCAAAATTACTGGCCGACGGTGGGGGCTGACGTTGTGGCAGCCGTGACGAGTTTTTTCCATACTTCCTACCTATTACGTAGTGTCAATCAAACCCTCATTACCCTCATTCCTAAAGTTACTTGCCCTACAAAACCCAGTCACTTCCGCCCAATTAGCCTTTGCAATGTCTCCTACAAAATCATAACGAAAATCCTTGCCAATCGCCTCAAGCCTATCCTTTCCCTTATAATTTCTGATAATCAGAGTGCTTTTGTTGGAGGGAGACAGATCACAGATTGTATTTTAATTGCACATGAGCTGATGCATTCTCTTAAGAATCGGCGGTATGGGAATAACGGTTGGGTTGCTTTGAAGCTTGATATGGCTAAAGCTTACGATCGAATTGAATGGTCATATTTGGAGGCTGTGCTTCGTAAGTTTGGGTTTGCTGATAGATGGGTCCACTGGGTCATGGCGTGTGTTACCACGGTGTCCTTTGCAACGGTTATTAATGGTGAAAAAGGCGAATTCTTCACACCTTCTAGAGGCATCAGACAAGGCTGCCCATTATCGCCTTATCTCTTTATCCTCTGTGCAGAAGGCTTCCATTACCTGATACAGAAAGAGATTGAAGAAGGCACTCTCCATGGGATTCGAATTGGCCGTCACTGCCCTTCCATCTCCCATTTATTTTTTGCAGATGATTCAGTCCTATTTTGGGAGGCTACAGCATCTGGATGCCATGCTATTGATCATATTATGCACAAGTATGAGGCTGCCTCCGGTCAGATGGTGAACAGGGATAAATCTTCTCTCTTTTTCAATCCCAACACACCGGATAATGTTAAAAAAGGTATATCTGACTTTCTCCAGGTTCGCATTGAATTACAAGGGGGGAAATATCTGGGGTTACCTTCCATTATCGGGAAATCTAAAACGGGGGTTTTTAATTATATTAAAGATCGGGTTAAGGAAAAATTGAGAAGTTGGGATGACTCTGTTTTGAATATGGCGGGTCGAGAAGTGATGATTAAGACTGTCTTGCTTACTATGCCTAACTATGTTATGAATTGTTTTCTCCTTCCGAAACGGATCTGTAAGGAGCTCTGTAGCATCATTCGCAAATTTTGGTGGGGCTCCAAACAAGGAGAGAAGAAGATTTGTTGGGTAAGCTGGGACAAACTTTGTGCAAAGAAACGTGATGGTGGATTGGGTTTTCGGGATCTACATTCTTTCAACCTTGCTTTTTTAGCTAAGCAGGGGTGGAAACTCTTACACGAGCCCAACTCCTTATTTCAGCGTCTGTTTAAAGGGAAATATTTTCATAATACCTCTTTCTGGGAAGCTGGATGCCCTAATTCAGCTTCATGGGCTTGGCAAAGTCTTATTGCAGGTAGGCCTATCCTAAGGAAGGGCTGGAGATGGAATGTTGGTAATGGTGCATCCATTTATATTTGGAAGGACCCTTGGCTCCCTCGTTCTCTATCATTTAAGGTTCTTAGCCCCCCTCCTCCAGCCGATTCTCCCCACTCCAATGTGCATTTTGTCTCTGAGCTCATCAATGGAGATACTCATAGCTGGAATATTTCGTTACTAAAGAGCCTATTCTCGGATTTTGATGTGGAAGCAATTCTCTCAATTCCTATTAGTTATCATGGCGTTGTGGATAAAGGTCTTTGGCATTACACGAGCAATGGAATTTTCTCTGTTAAGTCGGCTTACAACTTGGCTAAGCTTTATTCTTTTCCACGCAATTCTCGCGAACGTGGTGAATCCAGCTCAGGTACATCTTCTGACTCCTTTTGGAAATCGTTGTGGGCTATGTCTATCCCTAATAAAATCAAGATGTTTGTATGGAGGTGCTCCCATAATGCTATTGCTGTTTTACATAATTTGGTACGGAAAAATGTTGATGTTTCATCTTACTGTCCGAGATGTCATGCCTACTATGAAACTTTGGAGCACTTGCTTTTTCAATGTAAATTTTCGAAGGAATTGTGGCTTTTGTCCCCTTTTTCCGCTGCTGTCTCGGCTTCTTGGAGCTCCCTCTCTTTTATGGAATGGTGGTCGAGCATCTCTCGGTTTTCTCTGGTCCATGGTAATATGGTTGATATGACCGCTCTTCTAGCTTCTATTTGTTGGTTTATATGGAAAGCACGAAACAAGGAAACAGCTACTTATGCTCGAGCAACATCAGAAAGTTGATGGAATGAACCTCTTGAAGTTGGGTGGTTAGCACTTGGATTTCATGATCCTCCAAACTTCTTCAAGATGCAATAAACACACTGACTTCCGTAATGTTTTTGAGAGTAGAAATCACCTCGGGAAATATTAGCTTCTCTAAAAAATCTACTCTGATCCCGAGAGCCTTCATCTTTTATAAGGGAAAAAAGGAAACAGCTACTTATGCTCGAGCAACATCAGAATCCGCTCGAGCAGGCAGTCGTCCATAATCTACTGCATATCTTATGATCTCTTTCCAATTTGATACCTTCCTCTCCGACTTTTTCAGCATAGCAATCTAGCCATATTTGACGAAAACAAAATCTTCACCAACTCCTCAATCTTCACCAACCGTAATCTTCACAATATCCCCGGACTTCAATGGAAACAAAATTTTCACAAATTTCTCAATGCTCTCAAAACTACCTTATACGACTACCGCACTCAAAAAGCAATACAAATAAAGATGATTCCTTGCCTTACCTATACAGACACTCTAGAATAAATGAAAAATAAAAGTACAACTCGATTAAGGGAAATACATAAAAATGTGTTTTGGTCATAAATGTGACAACCAATAAAAGATCTCGGCTGATGGAGCTTACAATGGCGCTACAAATAAGAAAGATGGTATTGTTGGTGTGGGAGTTGTGGCACAGAACCATATGGGTCAGATTTTGGGAGCGTCGTCCATCCCGTTCAATGGTTTCTTCTCTCCTCGCTCTGTTGAAGCTATGGGTTTTCGGGAAGCATTGGTTATTGCAGCAAACAAAGGGATTTCTCAGATTATAGTGGAAGGTGATTGTGCCCAAGTTGTTCAAGCACTTACGAAAGCACAGGATCTTTTTTCTGATTGTAATTCCATCCTCTCTGATTGCTTGGAATTACTACCTCTTTTTTCCTCGTGCAAGTTTGTTCATGTTAAACGTTCTTGTAATAGGGTAGCCCACTCTTTGGCTAAGCATTCCCTATTTAGTGGCAAATTGGAATTTTGGGGGGGGTCCTGTCCCCCAATGGCTTGCTAATTTTGCTACGATTGATGTTAGGTCTTCGGACCGAGAGTTTAATTAATAAAGATCTCTTATTTCCGGGAAAATATATATATATCCAAACTATGTAAATCCAGAGAGCAAACATTTAGGACAGGCGTTGATGTCCGAAATTTGTTAATGAATTCGGTAGTTTGTACCCGAAATTTATGCTATTTTTCGGTAGTAAATATCCGAACTATGTAAATCCAGAAAGCAAATAGTGATTAGTGCAAACACTTACCAAAATATCAAAATACATCATAATATCAACATACATAAAAGTCATACATAACCAAAGTCTAACCATATCCATCCAAAATAGATCATAATCGTGGTCCATCCACTTAAATACATAACCAAAGTCTATCATAGTCTAAACATACATAAGCATAAGGTGCATCATAGTCTAATCAAAGTAAACACAATGCTCAAGTAGCATCTAGTGACATCTAGTGTAGAACTCCGTCGTGAATGGTGCAGTAGGCTCTCCCTTGGAGACATTGCCAGCCTCGCGACGAGGCAACCACCTATGTGCACGTGAAAGTGCTCGTGGATCCATGCCTGCGGGTTTAAACATAGTAAAGTAATATTATTAATAAAAGTTATGCATAAAGAAAGCATGTAACATTGAAATTAAAGGTATTAAAAGACAATAAATAACTAAACTAGGTATATACTTTAGAAGTTAAATCCCGAAAATTGTTGAAAATTACGGGAGTTAATTGTCGAAAACCATGTTGATTTTCGGTGGATAATTCCCGTTCGATCATTGTCCAAACAGCTGATATTGAAATTTTCGACAACTAACTCCCGAAATTTAGATCGTTTTTCGGGAATTCTATACCGAATTCCTTCGACGTCAATGACGTTTCAACTGACAAATTTCAGTCCAAACAACTTCCGATCAACCAATCTCACTTGAAATTAACAACTATAAAGCGATTTTTCAGGAACCTTACAGAGATCTATACGATATATGTATATATACCGAGTAAATGAACACACCTTTTAGTTCCGGTCAGATCTGAGCCGCTTGGTCGTCGTCGTCGCAACAGTGGTGGAGTATGGGAGAGGAGAGGCCGTGGGTTATGAGAAGGGGAGGAGGGAGGAGAAGAGGGAGAGTTTTTTCAAAATTTGGAGAAAAATTAAAGGAAGGGTATTTTGGGAACTTTACCGGGATATTTGAAGCAAAAATGTAAAATTTCCACGTCAGCTGGGTTGCATGTAGAAATCGGGTGGTATGAAGTAATAAATGGGAGCTATATAGAATCACCCTAAAAAAACACAGCATAGCACAAATACCAAAAGGAAATTAAAGAGGACATTTTCGGAAAAACATTTTATGTCTACATTTTTCGGGGAGATTGATTTGGGCAATTCTATTTCTAACAACATTTTGGCTAAATAAAATCCACTAAAAAACTGCTAAAACACAAATTTCTAATTCTAACCCATATTTTGTTAAATATAACCTCAAGAATTACCCAAACCTTCCCAAATTGCCCCCCACTTCCAAAACCTATTTAATTCCTAAAATACCCCCCATCAAAACCCTAAATCTAAATCTAACAAATCAAAACAATAATCGTCCATCTCTTCATCTCTCTCTCAACCATGTCAGATTACTTTCCCGAAGAAGTGCTCATGGAAATCCTCTCGAGACTACCTATGAAATCTTTGCTTCGGTTCGTTTGCGTCTCAGAATCATGGCGGTCCTTCATCTGCAGCCATATTTCATCAACACCTACCTCACTCAATTTAGCAACAACACGTACCACTTCCCTCCCCTCCTCTTACTCAGATACTGCTCTCACTCATGCACCTGAATAAATCATTCACCCTCACGGGAGAACTAATTGAAAACCTAAAAAAATGTTTTCATTCGGATTTTAAAAATCAAAACGTGTTGGTGAATTCAGTTGTTAAAGTATGAATGGAGCAATATATTCCAGGTTCTAGAAATTGAACAGATTTAGGTTTGAGACTTGAAATACGTCTATCAATTTTTAAAATCTGAATTGTGTTGTTTTATTCGGATGTGAAAAATTAAATTCTTTTGCTAACACTGTATGTAACTACTTCATCTTCTAAAATATATTTTTTTATGAGTCATTCAATTCTTCACATCCAATATTGCTAGCTACTAATTCGAAATATCCCTCCATCTCATTCTTTGCAGCTCCCTTAGAGGAAGTTATTCCACTACAAAGAATAATATTAGAAGATGTAAACTTGTTGTAATGACAATGACAATGTTACAAATATACTCAAAGTATCTCGACCCTCCATTTTAAAAACAGAAAATTGGTCTAAAGGACAAATTTAGAGCTTTAAATGGTGTTTAGTCCAACTTAATTTATTTTAATGCTTCCAATACATTGATAGGAAATATTTAAGAGCTCAAGGACAATATTAGACAAAAATACCCTTAATGAAGCAATAAAGTCGCGTTAGCCAACTTAGCCCGTCACTTTTCGTACAAAGGGAAAGCTGATCATTTCGTCTCTCTCTCTCTGACTGAAGTTCAAAAAGTAGATCTAATACTCCTCCTCTCTCTCTCTCTCTCTCTCTCATCCTCGTGGGAAATGGGAAATGGGAAATGGGACAAACGAATAAGCTGATCATTCCAAACATTTAGGCGTGAATTGGCTTTGAAAGTGACAGGTCACTGTATGACCCCCCGCCCGTCACTTTCACATGCCTCTCTCTCTCTCTCTCTCTCTCTCTCTCTCTCTCTCTCTCTCTCACATCCGTGTGGGACAAATTGATGGGTGGGACAAAATTATTCTCTCTCTCCTCAATTTTAGGGTTCAATTTTAAGGGATTTAGGCTCTTTAGGGATAGGGTATAGTGGGTTTAGGCATTTTGGGTTTAGGCACTTAGGGTGCACTTTCCAATTATAGGGTTTTAGTTGTTTAGGCACTTTCAAAGGGTACCCTAGTGTTTTAGGCACTTTCATAGGGTACCCTAGGGTTTTGGCACTTTGGGTGCACTTTCCAATTATAGGGTTTTAGTTGTTTAGGCACTTTCATAGGGCACCCTAGTGTTTTAGGCACTTTCATAGGGTACCCTAGGGTTTAGGTTTAGGGTGCACTTTCCAATTATAGGGTTTTAGTGGTTTAGGCACTTTCTTAAGGTACTCTAGGGTTTTAGGCACTTTCATAGGGTACCCTAGGGTTTATGTTTAGGCACTTTCATTAGGTTTGGGGGTTTATGCACTTTCATTGGCTAGTGGGGGCATTTTTGGAATTTTTAGGTGATTTGTCCTTTTGGCATTAAAGAAAAAGTTGATGTCCTTATTGAATTAAAGAGCCCTTTACTATGTCCTTCCCAAAAACGGACCCTTTTAAAAATTCCGACGTGTAGATCACAGGAAAAAAAAAAAAAGGGCAATCAAATAATTAAGACCACATGATTAACTGGCAAAAGCGTACAAGTAATACATCGGTTGCTCAAGTAAGAATAGAAGAGAATTACATCGTCCAGTCAATTAAATAATAATATTAGTAATTTGTGAATTATATTGATCGATATGTTTTAAGTACAAATTCATATTTTGGCTAAATAGTGTGATCCAATGTTAATTCCAACATAAATCTTCATCTAACTCGGCACCAACCAGCGGCTTTGGGAAGGAACACACCATAGAACAAAAAAATTAATCTTCATTTTCCCAATTTTTCAGTGGCCTTGATCACAATGACATGATCGTGTAGTTCACCGGTAGTTTCCATCCACTCTTTTAAGGCATTATCAGGGGCAAACACCTACCAACATTAATAAATAAATAAATAAAAAGGAGACAAAAAAGCATCATATCAATATCTAAGACTTCTACATTTGAACAAATATAAATTACCACTCACCTTATCCGTTGTAAAATGCTTCGTATAATCATATACAGAAGGAGATGGGCCCACTGGCTACAATGCCTTGAAGCGTCACACTGAACAAAACAAACATAAAATAAAATAAAAATCTACAAATATTTCGGTGAGGAAAACATGAAGTAATTGTTCAGATTTTTAAAAATGAAGTGATTGATTCAAATCTACACATCCTACTTTTGCCCGTATTTCGATTTTTAAACTTGAAGTAATTGTTCTAGTTCACATTTTAACTTCTGAATATGAATATGAAAACAAATTTGGATTCAAAAAAAATGAAGCATACATATTTTAAAATCCGAATTAAGTATATATTTCAAACTTTAAAATCTGAAAACATTGTGAAAATTTAATACTGGGAATCTGAATTACGGACGACCAAAAAAGAAAAAATGAAATCTAGGTCTTACCTCTTGTGTTGCTTTTGCCTCCCAAACCAGCATTTTCTTCCCATCAGCTTCCTTGTTGACCTCCATGCCGCTTGAAATCGAAAAATGGAGTCCCCCATTGGTGTTTCTTCTATTTCAACAATTGGAGTAGTGGGTCAATGGAAGGCCCCTTTCATTGATTGCTCCATTGGGTTCTCCATTGAGGGAGAGGTGAGGACTAGGGTGGATAGTGAATGTATTTTAGGATTTTAGGAGGGAGAAGAGAGGTGAAGGATGGAAAAAGATGAAAAGGATGACAATATTGAAGGGAGGGAGTTCGTGGCCCTAAGTTTGGGTGTCTGTTGTAGGCTTTTCCGCCGGGGGGAGGCGTCGCCTCCCCTCCCTCCCTCTCCTATCCTCCTTTTGCCACCTGCTTACCCGTCCACAATCGATCGCTGACTTCTGCCTAGTCGCCTACCGCCATTGATCTGAGGTTTTGAGCCCTTCCGCCGTTGATCTGAGCTTCGAAGTGCTTCCACCGATTGGATCCCCTCCCGCCATTGTGGTCATTGTTCTATTTTTAGGGGCTTGCATGCTTTGGTCCCTAGGTCTCCGGCAATGTAGCCATGTAGGTTTCTTGTATTCATAGTTCTCTGACCGGCGAAGCGGGTTTTATCTTGCTTTGTATGCTTATTTCGAACCCCACCTCGGCTGATTCACCACTATTTATTCTTTTCTCTAGTGCATTTTGGGATTCAGTTGTTTAATTTTCCTTGCATGTTCAGATGCGGATTTGATATCCCTTAAGTGCTCCAAGTTGGCAGTTGGCACTTTATCGAAAAAAGCTCCACGTCGCTTAGACCTTTAAGATAATGGGATTTCATACACGGTGGTTTGGCTAATTTGAAAAAACTAGTTTTTTGGTTTTTAAAGTTATGTCAATAAAAACGAAAAATAATTCAAAAAACTGGTTTATTTTCCGTTTTATTCAAAAAATTATTATTTTTTACCATAATTTTATACTCTTTGGATTCATCTCGACGAGATAAATCCAAAAACCACAAAATCTTGACGCAAAACTAACAAATGCAAAAAAAAATTGAATAAAGACAAGGAAAAAAACTAAAAAACCAGTTTTTTCAGATTAGCCAAATTGATAGTTTAGATTCTCAGTCCGTTTATTCTGCAACATTTGTTTTTTGGGGTTGAGCTTTTGATCCATGTGTGAATGGGTCCATCACAATAGCCTGGGCTAATATGCCACTTTGTTGCAATAGTCTCTCTGCAACATTTGTTTTTTGGGGTTGAGATTTTGATCCATGTGTGAATGGGTCCATCACAATAGCCTGGGCTAATATGCCACTTTGTTGCAATAGTCTCTCTCCCACACGAAAAAAATCACCGACCGCACATCTCCTCCTCCTCCTCCTCCTCCTCCTCCTCCTCCTCTCTCTCTCTCTCTCTCTCTCTCTCTCTCTCTCTCTCTCTCTTATTTTGCTGGTAAGAAGGTAACACAACTCCCTGATTTGCAGGGGTAGAATAGTTCCAAAATCCCATACAAAAAACCCCTGGTTTGCCAACGACAGGGTCTGGGGTAGCGTTACCAAATCCAGGTGAAGGGGGATATGTAGTCTGAACAGTAAACAAGTTCAAGGGAGGAAAATGGGAGCCAAAGACCTGATTTGTGTGGGGCTAGGAGAACAAATACCGGGTGCAAAGGCGGCTCCACCTTAAGTCGAGGGTGGTCACACGAACACCCTAAACTTTTTTTTTTTTTTTAGAAATACATGTAAAATTTTACTTTATGTTAAATTTTTTACATTTTGAAGACCCTAACCAAAATTCTTTAAGGCCTACCCAAAATGTTTGAATACCCAACCTAATGAATAATCACACAAAACATTGGAATAGTACCCAACCCAATTAGAGTCCATAACAAAATAAATAAGGAAAATATGCAACAGTTTCAAAATATGAAAAGTCGTCAAGGGAAATTGTAATATGCTAAATATTTTGTTGTTTTTTGGTGGCATTGTCGATATTAGTAGAATTTTTTTTTTTATTTATGTACAGTTACGATTTCGAGATGGTAGTAGAATTTTTTAACACCCTCGCAAGAATTCCTGGAGACGCCACTGTCCGGGTGCCATCTCCGACATCCAAACAGGTCCTAAAGGGCTCAAACCATGAATGGAGCTCAGCCGGTCAGCCCAAAAACAAAATAACAGAGAGTATATTATCCGTGGGAATTGGGAACAAAACAGAGTAAGCTGAGTACTATTATCAGTAGGTAGACATTGTTTGGAAAAACACAAGAATAAATAAATAAAACGCAGGATTTTGTAATCCAGTTCTCTCCCCCTTTTCATGTCCACTTCCACTTTTTTCTCTTCGTATGCTTATGATATGGGGATGCTATGAATGGTGATCATTCCCGACCCACATGCGCCTGCATTTCCTTTTTTTTTTCCATGTCTTTTTTTTTCTTGTCTTTTTTTTTTTTAAATTCCGGGCGGGTGTTATTAATGGTGATCGCGCAGGCAAACAATAGAAAGGTATCGTCCACAGATAGAGTCAGTGGCGGAGCCACTACAAGACCAGTGTGGGCACAGGCCCACACTGTATTTTAGGGAAATTTTTATTTTATTTTTTGCATTCTTAGAGAAAAATGTATTAGAAATTTCACCGGTATATCATATTATTTCTACAAAAGATTAATTATTGCTCTTGGGGCACAACTATATGGTATTATAACATCATTGTCCTATGCATATTGATGTGGGACTTGAGACTAAATATATGAGTTTTACCTAACTATATATGAGATGATGAAGGCCGGAAAAAAAAATGGTCATGGAGAAGGATTTTAGGGCACCATGCGGAGATACCCCAGAACCATCGAATAACTAATTACTACAAACAAACTTCAATTCACTGAATTTTTGCCTCAAAACTATTAGGTTTTTATGGATTCATAATCACTATATTACCATAGAATGCAAGTCTTTTTTTCCTTACGATATACATCAACAAGGGTTAGTGAAAAAATTAGTGTGTTAACAACTAAAGAGAGTTGGAAATCTCTCAACTAACTCGAACCATAGACCTCCCCTTGGAATTCGAAGGGTACACCCAAATAAGCTGAGGCACATTTGTCCAAGAGAGGCTCCTTTCAAATGAAAATCAAGGTATGTTAGATTCTTAAAAAAGAGTAATTTTTTTTTACACTACAAAGTACTGGACGTTTATGGTCTAATTGTGCCCTCACTGGTGTGATTTTCTGTCTACGTCACTGGATAGAGTAGAGAGGTACTCGGGTACAGGTTGTTAGATTGTCCTGTCCGCGAGATCTTCACTATTGGGAATTTTGCTATAATTTCCACGACAATATGACATGAATGACTGACCAAACTACTGCTACAAATGGGTTATTGTCTGCGAAAGCACTTTTTAAATACTACTACAAGTGGCTATGCAGTTGCAATTCAGTATTACTATGTACAAATGGAATCAGTTGCAATTCAGTATTACTATGTACAAATGGAATCGCATAGTTCCTTGGTTCTTAACTTTTTCGTTTGACACAAGGACCGGGGGTCTTGGAGGGCAGCCTTGTATCTGAGCCGTGATCTTGGCAATTAATGACTCGAATTTCATCTGAGCAATGGATGGCTCGGATTTACAAAGTGCCAAATTGAAATCAGAACTGTTGAAAACACATCTGACGGCTCTGATGCCGCCTTGCAAGGGACGCCCTCCAAGTTCCCGCTTCTTTAACACAATGGGTATTCTGTCGCTCAGCGTTTGAACAAATGCAAACAGAAAAACCTTTAATAAGCTTGGGCTTCGATGTATCTTGAAGACAAAATTGCTACAACTCAGTCCAAACCATATCTCAGTGCAAACCATATGATGGGAGCAAAAATTGTATTTATTGAGTTTTTCAAATGATTTTAGCAGCTGGGTTGCTAAAATCAACCCTGATTTTAGTACATGGTGAACTCATTTGTTAAAATCAGGATTGATTTTAGCAACCCAACTGCTAAAATCATTTGAAAAACTCAGGAGTTCACTTTGCTTTGACCCACTATAATGGTCAACCCATTGCTGATCACTCCACCGTCTGTCTGATTCTTTCAATATGGAATCAGAAAGGGGCAAAAAAGTGGTCCAGTCCAGAAAGGGGCTGTGACCACTATTACTATCACCTTCTGTCACATGCACTAGTCTACGTTCCTCCGGGTCCCTTCACCACCTGCCGACACTGTTTTTAGACTTCCACCACTAATTAGAATACTCTCTTTTTATAGGGAGTAATTAGTACATTTATCTACCATACCAAAAAAGCAACACAAAAGACAGGAGAGTCAGAAAGAGAGAGAGGGTAACCAATCAAATGGGATTTTTTTTATATGGAGGAGCAAATTTACAGATGGTAAGGTAGCATGTGATGTAATTTTTGGCACACAAAAATAAAACTAAACTTGATGATTTGTTTAAGTACAACACGTGGACATATTGCCCAGCCCAGAATACAAAAGAGGAGAAAAGAATTGCAGAACATATGAATAACAAACAACAACATCAATTTTGAAGAACCGAAGAGAAACAAGATCTATGTGGTGATGATGGTGAGGTGTTGAAGATTGGCCTAAGTCATCCCCCCGCCCCCAAAAAAAAATCTATGAAGGAGCAAAAAAGCATCTGTATGGATTGGTTTTAGTAGCTAGGAAGAAGAATCTAACTTATTTCTAATCGCAGGTCAGTTAGTCTTCCCCTGCAGCACCGAATTGGCAAATGATTGATTGGAACACTCTAAAAAAATGAAAGAGTCCATCTTTTTTTCTTCAATTTTTAATTTTTGTGGATTTTTTTTTTCCCCTTCAGCTTACTTGTTCACCGATAAGGTCAAGACCCACAAGGAGGAATGACAGACCTTGGAATAACAAGAAGTAGAAATGTACCCCTTGAGCTGATAAAAGGCTCCTGAGTGCAGCAGTAAGTAGTAAGAAAGCCAAAGCAAGCTCCTTCTTGTATAGCTTGTTCATCTTCTTCACAGGAGGTTTTGCACTTGATTCTTGATGTTCTTTCAATTTGTTGAGCTCAGAAATCTCGCTCTCTGAAACGCCCCTATGAAGTGGTGGGTGATTCATTGCCTTAGATTCCCTTTCTTCCGCAGCCAAAAGGTCTGGTTCTGATTCCCGGCCGGCCTTCTTCGTGACAATCCATTCGTATGAGCTTCCTAATTGAAACAGTCCAGAGACCATAGCATTGAATTTGGTCACAGACATTGTGTTTTCGAATAGAAGGTAAGGGGCTATAAATGGGATGGATTTTGGTGCTGGGAGAATGCTTAGGAATGACATGAATACGGGAACGTAACAAATAACCCATGAGGGTAGCTCAGCTTCTGGGACGAACATGGTTAAAGGAAGAATGATGCAAAACAATGTGAACGAATAGAATGGGAGAATGAGTTTCCTCAACAAAAAGAACAGTAGGATTAAATTTGATTTCTTCCAGAACGATATCTGCAATTCATGTCATCCAGTGATAATTTAGAGAAATGAGAATGGAATTATGGATAGAATGAAAGCAACACAGGGATACATAAGGCCAGACGAACCTTGGAAGTAATGATGGCAGGAAGGCACAACCGGAAGAGTTGCATTGGACCAGAATGCCAACGATGTTGTTGTTTCTTGTAAGCTTCATACGATTCAGGAACTTCGCAAAGTGCCTGCAAATTGATTCCATATACGCACAACATTACTTATACAGAATTCTCCAGCTATGGGAGATGCTTTAGATCTGCAACCAAGTTTTTAAACTGAATAGAATTCATAGAAGTCCCAATTACTGTGCCAAATTACCAAATGAGTGCCCCATTTAAGTATTTCTCCATACTCAAGTTCCTTCTCCACACCAAACATAGTTGTAAAATGCCAAAACAATTAAAACTAAGATGGTCAACTTCTTTTCAAGTAGAGAAAAATGACTAATTTATTAAGAACTTACCCTGACATCATTAAGGAAAATGAATTTCCAGCCATTGAGATGAGCACGAACGGCTATGTCCATATCCTCTACTGTTGTCCTCTCAAGCCAACCACCAGAGTCCTCCAGTGCTTTGATTCTCCACACACCAGCAGTCCCATTGAAACCAAAGAAGTTGAGGAACACTCCATTAACCTGCTGCTCCACTTCAAAGTGAAAGCACAAATTAATATTTTGCAATCGCGTCAACAGATTCTCATCCTTGTTCACAAAAGACCACCTAGCCTGAACTAAACCCAGTTCGGGATTGTCCTGAAAAAACAAGATGAATAAGAGAAAATTCAGAACAAAGCCCGTAGCTTTTAATAGATTCACAAGAACAGGATTTATTCCCACCTTAAAATGTGGAACTGTAAGCTTAAGGAAATCAGGATTTGGCTGGAAATCAGCATCAAAGATTGCAACAAATTCGTATGGCTTGACATAGTCGCAACTCATGGCAGATTTAAGATTTCCAGCTTTATAACCAGTTCTAACCAAACGATGGCGATAGATAATATTGACATTCTTTTGGCTCCATTTCAAAACCTCTCCCTTGATTAACAACTGAATGCTTTCATCATCAGAGTCATCAAGAACTTGAATCAACAACCGGTCTTTCGGCCAATCAATTTGGCATACTGCTGAGATAGATTGTTCGTACACCTACAGATGTCAATACCAGAGTCGTCGTCATCATCATCATCACTGTTACATAACACAACTCTAGTTTCATCCTATCGTTTTCTACTGTTATTGTCATTATTTCCTAACAAAAAGGGTTACTAAAGACTAAAACAGTGAGCTCAAACTACAGATCTTGTTAAATGACCAAAAAGACAGCCAAATTAAGGGGTGAAATCTACATAGAGGGTACTAAGTACTTACCTCCTTCTCATTACACATTGGAATCTGGACAAGAACCATGGGATACTCATATCCTGAACCCTCCAAATCCTCCGAATTAAACGGATCCCCTTGGATTTGTGGCTTGATTTTTTTGTACTTGATCCAGAAGCAACCAAGACAAAGTATCAGCCTGTCGGCGGATTGAATCAGGAAGAGAACAACACAGAAGTTAGAAACAGACTGAATTGGAGGAGCAATGTAGTCAGCCCGAAATCCCAACCAACCAAAATACAAATTGTGCAGCCATCCTTGAATCTCCCAAGTTTGTGGGATGTGCAAATTGTTGTTTTGGAAATAATGCCACCCATTGAAGTGGGCATACACTTCAAACCCCAGAAATGCCAAAGCAGTCACTAAGAATCCCAAAATGACCCTAAACAGTAACTTTCCCTTAGATTTCTCATTTTCCATTCCCACACCTTGGCCTAGTATCAACCTTTTCTTGATTGCGCCAAGTAATGCCCAGAGGAAATTGCCAATCCAAGAAAGGCAACCCACAGCTTGATGTGCTTTGAGAAGTAAAACCCATGTGAACTGTTTGGCATTCTTCCCTCTATCTTTGTCCACCGCCCTAAAAGCTGCGTCCGGGCCATCAATTTCTACTACTGAGAAATTGGGGTTTTCCATTGTGACTACCACTGGTGTTCCTTTCCTTGTGTCTTTTCCCCACCAACTGGAATTTTTTGCGTTTGGAGCCATATTTTCCACTCAAAAGAACAAAGTATTATAATTGTGTACTCAATACCAAAAAAAAAAATTATACTCGAAGCTTAAGAGGAACAAGACATGTTTCAGACCCCAGAGATCTCAATAATGAAGAAACTCAAAAGAAGAAAACCTTAAATCATGTCATGAATGGAGAACCAGATATCAAAGTATTAGAGCAGACAAAACCCCAAAATCAGGTATGACCACAGAAAAAATAGATCTATTGGTAGGAGATCTGTTTTAGGAACCCCACTTCAATTACACACTTGCATTCCACACCAAAATGCTGCAAAGAAAAAGCCAGAGAGAGGAGTGGGGGTGTGTGGGGTTTCTTTCTCCCTATCACCAAAAGGCTCTCTACAAGCAAAACCCAAACATTTTGCAAAATTACCAGAATAGGGCCTTGAGTAAAACCCTGATGCCTGTGGTTTAGTAAATGGTCAAACACAACCTCACATATACCCTCACTTTAAGCTGCCTACAGAATTTCATATGGTGGATCGAACAGGAGTTTGAAGATAGGTGACGCTTTGTTTGGTACCTTGGAAAAAGAAAAGAAAGGAAAATAAAAGGAAAGAGTGAAGAAAGTTTTTTTTTTTTGGTTCTGCGAGTGAAGAAAGTTAAGAGGAAAAATTTTAGTTAAAATAGTTTAGTTTAGTTATTTTCCTCTCTTTTTCCTCTCAACCCAAATAAAGGGGAGGAAAATATCCTTTCCATTCTTTTTCCAGGGTACCAAATATAGAAAATTCCCTAAATTCAATTCTGAGACAAGCAGGATGATTAAAAAGATTAATAGGAAAATGTTCAGCACGATCCATTTTTATTCAGGGTTTTACTTACTTACTGTACATCTTAACTATCACCAATAAGTATTTCCTAGCGTGACACCAAAATTAAGAACAAAAAAAGCAATAAAATACTCGATTGGATTCATCTTATGAGTACGAGATCACATATGTTACATTATGAATATGATAGTATTCTAAAAGTTGAAAGAAAAAAAAACACTTTACGAGTACAATTGAGGTACATTTGAATTGAGTTATATAGTTATCAAAATTGTAAAATTATTTTAGATCTCAAAAGTAAAATTTTAAAAAAAAATAGCAACAAATCAAGTATATAACTTTGCTACACTGCCTCAAGAATTTTAGTAAGGCATTTTTCATAAGGTTATTCCTTATTTTAATATTTTACTTATACCTTGGGGTCTCACATATGCCATCCATGTCCCACATATGTCTCAAAAACACCTTGGGTAACTTTCTAGTGGTGTTTTCTAAGCTGGATATTTCGAAAATACTCCTATCAATACCCTTGCAAAAACCATCTCAGTAGGCTATCAGTAACCGATAAGAGTGTATTTTTATAGATTTTTTCTTATATACCATACATGGTATTTTTTCAAAAAATAAATTCACATTATAATTTTTAATTTTTTTTCCAATAATATTTGTATGATAATAAAAAATATATGTTTTCAACATTTTAAATTATTTTAAAAAGTAGAAAAGTAGAAATAAAAAAAAGAATAGTTTAATACATTAAAGTTATAATAAACAGTTTGATTCTGTGTGATTTTGAAAAAGTGGCTAGCTAAAGTATAAAAAGTGTTTTTGAGGTTAAATTTGGTCCTAATTTTAGTGACGCTGATATGGATGTCCTTAAAATTTCTTTGAACACATCTAAATTTAATTGTTCGATACTTTGTCACATAAAATAGTTTGTGGGATTTATTTACATAAAATATCACATCATATGATATCTATTCTTGGTATTCAAATTGGTAATTGATTTTTATAACCCCAAATTGATGTCCACACCTCCTTTTTTGTCTTTTGGTGAAACTTTTACAAATAAATTTTTTACTAAAAGATAAAAAAAAAAAAGTGTGCGGATAAAAATAGGAGGTAAAAAAAAGGGACAAAAAAGAGAGTGTGGATATCAATTTTGAGGATTGTATAAATCACTCCCCTTTAAATGTAATCACGGATCCACGGTAACATTTCTTTAAACGAATATTGAGGTGATAAAAAGTTTTTTTTTTTTTAAAAAGGAGTTGATAAAAAGCGGCCCGCTAACAAGAAGCTAACATTTCCAGAGCATGTGAGAAGAATGCTAGTACTACGTTCAGCACCTCTCGTATACACCCCCTGCTCACACCCTATTACGTGGGACTTATTTCGATGTCTCACACGAATGATCGGAGCCGCTCAATTTGTTTAGAATCTTTTTTAAGGATTTTTGGGAAAAACAACTCAATCAGATACCGTTAAAGGCTCAATTGATTCATTCAAGTTTCAGTTCTTGAATCGAACCGACCAATTAACAAACATATCAAGCCTTTATCAATATCTGACTGAGTTGATTTTTTCAAGAACTCTTAAAAAGATATTTGAAATAAATTAAGCGGTTCCAATCATTCGTATAAGAGCCCTAAGGTAAGTCTCACACAATGAAGGGTGAGTGTAGACTTATTGACGTGGGAATAGTAAAAGAAATTAAGAACTCCTCTTATTTATTATCTTCTTAAAAATTGAGCAAATTGGTATCGGGGTTTGCAACTGTGGAAGTAAAGAAGTTGCGGAAATGAGAGAGACGGGTAATTTTCTTAAGCTAAAAAATAATCAGAAATATTAAGATAAGGTAAGCAACATTAATCAACATAGTAATGCTCATAACTTAATATACATTGAAAAAAGCATAGAAACAAACAAGTAATGGAGATCCCAATACAAAACTGACCTCGATCCTCTCCAACACGCATTCAACTCCTGAAATAATTGGAGTAGTAAATTATTTATTTCTACCCATGGCTTACTTTTATTTTTATCTTTTTTCTTGCTAATTGCCGTATTTCAAAATATTAATATAAAGTAAATTATGAAAGAAGTAAAACCCCATATTGTTAAAATATATTCTCACCATCATTTTAGTCATTCTTTTTTCTTTTCTTCTTAACTTATGGCCGCAGAAAACTAATCATAGAAGTCTATCTCATGGAAGTTGAAAAGGTAAGAAAAGGTGAAAAGGAGATAAAAAAAAAAAAAAAAAAAGGGACCGAGGGAAGAAAAAATTAAAGGGCATTCTAGTCTTACCATGTTGAAATCTTTTCATACTTCAATGTACCAAGTACTTTCGCTATTTTATACATAAGTGGGGTTAGTTAATGTCATTAATGAGCTTTACATGTGTCTTGGTGGCACATATTAAGCACTACGATTAATTCTATGAGGAGAGGTGAGCCAATTAAAATCAAAGCAAAACTCAAAATGATCTAGCCCGTTATGAGTTAATAGCAAGAAATTTTAAACCTAAGACCTTAACTACCAGGACTGTTTTTTTATGGTTTTATGTGTAGAGAGGAATTCTGGTGAGTTTTCCAAATGATAAAATCTAATAAAATTAACATTTTCTAAAATCACCAATTGATTTTATAAAATGGGGAAGATTTTTGCTAAAAAGCAAAGATTTTATCAATGTTGATTTAACAGATTTTATCATTTGAAACTTTAGTAGTTTGATTTCTTAATCTATCTATGCATACACTATGGGTAGTTGTGTAGTTTAAAAATGTCACACTTTTTTCAAGAAAAATATTTGAAAAAGTTCATGTCAAATTGCCAATAACTTCTCACACTCTTTTCCCTCTCCATTTACTTTCCTAGAAAAACTCAAAATGATAACCACACACTTTCATCTCTCTGTTTGCTCCCCCTAGAAAACTAATCTCCAGATTGGTAATTATTATTAGTTTATTTGATAATTAAAAAATTCCAGCCGAAAACCTTTAAATGAAAATTCTAAAATTGTTTGATCAAAATTAAAATTGGCTTAAGTTATACTCCTATCACCCAGAGGATCACATATTCTTCCATTTAGTTCAAAATCCCTTATAAACATTTCCAATACATAACTAAAGATTTTTTATATATAAAAATCCTATTAATCGTTTAGCAGTTCATCATGCGAGATCAATACCATAAATTTTTTTAAAGAAGCTTTGGATAATTTGGTGAGAAATGTTCATTAATCGATATGCTATTTTCTCCCTTTTAACTAGGAAGTTCTCCACTATAGGGCAGCTGTAAAGATACACATGCTTTCCCCTCTCTCCAGAAACTTTCAACTATAGGCTTTAATGAAGGCATTTATTTGGCTTTACAACAATTATACCTTTATTGGTGCCTTTAATGCTTTCCTCTCTCTCTCTCTCTCCATACCTCTGCCGTTTTGAGGGTTTCGAATCTCTGTGTTCTTGTATATTCTACATTCATCGTCAAAGCCTCCGACCCGTATCCCTCCCCCTGTTTTCTGTTTCAATGTCTGTCTCTGTTTTGCAGGTATGAGCAGCGGATTGTTCGAGCAGTTGGATGGGAGTAAGGTTAACACTGTGTTTGCTGCGCATCGCATGGTGACGACTGTTGGTGGTGCTGGAGTTCGTTATCTGTGTGGTGGCTGTATCCTGTTGCGGGGTTGTAGCAGTGTTGTTTCTTTCTTTTAGTTATTTTTGTTCGGTTCATTTGATGCACACTCGCGCAGGCTAGGCTTTATTTGCGAGGCATGTGTTAATGTTTGTAGACTCAATGCTAGGTTGCGATAGGTTAGTATTTTTATGGTCTTCGGTTGTCGCTAGCATGTTTTCCTTATGTAATAACTGCAATACAATGAAATTTTCTCTGTTGCTATAAATTTAAAATAAAATAAAAACAAACAAACAATTATACCTTTAGCTACTGGAAAACAAAAACATTAGGTCTAAATGTTCTTTTTTTTGTTGGGTAAGTTAGTTTTGAAGTTTGCTTTGATTATGAGAACATACTACATGCACATATGTATAAAACCGGACTTGAGCAAAAGCTCAAATTGTGGTCGCTTTAGGCCTCCGAAAATTTACAAATATTAGAAACCTTTTCTACTTTGATACTCTTTATAATAGTCTAACAAAATGAGTCTCATTTTATGTTTCGTTTTAGGCTTCCGAAATGTCAGGACAGACTCTACACATATAGGAGTATATGCCTAATTTGATCTTTCCTTTTTTATGCTTCCTGCTTTTCGTGATAACAATGGAGACCGTTTGTGTTATTTCCCTATGGTATGAATATTGAAATAACTAGATTCAATGATTGGAAAAGTGGAGGGAAATTAGTGCACACTAAAAATATGCTCCCATTAAATAGATCGCGAAAGGAAAAAAAAGAAAGAAAGAGGAAAATGCTAAGTATCTAGAATAATTGCTCATAAAATTACTCCCTCCGTCTCAAATTGTTGGTCCTTCTTTCTATTTTTGGGATGTCCCAAAATGTTAGTCATGTTTCTAAAAACAACAATAAAAATATGTCAAACTTCCAATATTACCCTTAAAAGTCTTCCAATAAAAATCTTTTCATACTTCAATGTACCAAGTACTTTCGCTATTTTATACATAAGTGGGGTTAGTTAATGTCATTAATGAGCTTTACATGTGTCTTGGTGGCACATATTAAGCACTACGATTAATTCTATGAGGAGAGGTGAGCCAATTAAAATCAAAGCAAAACTCAAAATGATCTAGCCCGTTATGAGTTAATAGCAAGAAATTTTAAACCTAAGACCTTAACTACCAGGCCTGTTTTTTATGGTTTTATGTGTAGAGAGGAATTCTGGTGAGTTTTCCAAATGATAAAATCTAATAAAATTAACATTTGCTAAAATCACCAATTGATGTTATAAAATGAGGAAGATTTTAGGATTTTTTTGAATCTCAGGATGGAAACATAACTCCTAAATAGGCTCAGAATGATTTTCTAATTTCAAGTGACTAAAAGGATGATTATTTAAGTGCCCCATACCTTTTCTACCCTTTTACTATGATATCAACATATATAGGATTATATTTTTTCCTAATTTTGTGGGTTTCAATAACATCCTAATTTTGTGGGATTCAATAAGTTCTTAATTTTGTGAGATTCAATAGCTTCCTAATTTAGTGGGATTTAACCATTTTTTAATTTAATGAGATTCAATCACATCCATTAAGAGAGATAATAAAAGATCAAATTCAAAAATTTGTTACTAATGCGTGGTGAAATTATATATAACCAAGCAAAAAAAATTAAATACGCACCAACAAATATGGTAAAAATGGCATACATGAGTCAGCAAATATGGTAAAAATGGCATACATGAAATTATACTTTTTTACTTGTTTGTTTTTCGTATTTTTTTTACCATGTAAATTCTTTACAAACATGGTAAATTTAATACAATAATAAGGAAACATGGTAAAGTAGTTAATACATCATTACAAAATCATGGTAAATATTGTACATTACACATTGAAACATGGTAAATAGTATAAACTAGTTACATTACATTAAAACATGGTAAACTAATTATATTACACATTGAATGTGAAAAGAATAGTGTTGTTCTCGTCACCAACAAGGTAATCGGCGATGCAAGCTTGACCACCACCGCCCTTTCCAAGTAGTTGAGAGTTGCTATGGCTTTCACGAACACGGCTTCTTGTTCGCAACCAAAGTACCGCCGCCGCCGCTCGCTGATAATGTTAAAAAATGATTTAAACATGGTGAATATGTACAACTATTGCACAATTTACTATGGTAAAAAAGTACAATAACAGTTCTGATGGTAAATTAAAAATAATCATGGTAAAATTATGTCCAAATAATATTAAGTCATTATGGTATTAAATGGAGAACAAAAAAACATGGTAAAACTTATGTTGAACATAAAAATAAAAAAAAAGAGTTGAGCTACTGATATTGTTAAGAGATAGTGCAGGAAACATTAACGAAACGAACATGGTAAAATCATGTTTATGTACAAGAAAAACTAGCCACGCCAACAATCATCTAAGAAAATCATTCTCGATTGCTTATCTTCCTTTTAACGCATCCCAAGTATTAAAAAAAAAACAGAACAACATAGAAAACCAAAAGAGAATGAAAGGGGAAACAAAACACAAAATACGAATATGAATAGAATTGGTTTGCTCTCTGTTACCTATCTTTTCTAGCCTTTTCAGTGAGTGCCTTGAACTTGGAAGAATTATCTACGACAGCCTTCTTTCTCTCCTCCAATCGACTCTGAAGCCCCTCCCAGGGGACTGTTGGCGATGGCTTTCACCGATGTGAAAGGAATGGCTGAGAATGCTAAAACACCCGCCAGCTTCACAAAGACCAGCCAAAGTTTCAATAAATAAAAAAAAGAAAGACCAAATCAATCCATGCAAGACTCAATTACCGAATAAATTTTTTAAATGCAAAAACTTTCTAGGTAGATAATAGTTAATCTCCATAAACCTAGGCCACACCTCTTCCCATGAAGCTCTGCAGCCACGATAGCGCTTCGCAGTGCCAGAATTTGTTTTGTAAAGATTCCATAATTTCGGGCCACCGAAAGTCGATAAGAAGCCGATGGATGATGTCGATGACGAAACTGAGGATTGGTGAAACAGCAGAGCCATGTATATGTACGTTTAGCTGACGATGATGAACGACAGAGCGTCGTCTCTGCTCTCACCAGAGGATTTTGCTGAAGCGGAGCCAATGAAATGGCGTTGTAGAATTGAGGTTTTAGGTTTTAAAAAGGGATGAAATCTGTTAGCGGAAATATGGGGATTGAGCCAATCCCTAATTACAGAGTTGGTCCCCTGAAATTTGAAAATGGCCCACTACCTACCGCCCCATATATGCAACTTTTAATTTAGTCTTCAATCCCTTCATATGTTACAATTATATAATTATATATATAAAGGGCATTTTTGAATTTTTTTGAATCTCGGGATGGAAACATAAGTCCTAAATAGGCTCAGGATGATTTTCTAATTTAAAGTGACTAAAAAGATGATTATCTAAGTGCCCCAACAATTTTAAACCACTTAATAAACTTCATAGTTTGGAAGGATAGTTTTGGAAATCTAAGACAATAGTTTGTCTCCTTAAAAAGTTTGATTCCCCAAAAGGGACGAGCAATTTGGGACGGATGGAGTATTCAAAAAGTGAAATCAGTAAATCTGAGCCGCTGATTTTAATTTCTAAATAATTTTCTGGGTAAATATTCTGAGTACCCAGAACTGCTGGAAAAAAAAAAAAAAAAACTTAAATAGTTACTTCAATTAATTTCTCTTCGTCATTTTATTTTGATCCCATCTCCGACCCCTTCACAAATAGTAAAATATTTAAAAGTTAGAAAGTGAGCGGAGTCATAGGAGTTTTTTGGTCATTACTTAATCTTGGTTATATTGGAAGTGTTCGGTTTACAGTTTTGGGGCAGTTTTGGTTTTGATGACATCATCATTTTCCTCATTTCTCTATCTATCTCTCTCCACTTATTACACCTGCTTGCATCATCAAAACTAAACTAAAACTACCAAACAAACAAGGTCATTATGTGCTACTACTACTCATAAGCTATCCAATATTTGTATATCATTCTGTTTGTTTTTGTTAAATAAAAGGGGGCCCGTGAAATAAAGGTGTATCGTGCATGA
Source organism: Vaccinium vitis-idaea (assembly GCA_963854785.1). Taxonomy (NCBI): domain Eukaryota; kingdom Viridiplantae; phylum Streptophyta; class Magnoliopsida; order Ericales; family Ericaceae; genus Vaccinium; species Vaccinium vitis-idaea. Next base: position 142,866 of record OY978221.1, read on the forward strand.
GTGATCACTTGTAAAGCACATTGAGCTGATTCCATTTGCTAATAAACATTCCATATTGGTACTTTCTAATCGCAATTAGGTGCTCGATCAACGTCTAGGATTTTCGTAAAGCAAACCCATTTTGCTGGCCGGTAAAGTTATAAAGCTAGTTTAAAATACTAGAGGAAAAAATAAAGGAGAAAAACTTTAATTCTTGTAGCCTGGGGCCCTGGCTAGATAGCTCTTCATATCAAAATATCAAATTGAAAATATTTATAAAAGTGGTATAATTATTTATCTATACATATGTATTTATTTATTTTTTTAAATTAAATATAATAAAAATCTCACGGTCCGAATCGGTTAATCCGCAAGTCACGGTCTTTTATTTTTCGAATCCGTGTCCAGAACATTAATCCACGGTTAAAATCCAAAAAGTACGGATCAGTTCGGTCCGGACCACATTCACGGTTCATCGGTTTTTTTTTAACAGCCCTAGCTACATCTCCAGTCAATTTATAGGGTCTGTGAATGGATGAAATCAAGTGATGAAATCCCTTGACATGGAGCTTTACCTTTTTTTTTTTTATTGTGATGCCAAAACAGGATAGGGTGTAATATTGGAGTGGAGGAAGACCGTCCGTGAATTAAGCTTTGAAAAGCTATCATATACTCCCTCCATCCCTTTTCAAATGCACCCTTTGGGAAATATGTATTTTTGTGGACGTAAAAAAATATATTTCCGTAGAATTATTTTAAAAATTTTACACCAAATTAAAGTGCGCTACAATTACTTTAATTTGGTCTAAAAAAATTTAAAAAATTACATAAAAATATATTTTTTGGGTTTAAAAATTCACGTATACCAGTATTGAACACTTAAAATTAAGGGGACTTTGGGAGTAGTAAATGTTAGGGAAGTTGTCACACTCATGCCGAGAGAGCTACTGTGTCTAGGTTTATCCTAGCTTTCATGTGGTACTCGGCAACAACAATCAGTTGGAGGGGTTAGATAATGAATCATCACGAACGATATCGCAATAACGATCAAACACTACATTAATTATGTGACATCCACTATGACTAAATCTCAATTGATCGAACCCTAGAAATAGCTCATTTTGAAAATGAAATAAATTAACAATGTAAGACTCTTATAAAATGGATGTAAACATTAACTCTTGTTTTTGGCAATATTTGTCGTGTGCAATGGTTGCCAACTAGGACTGAGACTAGCCTAGTTGGGTGATGTAAACTTGGACTGAGTAATTTGCTCGGATTAGGCCATGTTACACAATATCCAATCTTGTACATCTATAAATTTGGGATTTGATTTTTCGAAGGCTTGTGTGAGAAATTGACATGTAAGAATTTGGCATCAAACAAAATGCGCACTCAAACTAATATGCGTAATTATTTTTGTATCATTCTTTACTTTAATATTGTTGTCATATTTCAACTTGTTAAGTTTTGCAGAGTAAAGTAATCAAAGAATAAATTTGACGTCTTAACTTCTTAAATGTAAAATATGAGATAAGAAAGAAAATGTCGAATCTTACCTAAGTAAATTGATACCTTGATTGGAATTGTAATTCCAAGAACCGAATTACCTATTTGGCAAGTCCGTCAAATTTAACAATCTAAGAGCATCCTCATCAGGGGAGGCAAATCCTGATGGTTACTTTGTTGAGTTAAAGGCAAAAAAAACACCCCCAAAGCCTCAACAAGTATTTGGATAATTTGTAAAAAGTTATAGCTCTGCTATAGTACCTCAACAGTTCTGGCAAAAACTATTCACATGTTAACTAATATTTTATTACTACTTTTTGGGGGCAGACTCGCCAACAATGGGTTTCTTGGATTTTCTCTAATTCCGAAAAGAGAGATGAGGCAAAGGAAGAATAGTTTATTTGTAATTATTTTAAAAAATAGAAAAGTAAAATTAAAAAAGAGAGTTTGAGTTTGTGAGTTTTTGGAAAAGTGACTAGCTAAAATATAAAAGGAGCTTTTTAGTTAAATTTGATCCAAATTTTGATGAGACTGATAAGGATGCCCCAAGAACATCTCCAACCAATGATGTCAAATTTGGCATGGCATGCCAAGTGGATGAATTGGCACTTGAACTAGCATTTGACATCTATTTTCTCATGTCAAAATGTTTTCATTGAATACTAAAATGATAACATACAATAAAATAAAATTTGGCATAATAATTGGAATATGAATTTTTAGAGTGTCAAATTCAACATGTCAAATTGTCACGTAAGCCTTACAAAAAATTGACATCCCAAAACATTTGATGCTAGGTTAGAGATGCTTTAATTCGAGATGCTGCTGAGTCTCCGACCTAAGCTATAAAAAATTACTTGTACAAATTAAATCGTAATTCTTGATTTATTGAGGGGGAAATGTACACACGTCACACTAATGTGGAAAGCAATACCAACATATGGTCCTAATTAACCCAGGGTTGGCAAAGTGATCTTGTCTTGGAATATAGGGGTTTACTCTCACCTAAGGTCTCAGACTCGACTCCCCTCATCTTGCTCTTGGGGCCACTAGAAGTTATGCCCGATCGTTATCTCCAGAATTAGTCGATGTATGCGCAAGCTGGTCTGGACAAACGGTTAAAAATAATAATAATTTAGTCCCCATTATTTACCCAAAGAAAAAAAAACATTTGGTTCCCACGATTCATCTTTCAGAAAACTACGAAGAAGAAAAAAACCCCACCTCAATCAATGCCGAATTTCACCCGTTACCCGTAACTCATCTTCACATGGCCAGGCCAAAATTGTATGAGACCCACATAAATGATCGAAACTTTTCAATTTATTTAAAACATGTTTTTACGAGTCCTGAAAAAAAAAACAGCTCAGTCGGATATCGGAAAAGACCTAATCAACTCATTCAATTTTTGGTTTATGAATTTAATGACTTGATCAAGCCTTTACCGATAGCTGACTAAGCTAATTATTTACAAGGATGCTTAAGAAAACATTATAGACAAATTGGACTCCAAGGTGGGTCTCACACAATCTAGGGTGCATTTGGTATATCCATGTTTTTTCCTATAGTTAAAATGAATATTTCAAAAGGTTTAGCAGTTGACCTAATTGTTGACTAAATGCAGGACCTAATCTCATAAAGCTAAAAATAATTTCCCATACGTGGAGGGGGGCATCTATACTCTAAAAGGGAACCTCGGGAGGTGTCAGTGATATTTACCCATCTGTATTAAAGTCGCAATTCAATCCTCTCTAGGCCAAATTATTTGGTACATTCTTATGAGAAACTTCTTCTTCCGTTCTTCGTTCGCAATTCAAAGTAGAAATGCTAGGCATTACAAATATTATAGTGCGTATGTAATATGTATGTAGTTAAAGTGTGATTCAACACTTCCATTTTATTTTATTTTTTTGACATCCTCATATATAATGAAAAAATAAAACTAAGAAACAAAATCTCTCTCAAGAATAACATCTAAACTTGGCGGAATACAACCCAACTGAAACAAAAAATTCCTACTGAGAGAATTGCAAGTTAGCCAATGCGATGCTCTGTTCTTCTCCCTACTGCACCAAACAAGTTGCCATTTTCTCGACGCCGCCCAGATCTTAATATCTTCTACCAATGCACTAATTTCCCATGGCTCTTGAGCATTCGGATCATTAAAACATCTAATAAGCTTCATACATTCCGATTTGAAAAATAACCTCAGGTATATTCAAATCCATAGCAACTGTACGAGCAATATGCCGAGCCCAAGAGACAACGACTTTACCAACACGCCATACCTGAGCGGCTCTCTGGCAATTATGCCAAAGGCAGTCAAGTTGTGAGAGGATGAACCTAAACTGGCTTTTCACGATTTTTTATGTGATGTATTGTAAGAGAATGACCAGGCTTGATTTTTTTTTTAAATTGTTTTTGGTCAATGGAACACCCCCTTACTCCAGTTAGTTACTTACTCACTTGTACATGGGTTTTGTGAAGATTTTGATCCATTTCACTGCCACTGGTCTTCCAAGAATTTATTTATGGTTTTTGTACTCCTATATATTAACCATTTGGATGTGTAGGCATTGGCGGATCCAGAAATTTACTACAAGCGATCACTCCTTCAAGACCAATTCTATATGTTTCAAGACCATAGATAAACTCTGTTATTAAATTCAAAAAAGAGTATATATATATATACACAATATTCTTCTTATTAGTGATACTTACTTTTGAGCTTCTAGAAAACAATGAAAATATTCTTCTTATTAGTGTTACTTACTTTTGAGCTTCTAGAAAACAATGAAACAAAATGTAACATATTAAAGAACTAAGCATTTATGTATTTTTATGTGAAACTTGTAATATAATACAGTAATTGCATTGTGTACACAAATAACATAATTATAATTTTTTTTTATCACTAACATAATTATAATTGCCTTTACGGTACCAATGCAACATAAATAAGTGGAACACCCCTAACCAAGTTAGGACATCTTTATCAGGGGCACACAAAAAAACCACCAAATTTTAACTTCAAAAACACCTTTTACAAATTTAACAAGTCATTTTTCTAAAAACTCACAAAATCAGACTCTCTATTCTAACTTTATTATATTAAACTATTCTTTCTTTCTACTCCTACTCCCCAAAAGTAATTAAAAAAAAGTGAACAGCGCATGAATAGTGCGTGAATAGTGCCCTAGTGAGTGAATAGTGCCGCACCAAATTTGGTGCGGTACTGTAGCAAAGTCAGAAACTTAACAAATTTGATCATCCATTTGATAAGCCTGATTTTGGCCTTATTTTAAATTTTGGCTCTCTATTTTTGTTAAAAAATTAATTTGTTCATTCATATAAAGGATGCTCTTACCTTTCCCTTTCCCTTTAGGCCCACTTGTAATAATGGAATCCACGTGACCATGGAGCTCGATGTAAGCCCAAACCTAATAGTAATAATCGATAGTAATAGTAGTATTTCGGAACCGGATAGTACTATATTTCGGACGATTCAAAAGTTACCCGACTGCCGACTACCACGATTAGGGATGGCAATGGGGAGGGTAGGGGGTGGATACCACAACCTCCATCCCCGATCCCCGAACCTATATCAATCCCCATCCCCTCCCCGATCCCCACCGGAGATTTTATTTTAACCTCCATCCCTGCCCCGATGCGGGGAATGGGGATCCCCACGGGGAATCGGGGATCCAAAAATGGTTGTTCTTTAATGTGTAGGTTTTTTTTTTAATAGTATACAAAAAAACATAAATTGAATGACTTTCAAATACTCGATCAGTCATCAACACGTGTTACATCAGATATATCCTCGCCGGTGTCCATATCGTCATCATTGATAGTTGGAAAAGGATTCCCCGGCATTGCCTCACCTTAAAATACAAAAGAAAACAATGATTGATAGATAGCATATAAATTATAAAAGCATGACAAAAAATAAGACGTAAAAAAAATACCTCCATTTTCAAGGGCCGCCAACCAACTTTGAGTACACATTAATGCTTCCAAAGTTTTAGGATGGAGTCTATTGCGATTTGGAGTGACCACTCTACCACCGGTACTGAAAGATGACTCCGATGAAACAGTAGATATGGGTACGGCCAACACATCCCTAGCAATGGCTTGCAAAGTAGGGTACCTCAAGCCACTAGATTTCCACCAAGCTAATATATCAAAGTTATTACAAGTCGGTAACACCTCATCCTCCAAATAGTGATCCAATTCTAACTTTGCATGTGAAATTTTACCTTTCTTCCTTGAATTAAGAAACAATGCGCGCATATCGTCCGAGATCACTATCCGTAGAGGGTGGAGGATTGCTTGAGGCTTCGCCATGATTCTTGTCATTTTTGCCTTCATACACCGTAAGCAAGTCATAACAACTTATAATATAATAAATATTATATATATATATGTGAACGGGGATGCGGGGAGGGGCGGGGAACGGGGAGGGGTGGGGATCGGGGAGGGGATCGGGTAGGGGACTGACAATACCATCCCCTACCCGATCCCCGAATTTTTTTAAAAATAATCTCCATCCCCTACTCGACTCCCAAAAAAATCCCCGAATCCCCTCCCCGAATGGGTAGGGGACGTGTTGGATAGGGGCGGGTCGGCCGAGATTGCCGTCCCTAACCACGATTCTACTGCATACTCTTCGCCTTGCTGGGTTTTTCTCTCTTCAGTCTCAGTCGCAAAACTAGTAGTGAGGCAGGTAGCAGCAGCAGTAGCACTATCAGCCATGGCGACCACCAAAGTCCAGAAGATCATGACCCAACCTATCGTAATCTCCTCTCTTCTTTCAATCTACATTTTTGTACTACTACGTAACACAATACGGTCTTTCTATATCAACTCATATTTACTAATGTTTTTTTATCTTTTGATTCATGAACTGATTTCAGAATCTCATTTTCAGATTTCTTCAGAGTGTAAGGATTCTATTTTGTTCCTCACATCACGGGTTTTTCTTTTTCCTTCTCCGTTTGCTTGCAATTGTTGATTTCTAAACTCTCTCTCTCTCTCTGAATTGAAACAGAAAGCTCGCATCCAGATATGGCTTTTCGAGCAGAAGGACTTGAGGATTGAAGGCCGCATTATTGTATGTTTTCTATATTTTTTTACTACTATGTTTCTCTTGTGTTCGATTTTTTAGCTGATCCTGGATCTATACGTTCCCCAAAACCATCTGAGTTATTTATTCTTGAGTCTTGTGGAAAGAAAATTATGCACGAAGTCCAGTAGTTCGTTTAACCCGCCATTTAGCTCGAAGTGTATATTACCCCCACAAGGTTGGGGCAGATATAACCTATTGCTTTCAATAGTTATTGTTTTATACACGTCGTTTGGTAGTGAATCTAACCGCTAAAGTACCCTACATTTGAATCTATGTGGTTTTAGAAGGTACTTTAGGTTACTATATGGTTGGGATTCATGTTGTGGATTTTGCATGGTGATTGAAGCCCCATTCCCCTTCGACTCCTCCAGGTGGTGTATTGCGGAAAGGTTCTTTACATTCTTTGCGGAAAGGTTCTACTCCCACCCGCATGCTACCAATTTTATGGGGTCACCCCGGCTTTAATTGGATATCCGCTAGTGGCAAAATGGAATTCATCTCCTGGATGAATCAGTCCGTTGGGCTGGATACTTAGTTATATGAGAACAAAAAATTAGTTGTTGGCGTGAGTGAGTTTTGCTCACAGAATTGAATTTGTGGAAGGACAGTATTGAACTCTAGTTCTTGTTAAAAAAAGATCAAAGCAGAACTCTCCAACGTATGAAATCTGCTCTCAGGAAGTCTGTTTATCAGCATCAGCAATTTCAATGCAATGTGCATTTTCGTGTACTCACTCACTGTCTGAGGATTTTTTATGTGCAAGTATTGAGCTAAGAAGTACGGACAGCAGTGGCGTAGCCAGGATTGAGAATCCGGGGGGGCCGAGTTCAAGGGCGGCTCTAGGATTTTCATCTAGCGCTGACAAAAATGCACATCGTATTTATGATGAAAGCTGTAGGCAAAGAAATCGTCTAATTCTCTTCAATTTTTTAGTGTTTCCACATTAAACCTAATGTCAGAAAACTATTATCCTTATATGGTTATTATATATAGGCTTTCATAAGTGGGTCATGCTTGTTTTGTTTTGTTAGGGCTATAACAATTTGGTTCAAATTTTGTTGGAAACATTTATTTTAATTTCAAACGAGTAACCATGCGCTGAAAATAGCAAAAAAAAATTTAAAATTTTAATTTTTTAAAACTGGGGGGGGGGGGGGGGGGCGCAGGGCTGGCTCCACCCCTGACGGACAGGTCTATCGGCCTTACGTATCCGTGTCCTACACGTGTTGGATACGGACACGGCACGGCACTCTCCAGACACTGTCAAACACGCTTAAATATGTGTCTAATATTTATGCAATAATGATACGTACACAACGGTTAGCCACAACAGAAGGCCACAACGGCCCCAAAACGACGTCGTTTTGGGGCCCTACCCATTAAAAAAAAAAACCCCAAATTCCCTTCTTTCTTGCTCCAGTCGTAGCACAGAGAGAGAGGAGGCACGGCGAAGAGCGTCCATGCTTGACGACCGCCACCATCACCACTGACTCCAAGCCCGGCGAACGCCACCGCCGCCGCCTCTACCACCGCTGAACACCACCACTGCCGTACGACGACGACGTTGTGGCACCACCACTGGCAGTCGTCCTCCTCTCTTCAACGACTCCATTGTCGTCGTCCACCTTCGCAGCATTGTGTAAGTATCCTGTCCACCCTCCCCTTCCGAAATAAAAAACCCTAACTCCATTTTTTTTTGGACAGAGCTAAATCAGCCCTAGCACACCAAGTGTTTGATGTTATTCCTCAAAGAGATTGGTACTGGATTTTCCCATTGCATCTCTCTATTGTTGTCCTAATTATTTTCCCATTGAATGGTCCGATTGACGTGGTTGCATCAATGGTTTCACTCAGTAGTCTATGGCTTCATGGAGAACATTGGTGACTTAACTTTTTGAAGGATTTCAATGTCAATAGCAATAATGTTGTGGGCTTTTTACCTTATAGATTGGCTGATATGCAACTATACAAATTGGATTTGAACAATTTCAGCCAAGGTGGTCAAATGGTTCTTCCATTTTTCATATCTCATTGCAGAAATGTATGATAATTTGGGAGCCCAGCCCGGGTTGCCGAGACCACCTCTGCTCCCACAGCCAAATCCATTTCGGAATGCATTTGCTGGAGCTGGTTCAGGGCTCATCAGTGGACTAGGTGGTTACGGAGAGAAAATTTTAGGATCAAGCTCCGATTATGTGCAAAGCAATGTAAGTAGCATGCCAAGGCTATGAATTCTGAACTTGTACTTTGTTCAAGTCTGTGGATCCCCTTGGCTTTTAGACGTAATGGTTGAGTTCTTGCATGAATTTCATTGTTAGAGTTGCACTTTGTATGTTCGTAGATGCTGAAAATAGCTTATAAATGCTGAAAATATGAGTAATAGGTGCTGCAACTGGGTTTATAGATGCTAAAACTGAAGTTAGGTGCAGGAAATATCAAGTTAGGTGCTGAAACTGTGTATTAGTTGCTGGAAATTATAGTTTTGATGCCAAAATCACCTCTGTAACTGCTGGAAATCACCGGTAGTGCAGTATTTTGAAGGATATATGCTGAAATTGGATTCTGGGTTGCTGAATCTGTAATTAGTTGCTGTAAATGTGCTGAAACTGCATTTTTAAGTGCTGAAATTGCGTTATTAGCCGCTGAAACTGCATTTTAGATGCTAGAACTGGGTGGTAATTGCTGGGGACAGTGTGTGAGCACAGGAATGGGTTACTTTTGCCTTGTGTGCAAAAAAACTATTACTTATTGGCCAGTTTCAACTATTACTTATTGAAAACATCTAGTCTTGTATGCTTTTTTCAACTGCACCTTTACTTATTGGCCAATTTCATTGTCAAGACTGTAATAGATGCCTGCAGCCAGATACCATCTTATTTCATACCAGCCCTTGGACCTGCACCAAAGTGGTGTTCTTCCCTTGAAAACTTGACGGTAAAGTAGGGGAAAAAAATGACATCTCTGATATAGCTAGCTGCCTTATTACTTCTTCTGTAGTTGTAGTGATTAACTGATTGTGATCCTCATGCTTGACATACAGGGGGTGTTGTCATGAAAGAGATGAAGCAAAAGACAAGGTTGGAGCAAACAGAATGCAGGATGAAGAAAGAGTCCAAGCGTAACTTAAGAAGCCCATGGTGGCTCAGTCCAAACCATGATGTCAAGTTCTGGGAATAGCAAACCATATAGAAACCAATGAAGACAGATGGGGCCAATGAAGATTAGCAAACCTTAGGAATTTTTTTGTTTCATTTTGCTTGTATATAGAGCTTAAGGTAGATGATGCTAATTATGTTCGGCTCATGCCTCTTTTGTAAACATTATGTATTCAATTTGAACATGTGAATGTATTGGATGAATTTTATAAATGAAGACGTCTGTTTCGATTATGAGACGAGAATGACTCGACGTGAGTCCAAATTATATGAATTGTGTTTGCTTTTGTTGTTGACTGTCTGATGAGACGCTAAGACGTCGGGCTAGGCAAGAAAATAGGGAAGATGCTGTCAAATTTTTTGTAGAACAACTTACTTGTAAACACATTTTCAGCACTACAAAAACATATTCTTCATTGGTTGTGGTCTTCTCCAATACTGACTTTGATCTTCCAAACAGCTTGATTGTCCTCTTCCTCCCCAATCTTGAAAGATGTATCCTATTTTTTAGAAAATTTGGCAGAGTTTCCTTTGTTTTTGGTTCAGTCCAACGTTACCGCCTCTCAGTTAACAATGACAACAAAGCAAATAGCGGGTCGATATTTAATAAAACTAACAATGACAACATTCAACACTAGAACTTCATATTCCAACAAATAATAACTTCACATTCCAAACTTGAAGTTCCAAATTTGATGTTACAACTTAATATTCGGAACTGACGAACTATATATTACAACTTCATCATATTATAATTTGACATCCCAATCACTGAATATTACAACTTGCTTCTATCTTTTAAACCAATCATTGAATATGATGAAGATGCACGGTGCCCCAAGTCTTCTATATTACAACTTGCTTCAATCCAACCGTGCCTCACAAACCAGCCCTTTCACATTGTGGAACTCAGAATAGAAGGGTGCCCGTTGCACAACATGCTGGATGGCTCCAAGACCTGAGACACCAACACATACAATGGTAAGATAATTCTGCACTATGTAGGCAACTCCCTTCATAAGGAATGTGAAGCAGTTTTAGGAGTAGCAAATACATGAGGTTTTTAACTTACAGTCAATTGAATCAGGTTGGTGTCCTGGATAACAAATGTGCCTTCTTGCATTTTCCACTTGCCCATAACATGTATTAGATCATTGACAGCACAATAGTGCAAAAGAAACAATGGGAGTCCAATTAACCTAAAAACCAAAAAATAAACAAACAAAGCATTGAAAACAAATGGAGGTACACAAACTATTCTTCAAGTGGAAAGGAGAAAATTCTCAAATGCTCAAAACAGGAAAAATGCCGAAGTCTAGGCACAAACCCGATAAGCAAAAACGTTTTCGAAAACCATCATTGTCCATGGTGTATGTATAGGTGTGTATATCTGATAGCACAGGAAGTGCAAAATTCATGGATGAGGAAGAACTTAAGTTTCCCAGCAGAGCTTACAAGATTGTTCAATTTATCTATTGCAAGCGGTGACGAGTAACCCTCTACGAAATTTATATAAACTAATATCATCAATAGGGGAAGCAGAATCAACAGTATCCTGCAAGGCAAGGTATAAAGAATGTTGCCACACTAATTGATAAATTAGGGGGTTTTCAAATTTGGCAAGCCAACATTTAGGGTTTCTCAAATTTGGGTTTTTTGGAACCCCATCAACTCAGTTTGCTCATAAGAACAAATCAGATTGGCTGACTTCAATAGTATCACAACCTAATATATAGACGGAGAGAGAGAGAGAGAGAGACCTTGGCGGTGGATTTTGTCATCGGAGCTGGGCCCAGGCGATTATCGAAAAAGGTTAGTTGCCGCCGGAGGTGGAACCGGTGTTGGCGGTGGTGGTGGGAGTCGCCGGTGGTGGTCGCTTCAGACTCCTCCTCCTCCTCCTCTCTCTCTCCCTTCGCTCGTTCGTTCCAGATCTCAAATTTCAGCGTGTTTTGAAATTTCGTTTTTTTTTTTTTTTTTTTTGGAGGGAACCCAAAACAACGTCGTTTTGGGTCCGTTGTGGCCCTCTGTTGTGGCCTCCTGTTGTGTATGTATCATTATTGATATTTATGTTGCATTTGTTTTAAAAAGTACACGTGGTGGACTCTGTAGAACAAGTAGGGTGACACTCTTGGGACACGTGAAGGACACATTAGGAGGTCAAAAAGTAATGTTCAAAACTTGGTCCAGAGTTCAAAATTTCAGCTGGTGGTTGCTTCATGAATATTTACACAGTAACCATTGCTTCTTATCTTCATAATGGTTTTACTTTTGTGGGTTTTATCTTCATTCAATAGAAATGGTGTTTTTATTTTTCATGATAAATTCATAAGATACTTCTATAATGCATAAATATACATTTTGTTTGGCGTGTTGCCAACGTATCCGTTTCCTAACTTCTGAAGAAATGACGTGTCTGTGTGTCTGTATTGTGTCGTGTCCGTATCCGTGCTTCTTAGGTATAAAGAATCATTGGGATATCAATGTTTTTATTATTGTGCATCTAACATGGATATGCCTATGCCTATGCTCAACTATAGGTGTAGTCCTGTCACAAGATCAAGATAGAAATTGAGTTCCCTTTTCTTTTGTCCTGTGTTAAATCAATCTTTGCTTTTCTAAATCAGAAAATAAAGTGGTCTTTTTGTTGCGGTTTTAGGGCTTTGATGAGTACATGAATTTGGTTCTAGAGGATGCTGAGGAGGTCAATATAAAGAAGAAGAGCAGAAAGGCTTTGGGTGGGTGTTAAATGATCTATAAAATCTAGCATTTGTTTCTTTGGATTGTTTTCTTATGATATGGTGTTTTCTTTTCAGGGCGGATACTTCTTAAAGGAGACAACATCACACTGATGATGAACACGTGAGTGATTATTATGGTTCTCTTTTCTCTCCCTCTCTCTCTCTCTCTTTCTCTCTCTCTCTCTCTCTCTTAACCTATATGAATGCTGGTTTTCCACGAATCTCACAATTCCTTTGGTATCATGTGCGTACTTTAGGGGGAAATGAAGACTAGCGTTAAATGGTGCATGGAAGGACAGCTTATTTTTGCTTGTAGTAGTTGTGAAGCCAGATGTATTGGGATATCTGTGACATTTCTTCTTGCATCATTTTATCCTCGAATGTAAAACAAGGATATGATTTACAGCTTTTGTATTGCTCCTCTCGGCTGCAAATTTGTATCTGTTGTCTATCATGATTCCTATCGTTTCATGTCTTGATGATATGTGGATTTTATAGGCACGTTGACTACTTTTATCTGTTAATTTTTTTACTTTTATTCATGGGAGTACATAGCTTTCTTCATAGGATTTTGCATAAATTCTATGTGGCAGCAGGCCAAAATTTTGACATTCATCGAAGCTTACTTGAGCCTGGGAAGGGAGAGGAGAAATAAGAAGCTTCCTGTAAATTTCCATGAAGCACATTCTTGTTGCTTAGTCATCATTGGAACAAAGGTATAATTACCGGTGACATATTAAGGTTTTGAGTCACTTTTGACAATGCTTAGAATGGCGAAAAGAAGGGGAAGTCATTTACATCAAAAGCCAAGTACCAGGTTAACATTTCCAATGGCCTTGTGTCAAAGAATTTCCCTCGGGTCTTGGATTTGAGAAAAGCAGCATACAAGGGCGGATGCAAACAGGGGCTGGGGTGGGCCCTGGTAGGGCCCCCCCTTTAAAAAAATAATAATAATAAATAAATATTTCGGATTAACAATCCCCAGGTTCTCACGTCTACCCCCGCCCCAATTCGGCAATTCCTCAAACAAAGCACTCCGTCTTTTACAAGTAAACAAACAAGAAAGAGGAAAAAGTGAAAAACGAAGCTTCTCATCTGGGTTTCTGAACCGGCTACCGAGTAAATAAAGAAGAAATGGTGAAATTTGAAACCCTCGTTTCTCTCTCATCTCTGGTTCAGTAAGTCTGCCAATCCCAATTTTTCGACTTGATTCAACTTTTTACATTGTTTATTGTTCAAAAATCAACCACGGACCACCAACTTGAAGCTCTGTATTTCGATTTTCGAACCTAATCTAATCTAATGTTCACTTATTTCGAACAATGAACCTAATCTAGTGTATAATCTTGTGTATTTCGAACCTAATCTTGCTAACAAAACACCAGCAAAACCTATTTCGAACCCACGTCTATACTGATTGCAATGAACCTAATCTAGTGTTCTTTTTTTTTTTTTTGTCTAAGAGAATGAAGACTCCGAAATGCGAAATGGTCTTGAAGGTAATATTTGGAGATTGCTAATTTGCTCACAGCTCACTCTCGCCGATTACTACGGTAATATTTCATTTTCCTTATTTTAATACTCACTAAGGGTGTAAGTGGGATGCCCCTGCATCCCCCCTTGAAATATGCTTAATACTCGCTAAGGGTGTTGATTATGTCTTGTTTAATACTCGCTAAGGGTGCAAGTGGGATACCCCTGCATCCCCCCTTGAAATATGCTTGAATGTGTTGTGGTGCTTGATAAGGGTGCAAGTGTGATGCAGGGCTCCCCCCCTTTTATTATTGTTTGAATATACATCTCTTTCACCCTTGTACTTACTATTCCTGTTTCTACTGCATCGGCAGAACGATCTTTTTCGGCAATGAAAATTATGAAAAATAGGCTTCGGAACAAAATGGAAGATGAATATCTCTCAAACTCTGCAGTTATATACATCGAGAAGGAAATTGCATTGAAATTTAGTTTAGAGTCGATCATAGATGATTTCCGAGATTTAAGAACACGTCGGATTGCACTTTGATAGATTGTTAAGCTACTTTTGTTCTATTTTGATGGATGATCAATCTTGGAATCTGTATTTTGGCTTTTTCTTAGAGTCTATCATATTTGTTGTGTAAGGAATAGAAAGGTATTTTGCGTTGAATTTTTTTCCTTTATAACTCGGCCCCCCTGGATTTCTAATCCTGGCTCCGCCACTGGCAGCATACACTTCCTGTTGCGATCTAACAACCAGTGCCAAAGATAATTACACTTCATCACCTCAATCAGGCATGATTACACCTTGAAAACCTATGTTCCCTCCTGAAAATGACATAATACAGTAGGGGAATTGCACTAGAAAGATGAATAGCCATAAGTGTCACGGTGAAACCACCGGAACCACAAGAGGCAACAACAACAAAAGGGCTTACAACAGAAAAGAGGATAACACACTTTCTGGAATCAAGCAATACCAAGCATGCACAGGCTGCAGGGGCACAAATCACTACTTTATTTGTGAGGCAGCCAGGCAACAACAACAAGAGGGCTTACAACAGAAAAGAGGCTAACACACTATCGGGATTCAAGCTATACTAAGCATGGACAGGCTGCAGGGGCACAAATCACTACTTTATTTGCGAGGTAGCTAACTTTATTCTAACCTCACACACAACAAAAACATGTAAAGTTTCTTTTGTTGGTGTTTTTGTCTCCTGAATACTATTCCTCCAACTGTCATTCACATTGGTGGAAGAATTCTGACCAGCGCTCTCTATAGTTTGAGAAACACAAACTCTTCAATTGCAGGTACCTCTCCTATTTTCTTGAGGGTGTTCTTGTCTGGCTCTTCATCAACACCGATTGCCATGATGGCCTTTGTCCTCTTAACAGTCCTCCCGACACTCATAAAGCTCACATTGCAGTTCTGCTCACCAAGAATGTTTCCAACCCGTCCGATCATCCCAGGTTGGTCCACCTGGCAACACAATATCAGGTTCCCTTCCAGACTCACATCCACACTGAACGATCCCACTCGCGTTAGATGAGGCATCCCATATTTCACTCTCCCCTCAATGCTAACATTTCCATGCTCCGACTCAGCACTTGCAAATTTGGACTCCGTATTGCTTATTTGGACCTGGATTGAGTCGATAGGGTTTTCAGGGGATGAATCAACCAGAACTCTCTCCTCACTTATACGGAGACCTTTCTGCTTGGCAGTGAAATCTGCATTCACTAAGTTGACAAATGAGCTGGATATAGGCTCGATGATGCCCTTTATGATCATGGCACGGAGAAGTCTGGTGTCCAGGTCATCTGGGTCTCTAGCCGATCTGTAGACCACCTTCACTGATTTGATTCCGTCCCCTCCAGCCACCAACTGTACAGCTAGCCTACCCAGTTTCTCAGCGAGCAGAACATAAGGAGCCAACTGAGAAAGAACCTACAAATAAAAAGCAAAAATTAGCCAGCAAAATTTATTTTAATTTCAAGGATACGGGGACAATATATTCTATTTTATTCTCCAGTATATATCCATTGTTGTCTCAGGAAAATGGTATTGAGTGAACTTAACGTACTTCATGCATATACACATCCTATGCAAAGTTCATGAAACATTCAGACATGGATCCCATATCCTTGTCCAAGTGTCAAATGTCCAATGCACATTTTTTTATTTATTTAGCAAGGTTGACGTAACATAGCAGTAATCACATGGTGGTATACGTGATATTGCATACCTCGGCAGGGACCATGGGAGCATTGACAGCAGTTGCAGAAAGTTCCCCTCTCAATGCTCCAATTACAGCTTCGGCTATTTCAACAGCTACACCTTCCTGAAATACAAGAGTCCAACATCACTATAAGTGATGGCAAATGAAGAGCAGATAGCGTTCAAGTAATCGTCAAGGGATACTTATACCTGTGCTTCCTTTGTGCTAGCTCCAAGATGAGGTGTAAGAGTGACGTTCTCAAATTGCAATAATTTGTTATCTTGGGTTGGGGGCTCCTTGCTGAACACATCAAGTGCTGCCTGTTACACATCAGTATCCAAAAGTCAAAATTGTTCTTAGGTAGGTGTGGAATTCATTTCCCCCCAAGGAACTTTTTTTCCTGTAAAATAATTATAGAGACGTGTTTTCTGGGATAAAACAGGTCAGTTTTCCAAGATGAGGTTTATGAAGGTGCAGGTTGTTACCTACCGACTCCATGTGTTGGGGTGGAATTTTGACATTCCCCCTCTCTTGATTAGGGACACTTCACCATAAAATCCATCTTATTGAATAAGTCAATAAAAGCCAAGGTCATATTGAAAAGGTCCCCCGAAATAAGAAAACAAACAAACAAATAGGGCTATTAAAACGAAATCCCCAAACCACCTCATTTTGACCTCAAGTGCTGGGTATTGCATGAGCAGTTCAAATGCTACTGAATGCCTGAATTCAAATTTCAGCAATCAAATAAATTGGGGTATATATGGTTGACAACACAGTCATACCTGTGAAACTATTCCACTTTCAAGGGCCCTCACTAATGCATCTTCATCGATAACACCACCCCTGGCAACATTAATAATGCGCGCTCCTTTCTTCATCTTTGCAAAAGTATCATCGTTGAATACCTTGGAAGTGGCAGGAGTGAGGGGCATATGGAGAGAAATGAAATCAGCAGTTGAGATGGCCTCATCAAAAGAGACCAAGTCCACACCAATAGCACGTGCTCTATCTGCTGGGGCATATGGGTCATGTGAAATGACATTCATACCAAGGCCTTTCGCACGTCTTGCAACTTCAGATCCAACTTTTCCGAATCCCATTACTGCTAATGTTTTCCCAACAAGAGACACTCCAATATACTTGGTACGTTGCCATTTTCCTGTTAAAAAGGCATCAACACATGACAAAACTCACGTAGAACGTGTGCAAAAAGTAACAAAGAAGATTGAGTTATTTCTTCAAAGGGGGAACAATGGTGCAAAGACTCCATGCTAAGGCAATAGAAACTATGGTTGGTATCCATTTCCAATAATCTCGTGGTCAGAGATCATAAATATTATTTAATCATTTCTCTGCATTCTACCTCCTACAGCCGTTCAAGGAACCTGGTTTCAGGATTTTGAGCCAAGAAAAGCACAGCACAATTTATTCAATGGCCAATTCCTAAAATAAAATTAAAAAAAACAAATGTTGGTATTACTGCAATCACGACCTGGAAATTTGGCCAATTTCCACCAAAAACGAGGTTGATCCCGTCGTAGCAGTGGGGATCAAGGTAGTGGCAGCGGAGTTGTTCTAATACTCCTTACTACCGAACCGAGCCTTATGTCCCAATCAATTGGGATCGGCTACATGAATCCTGTTTTTCCATTGAACTTTGTCTAATCCTCCTTACTACACCACATAAATGTCAGCAACATAAATATATGGACAAGATTCACTCTATGCCTATACGTATGGCCAGAAAACACCAAGGTTAAATATATCTATCTACTACAGTACATTCATTTTTCTGGATGTTTTCTTAAGGTTTATATCTTGGTATACAGATTTATTGATTTGGTGCGAGTTAGTTTTACCCGGGATTCAGATTTTACTCTAAGGTGGGAAGCTGCCCCATTAAAACATTTCAATTATAGATATCCACTTCCAAAAATGACACAAATACACGGAATAGAACCATATTCAATTCGGCAATGAGAACCAATTGTAAATTTGTAGTGATACATAAACAAACATATCCTTGAGTAATTCCAAATTTTTGTAACCTTTTGTGTCATGAATGCAAGTAAGCTCCTGCCATAAACAGAGCAACAGAGCAATTATTAAATCCAAATAGCTATTCTAACTACATAAAATTTCAAGCAAATCTGTTACCTACTATAACGGGCCAGGACAAATCTAAACAAAAAGACATGTCGAACCTACACAAAACATTCGTGAGTTGGAATGAATTTAAAGATACCAGATTTAACGGAGGCATCGGACTGAGCGACATTCCGGGCCATAGAGGCAAGCAGAGCAATAGCATGCTCAGCAGCGGCGATGGTATTGGCTGTGGGTGCATTGACAACAAGGCATCCCAACTCGGTGGCCGCCTGCAGATCCACATTGTCGATCCCGACTCCTGCCCTTCCCACGACCTTCAACCGCCCCTTGGCGGACTCGAACACCTGACGCGACACCTTGGTACCACTCCTCACAATCAGAGCGTCGAACTTGGAGATCTCCTTGCACAGCTGCTCCGGCGAAAGGTCGTAGAGGCATTGGACATCGCCGAAGGTACGAAGGAGGTCGAGACCAGCTTCTCCGAGTTTTTCGGAGACAAGGATTGTAGGTTTGGTGGTGGAGGTGGTGTGGGTTGGATCTATGGTTTTGGAGAGAGAGATGTTGGGGGATTCGGCTGTTTTAAGAGCGGCGTTGGTGATGAATAAGGGAGGTTGTTGAGATCGAAGAATTAGGGAGTGGGAGAGGTTAGGGAAGGAGATGTTGGAAGCGAAGGAGGAGGAGTTGAGGAAGGAGAGGTGAGAGAATTTGGTGGCGGAAGGAGGAGGAAGAGAGGGGAAGGAAGGAGATGGTGGTGAGAGAATGTGATTTGCAGAAGAAGCGGAGGCGGCCATGTCTTTCTCTGATTGGTGTCTCTCTGTGTTTTTCTTTCTTTCTTTCTTTTCTGGATTCTTACAAGTCGTCTGTGGTTTTTTTGTAGGAGGAGACGAGAGGAGAGGAGAGGAGGGTAACAGTTTGAAATCCCGGAATTGTGGGGGCCTGGGGGGTGGGTGGGTGATTATTACAGTTAAATAAACTAGTACTATACGCGATGTAGAGTCGCCGTAGCCAAGTTATGTTTCTCTTTTTCGAACTGACCCTTCTTTTTAGTATTTTCAAATCTAATTGTGTAATTCAGCTTACACGCATCTTAATTTTTAAAGAACTAATTCTACCATCCAATAGATTGAAGTCGATAGCACCAGTAATGTTTTGAACTTGAGACATACAAAAAATACAAACTACTAAGTCCTAAGTCTTGTCTTGATCTTGTGCATATTTAGTAAAACTTTGTTGTTCATGCTTGTTTGGTTGAGTGCTTATTTATTTGCGGCTAATAACATTTCCTTATCAGCTTTTTCTCTTCTGATTTTGTTCAATAAACAAATATGCAGCTATGTCGACAAACAATTTAAGCAAATAGATATGGATAAATTACAAAATTCACTCTTGAGGTTTCTAACATATACAAATCAAACCCATCTTTACTGGAAATTAGAACGCACCCCTTCACATTTGAATTCGCATTACATATTCAACCTTAACATGGAACGGCCGTTAAGGGATTTGACAAACTCTCTCTCTATGACATCAATGAAATATGATACTAATGGACATAATTGCCCTTTATAGCTATTAGAAAAGAGAACTAAACGGTTGAATTTCATGTGGCCCTTTTACTGTTGCCGTCGACCTTTATAACCGTTATGCTATAAATTGGAGAGGTCAAGTATTGATTTGGCTTAATAGGAGCAACTCCAGCCTTGACCCAATTTAAGATCCAAATTTGAAATTTGGGCAAAAATCTCAAAAACACCTATCCAATGCATGACCCAATCCCTTCCCCATTCTTGGTTTTGCCCATTTCTTGATCCAAATTGGGGAGAACCCATACCCCTACCCATTTCTCCAACGGCTCTTTCCACGCCATCGTCACAGTCACCGCCATCGCCACCACCATTGTCACCACACCCCCCATCACCAACGTCACCGCCATCACTATCGTCACTGAAAATTTTAAGGGTTTGAAGAGATTTGGGTACCTGTAACCGCTAAAGGAATAGGTCGAGCTTCGATTCTTTTGGGTTTGCCATCGTTGTTGCAGTGATAAACAAAGGTGAAGGGCAGCTCATAACGAAGGTGAAAAGTTCTTCCTTTATTACTTACATGTATGCCATTTGGATGTTTTGAAAATAATAAATTTGGGTAAAAATCGGGTTTGCCATTGGAGATGCTACCACCCAAATTGGGTTTTTACTCAAATATTTGGTCTACGCCATTTGGTTTATCTTTTTTTTTTTTTTATGTTCAAATTTTTTTCGCATTTATTAGTCCTGCACCAAGTTTTTTTAAATTATTATTGGTTCTTTTTTACAAGTGGAACCTAAAAAGTACATAATTATGTTCAAAGCTAATTTTCCTGAATAAAAACAAGATAATCCAACGCGGACATATTTTTGGATTATGTCTTTATTCAATTAGAAGTATTTTTTAGTTTCAAACATAACTTTTTACTTTTCAGATTTCTCTTGCCCAAACGAACTAATAATCCATATAAAAAAAAATTGATGCACAAAACAATCAAATAAGAACATTGAATAAAGGCAAACATAATGCAAATGGCTTATCAATCCAAACCTAACCCAAGTGGTTAATTGCCTAAAAATTTACTCATCCTTAATTTCTTCTTCCATTCCCTATATATAGCAGAGATTTAAGGTAACAAAAAAAAAGAAGAAAAACTCTTTCTTTTTGTCCATTTTTTATTGACTTTCTATCCTAACACTGCCACAATATAGAGTAGTTAATATATTTGCTCCAGCTGAGAGTTGAGATATTGGAAGAAAAAAAAAGTGACAAAAAACTTTTTTTTTCATATCTCAACCAATTAGACCATCTATTGTCGTGCCTGAATTGGGGTTTGTTATACTTATAACTACGAGACAAAGGTACATCGGTAAATGGACATACGGCTTAAGGCAATTATTTAGTACCACTATTGGGGGAATCTGTAATTTTCAGTATGTGGGAGTCTGCTCGTATATGTCAAAAACCTCAGGGGTGGCTTGTGTGATTTACCCTATAAACAAAAGAAGCAAAGGAATCCCCGCAAACGTTGTTGCACATTCATCCACGAGCTTTGTATTTTTATTTGTGAAACATTTTTGAATCCCAAATTCTCAAAATAGGAAAAAGAGTAATAATGAATTATAATGTCCATGGAAGCTTTCGTATATGAGATTTATGAGATTTTTTTTTTCCTAAACAGAGGGTTTAGAGATTATTTTCGCACTTTACATATTTCACCTTTTGTTTGTCTTCCAAGAAGAATTTGTTGGATTAAAATGGCGAGAGACCAAAACTAAATAGGAAAAAAAAAAGGGTAGGCAAGCAATACGTGGCATACGATAATATTTCACGTGGAATACCATACTACAAAGGGTATTCTGCCATGTGCGCTTTCGTGTCCTGAGCTTGCAGGGTTGGTATGTATTTCTATCGTCTGCCTTTGTCCCCATCACCTGCATTTTAAAGTAAAAAAGTAGGAGAAATAAAAGTGGAGCTTCATGATTGGACTTCAACTTTCAATTCATTGGGTCCCATTCCTTCATGATTGGAGCTTCATGATTATTTGGTCAACCATCGAGGGGGAAAATAGAAGTTGCACTTCCTCCCCACGTTTGTAGTAGGAGTAGTAAAAGAACCCTTCTATTGGGACAGACGAGATGGTACCGATATTTGAATGAAATGGGGTGATTTTGGATCGAGCTCATACAGCCGTCCGATTGCCTAGATTCTCGCGGTGGCCCACTCGGAATTTGATTCTGAGAACGATGAACGGCTCGGATCGTCCGTTAGGGACCCACAACGGCGTCGGTGACGCCGTCGGTACCCCATCGGTACCATCTCGTCTGTGCACGTATCTTTACCGGTAGTAAAATCACATGACTTATTTTTATCTTTTATTCAAATTGTTCTCGTATTTGTAAATTTTTTTTATCAAACTTTTATAGATTAGATGATTATTGATACTCTTGTTTTTATTATTAAAATGTGAAAATATATCTAATGGGAAGTAAAATATTAAAAATAATAATAATTTTGTGTCAAAGAAAATAAAGTTCTATGAAAAAAGTAAATAATTAAGTTATTTTTCATGCCTTTCGAAATTTTTGTGCAATATAATCTCTGTGGGGGTCTCTTCACCGGAGTTAACTCTTTGAACCTCTTGGAGTGGGACGGGCAATGACGGAGAGGACCATACGCGCCTAAGCCGCTGCCGCTCGCCGGGGATGGTAACCTGCACACGTAGACAACCACGTCAGTGCCTAGCCCGGACGGTGATGGTCCGGGAAGGCACTCCGATGATAAAGTCAGTCACCGGTGGGAAGAAATGCACCAGAGATCTTAGAGAGAGAAGTGAAGAAGTGGAGTTATGAGGGTAGTAAATGAGGAGAGAGGAATACCCATTGTGGTAGTTGTGGCTGGGTATTTATAGGCTGAGGGGCGTGCGTCCCACGCGCTCGGCGCCCCTCACGCGCCTGTCATTCACGCTCGGAATGACAGGTGATATGACCTTCACCCCAGCCCCAGACGCCATGTCTGGGCTGACGTCACGGCACGTGGGTTCGAGTAGTCAAATCATCTCGAGACATTCCCCACCACCCACGTGCTTCTGCAGGCGGCGGTGGCAGAGTAGGTGACTGCCGCATTTAATGCCTCATCATGGACTGTGTGGCGTGCCCGACACACTTCCACCAAACCGGATATATCCGAGCCCCACGTTACCGAGGTCAACCGACTCGGCAAGCGTGCGGCCCAGCCCCTTGGGCGATCGGCGCGTCGTTCGGCGGAGCTCCCGAGGGTTGTCTGGGAACCAAGCTGTGAGTACCATGTCCTTGGCACCAAGACGTTCGGCAGACATCGTTCAAACCTATATTCGTCCTGGACCCTGTATCCGCACCGTCCGCCGAGGGCACCGTTCGTTCGGCACCATTGAGGCGGATCGACCTGCATTCGGTTTTGCAGATTCTGGGATAGTGACCCTTTTAGCTCTTCGTGATGTGGAGGGGGGCCCTTGCTGACCCCTATGAACCCGGCCGCTACAATCTCAAACAATAAAAAAATTAAAAAAACTAAGTTCAACTTTAAGGGCATTAACGTCATTTCACCAACAAAATTAACACCGTTATGCGAAAAGTAACGGCAGGGGAGGTAAGTAACAATTATTTTCCAAAGTAAGGGAGGACAGTGAAATTTCAGAAAGAAAAGGGGAGGTCAGTGTATTTGTCAGAAACCTCATGGGAGGTCAGTTAAATTTACCCTTGAATCTTTTCGATGAGATGAATCGGAAAAGTAAAAAATTATGTTGCAAACTCAAATTTAGTGTTTGAACAAAACCAAAAAGTTAGGTCTAGAAGTGGGGCATGGTCCAGTCGTCCAGATCCAACTGAAGAGATCGAAGGAAAGGAAGTTTCAATCTGAAGAGTGAACACCGCCCCACAAGAAGTATCACATAAAATAAATACTACATAGGATAAGAAATAGGTATCGTAATGACGCGAGGGTCTACGTATTGAAGGTCATTTTTTCGAAATTCAACTTTGACTCTATTATTCGAGTAAGGATTGATTTTTACCGATTCCTGCAAAAGCAACTCAATAGAAAATGGTTATGTGTTTTACAAAATGATTTGATTCTCATCCAAGATCTTGAACTGACATTTTGAACAAAGACGCAAGTGTTACTTGATCAAATACTTATAGTTATAGGCTGAGCTATCTTTCAAATAAGGTTGACTAAAATATAATGTCAAAAAAAAAAAAAAAAACTTTGATCATGAAATTAATATAGACATTGACCAAATAGCCAATGTTCACCCAAAATAAGTCTTGTTTCCCTTGAGCTTGTATACAAATTTCCAAATATTTAAGTCATGGAACAGAAAAAAATGAGCTTGAGACATTGAAAATAAAGTTTTCGTGGGGTCCTGTTTTGCAATAAGAGCTTTTATTATGCGTGGAAGATGGTAAAGAATGCACTAAGAGAAAACAGGGAAGAAAATACTATAGAAACAGCAAACTGATCCCTGCTAGTATTGTATTGTGTAAGGCCAAAAAAATGAAAAAGGTCCAGAGTCCGATTAACCTGCTACATACTGGACCATTATTAATCATACATACGGGATTGATTGACCAAAGCCCAGTCCAATCAATGTTCTGGGTGAAAAGGATAAGGCTTTAGGCCTAAATACCTCAGGGCTCGAGCCCTGGTGGCGGCGCGCGTGTGATAAATAGGTCAAAGCCCACTACTCTTTGCTCTCTTCCCCTACAAAATTTGAGTAACCCTTGGAGCCAATTAAGCCATTCTTGACCGGAGCCTTTTGATTTGTGAGACGAAGTTGCCACGAAGATTATCCCCCCCTTGGAGATCAGACCCAAGTCTGAACTTGAGGTTTGATGGATTCAAAGCCGAGGGCGGCATTTTCCTACAAGTTTTTCAACTTATCTGGGGGAAAAGGTCCACTCCCTCTTTCCCTTTGGATACGGACATCCACCCCTAATTTGGGAGAGTTACGTTGACTACTGGGTCAGCTTAGTTCAGCTGGAGCATGTGAAGGGAAAGAATTTTGTATGCCGAGTGGGTACCACGTGGTGCCCGAGTGCCCATATCTCGCAGTCCAAAGTATTTTAGACGGCCCAGATTTATCCCTCTCTCTCTCTGCTCTCTCTAAATTGGGGTCGTCCAAAAGTGTTTTAGACGGCCGAGATATGCGCTCAGCACCACGTAGGATGATGCCCGCCCGGGCACTGAAAAACTCCTCACTCCAGGGGAGTTCCCGGTGAAAAGTAATACTCTGAAATTTAAAAGACAAATTTAAATTCGTATAACGGATATTCCTTTTAACAGAGTTTTAAATTGTTGCAGGGAAAGAGATTTTAAGTTTGGGAAAGAAATTTCATTTTAAAAGTAGCTCAAGTTTAGAGTTTGGAAGTTAAGACCATCTCCAGCAGGGAGGTAATCAATACTAAAAACTAAGAGATTTGAAGGTTCAATGCTATTTTATGGACTCAAGTAACAAAAAGTAACTCAATCTACAAATTTCTAAACCCAATCTACAAAGGTAACAACTTTCAAATCTTAACAATGCATTTTATATTCCTTTCTCATTTACTTTTTATCTCTATATATAACATGTATTAAACATATATATATATATATATATATGCATTTTACAGAGCGGATCAAGTCAGGACTTCCTGACTTTGTTAAAATACGGATCTCCCCTCTCCCGGCCAAATGGTCGGGATCCGAAACGTTGGATGTGTTTAAAATGTGTTTTCAAGGGCCTACGCGAAGATTCGGCAAAAAAAAAGACCAGGAAAAGCTTCATCCGAGCAGTTTTTCATGAAATATATATCCTACGGGTTGTATGAAAAACTGTCCGGATGAAGCCCTTCCCAGTCATTTTTTTTGTCGAATCCTCGCGTAGGCCCTTAAAAACACATTTTAAACACATCCAACGGTTCGGATCATTGCCATTTGGCTGGGAAATGGCTGGGAGAAGGGGAGGTCCGGATTTTTTTAAAGTCAGGGAGTCCTAACTTGATCCGCTCTGTATACATTTATATATATATATATATATATATATAACATATATAAGAATACAATATGTATATATTGCTTTTTGTATATAATAATGTGTGTGTATATACACTGTCCTAATTATGCATGAACGAAACCCGAACTTGGAAACGGATGCCTTGCGCCTAGGCCGAGAGCCTACTGATTCCTATGATCAAACAAAAGACGACCTTCTTTGGTAGACAGCCTTAGTCCCTTCCAGGGATGTTCTGCGCGTAAACCTTGAGCTCCATGATTCCCGATTAAACTGTAGGCTGCTAATCCACCTTACATTGATTGACAATGCCATCCTCCTCTCATTACACAAGAGACATAGAGTAGCTTGACATTTAAACCGGTGATCTTGATGAAATTTATCCTTTGATAGGAGCTTTCTTTTTATCCTGACGCGGGATATGAGTCTCGCTCAACTGAAGAAAGACGAGTGCCAGATAAAGAGAGGGTCCAATAAGGGGGTGAATCTCGATCCTACATTTTTTAAACTGGAATGGAGGATTTTTTTTTGGTACAAATCTATTCAGTTTATCAAGATATCGATGTTTTTAACTTTCGCGTGGATAATTTGCTTGATGAGCTGTATAAAATTACTAACAATTACTAGGATTATTATTATTATTATTATTATTATTATTATTATTATTACTACGTATTAGTATTATTATGCAACTCCAAAGTAAACGGGGTGGACAAAATACAGACCGGACGGGAGCTTCGTACCAAGTACCCAACCCAACAAATCTATCTCCGGAAACCTCCTCAAAATATGATGCTCCATCCAACAATCCCCCCTTTCTCTCTCTTTCTTCTTCTTTCGAACCGAATACTACGGAGGAGTCACAGTATTTCATCTCTCTCTCTCTCTTCCCCATCTTCTTTGGGATATCCATCCTTCTTTGGTCACAAATCACAGATAGATGATCACCACCGCCATCTTTCTCTTTTTCGTCCTTTTTCCATTTCCAATCCAATAAAATTAATTAACCTTCCTTCTCGCAACCATATATACTTGCGTCTCTTTCCCTTCTCTCTGCCGCGATAAACAAGAGGGAAACAACCAACTGCTTCAGCTTCCACGGATTGGATTGGATTTGATTGGATTGCTTATCCAAAAGAAGTTGCTGCTAATCTAATCTAATTAACGAGACCAATTAAGGGAATTCTCTTTTAGTGGTATATAAGCCCGCCGAGTCATGAGGTCGGGCAATCAGCCACCCAACAACAGTGCCCACCGACGGCGTAAGCCCGACCTAACCTTACCTATGCCTCAACGGGTCCCTTCTTTGGCCGTGCCTCTCCCTCTCCCTCCTACCTCGGCTCCCTCATCTTCCTCCTCCTCAAACTCGACCCCAACGCTCTCCGGCACACCGCCGCTGAATTTCTCCTCTCTTGAAAGACTCAACAGAATCGGCAGCGGCAGCGGCGGCACTGTCTACAAAGTCATCCACCGCCCAACCGGAAAGCTCTACGCCCTCAAAGTCATCTACGGAAACCACGAAGACACCGTCAGAAACCAGATCTGCCGTGAAATCCTCATCCTCCGCGACGTCGACCACCCTAACGTCGTCAAATGCCACGACATGTTCGATCACAACGGCGAGATCCAAGTCCTCCTCGAATACATGGACGGTGGCTCCCTCGAAGGGACCCACATCCACCACGAGCCTTCCCTCGCCGATCTCTCCCGTCAGATCCTTTCGGGCCTCTTCTACCTCCACCGCCGTAAAATCGTTCATAGGGATATGAAACCCTCTAACCTCTTAATCAATTCCAGAAAACAGGTCAAGATTGCTGATTTTGGGGTATCCAGGATATTAGCACAGACAATGGATCCTTGTAACTCTTCTGTTGGAACTATTGCCTACATGAGTCCGGAGCGAATCGATACTGATATCAATCACGGCAAGTACGATGGCTACGCCGGAGATATCTGGAGCTTTGGGGTCAGCATTTTGGAGTTCTATTTGGGTCGGTTTCCGTTTGCGGTGGCAAAGCCAGGTGATTGGGCTAGTCTCATGTGCGCAATTTGCATGTCGCATCCGCCGGAAGCACCGCCCACGGCGTCCAAGGAGCTGAGGGACTTCATCGCCTGTTGTTTGCAGAGGGATCCGGCCAAGAGATGGACTGCTGTTCAGTTGTTGCGCCACCCTTTTGTTACGCACAACATGACCACCAATCAGGTTTCGCCTCAAGCTCACCAACTACTCCCTCCACCTCCACTTTCTTCTTCTTCTTCTTCTTGATTTTTCTTTTCTTTTTTCCGTTTTGTTGGGTTTGTATCAAATTGTGTATTTTTTTTATGTGATTGGAAATCAGTGAAAATGGGGAGATAGTATCTTTTACCTTTACTTTTACTTTGAGAAATTGAGGTTTCTAATTCTATCAATCAACCTTGTAAGGAGTATAATGTGATTATGTTTTACCAGAAAAAGCAAAAATCTAATCTTTCAAGACTGGCCCCATTTTTTTGGTGTCAATCATTTTTCCCACTCTTTTTAAAGCAAGAAAATCACAGTTTGGATTTGGTAATTGGGTTTGTGGGAGCTGATTTCTTTTCAAGTTTTGGTTAATTTTCCTTGTGTGTCTTATTTATTGAAAAACCAAAACAAGTAAAAGTAAATCTAAAGCTACCGTACTCAGAAGTGGACTGGATTGGATTGTCTTCGCAATGTCACTGCATTAATCTCTGCCATCATCATGCTGCTTAAGGACTTTTTACTTTCTTCGAAATTCTTATGTTCTTACTCAAACTATGAATGTAGGATTCATATTTTAGGAAGACCAAGTTTGTAGCATAGTAAATGAAATTCCTGTTTTGCTATTCAAAACACCCAAATAAAAGGAATTGGACAACAATGAACACAAAGATATACGTAGAAAACCCCTTGAACCGGTAATAATCACAGGAGGAAATAAAAATTCTAAAAAAAAAATCATCGTGCAGTTACAAACGACCTTCATAAAATAATCGTGAATCATCACCGATTGTCCAAAGATCGATTTGCCGAATCCTCGTACACCGCATCAAGTGTTTGATTGCCGAATGCCTTGAATCCTCAATTCCTTTTAGATACGTCCAGAAATCCACTGGGAGAGTGACTCAAATAGTTGAATTAAAGATTGGAAGAAACTTCTTGAAGTTAATCTTATTGCTCGGTGATCAATTGATCATGTTTGTACTTCAAGAAACAAAACCGAAGACCCCTTGGATATTTTCTGAGGTTTTGAAGTGTTTGGCAGCGGCTCCGTTGTATTCGATAGATGCAAAACCCTGACAAGCTGCATATTTATAAGCTGCAGTAATCTGTCCAAGTTGCATGGGCAACTTCTGTAGCCTGTCCGAGTCACTCGAGCACATTGCTGAAAAATGAAAATACATCGATAGCATGGTGCATATCGAATCCCATGACTTACGCTTAAAACTCGACCTCTCAATACAAAACAACATTGATTTCCTTCCACTTTCTATACAAAACAACATTGATTTCCTTCCACTTTCTAAACAGACATTTTAAAAATAAAAAGGAAAATAAATTAACTCGATAAACGGGGATACACACAAATGTGTGTTTTATCGTGAAATAGCCAACAACGAGAGACCGCGGCCTATGGACTTTACAGTAAAGTTCATTCTCTAGAAAATCGGGTATTCAGATTTGGAGAAATGTTCTTTTTATCTTGTTCCTTTCATGGAAGGACATGCCAAGAATGCAGGGGAGAAAATCCTTTTCAGATGGATAAAAATGGTGTACTCTGCTCCTTCTGCTGGGATAAAATAGGTCATTCTAGCAAGTATG
The DNA here is from genome assembly GCA_963854785.1 of Vaccinium vitis-idaea. NCBI lineage: Eukaryota > Viridiplantae > Streptophyta > Magnoliopsida > Ericales > Ericaceae > Vaccinium > Vaccinium vitis-idaea. The sequence continues at coordinate 172,560 of OY978221.1, forward strand.
ACAAACAATTCCCGCATTAATTTTCTAAAGGCTATTTTCTGGTCATTTTCTATCTAGGCTGGGTTGGACCTCCTCTAAAAATGGATGTGATTAGTGCATTTGTTATAGGTTTTGCATAGATATATGTCTTGGAAGTATTTGTGACCCAGCATTGTTGCTATTATATATCTGCCAGAGAAAAGTTGAAGACCTGTGTGGGGTTTTTTTTTTTTTTTTTTTTTTTCGGGTTTCATACTCCAAATTGTGGAATATGCTCATGCTATTGTTGTTGTCATTTTTTTGTGGATATGTGTTTTGGAAAACTTGACCAGTAAAAAGATCTGTCCTTCAAGCAATCTGCATTGAGAACATTTTCCTCTAAAGTAGACATTCTGGTATGGAATTCCTGTATCCATTTGTGGTTCCATGTGTACATACAGTTTTGAAGTTCTGATCTCAATAACAGCCCAATGACTGCCATGCAAACTTGGTTTATCCCATTATACATGGTGTCTTACACTCTATGCATGTGAAGCATGAAAAGTTGCAGCCTGGCAAATTCGGTAAATTGCTATTGTAATTGATACGGCCCTCTCTATTTTTATTTTTTATTTTGTCATGATGAAACTTAGTTTTCGTAGGAGCTCATTTGATTGGATTCTATAATGTAGTATATGTAGGAATCATATCAACTACTGCATAATTGACAAATCAAGGATGCAAGAGATGATTACCCATCATGGGAAATGCTGGTTGAATGTAGGTAGTGGAACATCAAAATGGACTTTTTACTTTGCTGTCTGCACTGTTTGTTTTTAACTTGTCTTGCAATAATGGCGTTCGTATACGCACTGCTTCTTTGATAAGATCTCAATTTGTTAGATGAGTTCATGGGAATTATGGCATAGTTGAGCTCCAATTTCTGTTTGAGTTCTTGTGTGGATGGTTTATTATGGTATTGATAGCTACTTTTCCAATTTGCCTTCCTTCTACTATAATCATTAAGTTGCTAGCCGATCGTTCACAGTCTACATAGAAAACTAAGCAGCCTATATCTATCATGTAGTGTTGTTGTAAGCTTGCTGGTGTGAATTAGATTGGTTATTTTGTGCCCAAAGGGCATGTTGCAGAATCTTCACTTGGAGTATTAATTTGGCCGGTAGCTAACATAAATTTTTCGTTTCAAAATGTTTTAGTAAAAACAGATTTTGTTTCAGATAGACTAAGGTGAAACCTTCTCCTTTTCGTTTCTTTTTCCCCCCAAATTCTCTCTTGTTGACTCTTATTAGTACAGCTTAGATGCGTAGATCCATCCAATATTAGCGTCCTTCTGATCAGTAGGGTGAAACAAAGAATGCAATGCTAGGAGCATCTGCAGCAGCTTAGCAAAAGAGTCACTTTAGCCTTTTTACCTTACCGAAATAGAGAAAACCCAGGCGTGCAGCAGTCTTGCTTAAGCTTCTCTATTTTACCTTTTCTTAACATTTTGCTACAGTGCTCAGGTAGAAATACCTAAACACTGTTCACAAGTTAACCATTTTTTATTCTCTCTCTCTCTCTCTCTCTCTCCCTGTGGGAAGATCCCCTCCTGTTCACGATCGACACTCTCTGATTCCCAATCGAAGGCGAAAATTATTCCTTCTGATCGACGACGAATGGTGGGTTCTGATCGACGGAGGTATGCTCCGTTGGGACTAGGACCGCAACTGGGTTTTTATTACTAGTTTTCCGATCATTGCCGCCGGTGTCTGGAAATTTGGTTTTGCTTAGAGAGGCCGTTGTTTGGTTTTGCTCACAGCGGTTTCAGTTTTTCTGTTCTCCGGAGAATATATGTACATACGTATTCTATTTAAATAAATATTTTGTGATATTTAAAAAATGAAAAAATAATATTTTAATAAAAGGTACTTAAAATGGATAGTATTATTGGAGTGTTGAGAATGATGGGGTAGTTATATGCACTGTGCACTAACTTTTTTTGCTCAAAATTTTACCCTATCTGCTGAACGAACAGTAAAGTATCTACTACAGTACTATAGTACTAGCAAAAAACCCGTGCTATGCACAGGAGGATCTTAGAATATATTAGGTACTCGCTTAACTTAATTATACAACATAAAAACTTTGAACTTACATCCGCTAAATTAAGTAAAATAAAATACATATGGAATGCAATTTGATAAATAAACCCGTCCTATGCTAATAAACCCGCTACCTACGATGTGTATCAATTTTACTGAATATTTCCTATTTTTTTTCTTTATAAATTAGAAGGTGTATCAATTTTACATACAGACACATACTCGATTCTATTTTTTTATGTTGTTGGTAATACATATTCATTTTAGCCTTATGTTTAAAAATATAGTGCTAATTGCACCTCCTTTCAACCAAATAGTGCATTTGTTGGTTTTACGTATTTTCTAAGCTACTAATTGCATATTGACGAAAAATTTACGTTTGATTTATGGAAATTTGGGGTGGAAGGCGAGAAAATCTAATACCCATTAGGAGCCACGATTCTGGCTGGTTAGGTGCAGGGCTTAAGTGAAAAATTTTCCGCCAAGGATTGGGGTGGGAGTTGAAGGTATAAAATATTTGTTAATTTGGAGATTGGAGAAGTAAAATTCTCCAAAATGTGGTAGCCAAAACGGCTTCCCGGTGGAGCACTTGTTTTTCAAATAGACTACCAAAATTTAGCTTTTGCAGGACAAACAGCTTCCCGTTTCTTGATCTGATGAGGGTATATAAGAATAAGCCGCCATAGCTTAGATAATAAATTACCACAGTATAAAATAGTAACTCAAGTGATTTAATAAATTATAATATAGACATACTAATCATCTAGAACTAACGCAAGTGAATTGATAATTATAATTGGAATTGTAAATCAATTATGGTTAAGGAATAACTTTTGAATAACCTAAAGCTTGCATATAGATAAAACCTATAAATGGATATAAAACTTAAGAGTGGAAATAATAATCTCACATGTGTCCTTAATAAATTTTTTATGACAACCTAATCAAATTTGTACCACTTGTCGCGCTGAGAACCCTCCTCGCGAAAAATCATTCTGCAATAATATATAAGATGTGAACTCATATAGCAAGTACTAGTTAGTAACACCACGCATTGAAAATTTGATCCAAAGAAAGACAAAGAGGGTCGTACCTAAATTCACAGGTGGCAGAACGAACATAGGAGTACATGATACAGATGCTCTACGTTTGAGTAAATGGATATTGATGTCACTAGTGACGTTCGCACATGCTCAACCATAGACTTTTTCTTTTTATATTTTTTACTATTTTGTTCTGATAACAGGATGTACGATTAGTTTGTGATTGAGCTAAAAAAACTGATTTTTTTAGTTTTTTTCGTTTTGTCTTTATTCAAATTTTTTTTGCATTTGTTAGTTTTGCGTTCCAATTTTGTGGTTTCTGGATTTATCTCGCCGAGACGAATCCAAAGAGTATAAAATTATGGCCAAAAGTAATAGTTTTTTTAATAAAGTCGAAAATAAACCAAAATAAATCAGTTTTTTAGATTATTTTTCGTCTTTATTCACAAAACTATAAGTTTGGCTAATAATTTTATACTTTTTAGATTCCTCTCGTCGAGACAAGCCAAGAAACCACAAAAAATTGACCGAAAACTAACAAATGCAATATTTTTTTTTGAATAAGGACAAAACCAAAAAACCAAAAAACCAGTTTTTTCAAATTAGCCAAATCACCCCAGAATTTTGAGTTAAAAGGCAAATTCTCCACTGATCCTAAAGTTTGACCTTGTAGCTTTAGGGTCACTGGAGAGTTTGCCCGATCGTTAACTCAAAATTCTAGAATTAGCCGAGATGCATGCAAACTAACTAATACAATCCGGTTATCAAGATATAAAAAGAAAAAGTCTATTACTACTAGAAAATGTTAGTAATCAATTGTGTATGCTGAATTTCCACTATGGTATTTTCAATATTCTCGACGGTATTTTAGATATTTTTTCACAAGTTATTCTTCTCATATCCATCACCCAAATACTATTTGGATAAAGATAAGGGTACAGAACATATTGTACCGAAAATGTACAGAGAGCACACGGGGACCCACTTTTGGGTCCCACTCGAGTGATCCGAACCGTTCATTACTTTGATTTGAAATGGTGGGGTTTTGGTTCAAGCACTTTTAACCGTCCGATTGAGCTGATTTTTTGTGGGCCCCCTCGGAAAATTGTTCTAAGAATAATGAACGGTTCGGATCACTCGAGTGGACCCAAAAGTGGGTCCCCGTGTGCCCTCTGTACATTTTCGGTACAATATGTTCGGTACCCATAACAGGGTCCAATACTATTTAGTGGAAACAAGTTCCACGTTTGACTACAGTGGGGAGACATCATTTTTAGTGAAAAATTAGCCTAAAATCGTATGTCAAATTAGCCTAAAAATTAGACAGTATTTTAACTTGCGTTCTAGTGCTGTTACAATACTCATTCCAAGTTAGAAAAAGAATATGGTGATTTATAAGCTTTGATTAAACAATCAATAGTTCTCTTGTCACTCTTTTTTCATAGTTTGAATGTTTTGGAACAATGTTGCTCTGTTTATAATAGAGGTTAAAACCGTAAAACAGAATATCCCAGAATGGTGAATATTCTGGTTGCCAATAAGAATAACATGTGGAGTTGCCCAACATTTTCTATAAAAAAAAAAAAAAAAAATCTAGATTTCCAAGTAATTGAACTTCACTGCTGACAGTGACTTCCATAGAACAATAGCTTATCGTACTTTAGAAAGTGTGCATGTAAGATTTGAAACTGTAAATCTGTAAGAGATTCTAGAATGACAAATTATTTGAAAAAGAGAATGACATCCAATGGCTTGTAATTGCAAGGGCATCCTCATCAGTCTCAACAAAAAAAAACATCAAATTTAACCTCAAAAACACCTTTTACAATTTAGCAAGTCATTTTATCAAAAACTCACAAAATCAGACTCTCTATTTTAACTTTACTATATTAAACTATTCCCCTCAAATCTATAAAAAAAAATAAACTCTCCCTCAACCATTTATAACATTTCGGTACAAAAAGTGGAGTAGTGGCCCACGTGTCTATCACCCCCACCCACCCCTTCAGCCGGTAACTTCTCCCCCCACCCAGGCTTCGCCACGTGTCCCCCCGCCCCACTTCTCTGTCTGACGCAGCAACAGTAACCGGAAAAAAACTATTAAATTATTGGGTAGCCCGTGAACAGTAACTTTACCCCAATACCGAGTTACTGTAGCAAAACTGTAAATTTTGCAAATTAGCCAAATATTTGTCGAGGCTGATTTTGGGGTGTTTTTTCCACTTGGACTCAACAAAATACCCATTTGCCCAAAGTAGCAATCCTGATGAGGATGCTCTAAAGCTAACATATTCTTGCATTTCTCGTCCCAAATCTTATGATTCACTGTTCTTCATAAAATAAAAAAAATGAAAACAAGGAAATTAGACAAAGCCACTAATTCTCTCACATAAACATTTATGTGTTACTACTAGGGTTGTCCAGCAGATCATCCGATCCGCTTAATCCGCCAAATCCGTCCAATCCGATCCGTCCGTTGACCCATCCGTGAATGTTCGGTTCGGTTCGGGATTGAGAATTTCTTATCTGGCGGTTCCGGATCCGAATCAGATCGGATCCGCTCAATAATCCTTCGTAATCTGTCAAATTCGCCTGATCAGATCCGATCCATTCCATAACCAATCCGTGAATGTTCGGTTCGGTTCCGGATCTTAAAAACCATAATCCGCTCTGAGCGGATCGGATCGGATCCGGAACCGATCCGTCCGGATCCAATCCGTGGACACCCCTAGTTACTACTACAATCAAAGTTTATATTTTACATGATTTGACCCAAATGACTCAGCGTATGCGTTAATAGCAACTACAACTTTAGAGGCTATGTTTGGTTAGATAGTTTAGATTAGTTTTGATGATGTCATCAGGTGTAATTGGTGGAGAGAGATAGAGAGAGAAATGATGATGTCATCAAAACTAAAACTAAACTGGGAAACGAACAAAGCCAGAATGATTGCAACAACTTTGTTAGAATTTAATCTTATTGTATTGCCAAAACCAAATAAATGCATGTCTTTTACTAATAACTAGGGGTGAAATCGGTTCGGTTTCGGGGTAAGATTTGTCGGAACCGATCCCGACCGATTATACGAAGGGACCGATTCAGTTCGGGGTGTTTCGGTTCGGTCGGGGTTTTCGGGGAAAATTGGTTTAACCGAAATGGGCTAACTTGGGCCTAATAAAAAAATTACTTCTGGGCCAAACCCACTTGTACATCATAGATCAAACCCAAAATGGGCCAACTTAGGCCTAACCCAAAATTTGCTTTTGGGCCAAACCCACCGTATGAAACTTAAAATGGGCCAACTTGGGCCTAATAAAAATGTTTCTTTGGTGCCAAACTCACTGTTTTAATTTTTTCACCGTTTACTTGGGGCCAATTTCCACTTGTTAACCCATATCACATATTCACATGTTCAGATGTTCTTTCAAACAACACAAACTTAAAATGAAAACACCATAATTTCCAGCATCAATGCATTAACAGAAAATCAATTAATTGATTAATTCAATCAACACAAAAAAAAAACCAGGCTAGCTACTGCCTAGTGCCTCATATATGGGCGAAAAATCCCATCAAATTTCCAGTTTCACTGCATCTGTGCATCATAATTTCCAGCATCAATGCATCCTAATTTCCAGTTTCAACCACCATCAGAAATGCACACACTTAAGTCACTTACAGTTTCCAAATCTCCATTGTTTAACACATTACACATACCAAAAAGATGAACACAAAGAAGCAAGGAAAGCACTACTTCAGCTAAAATAAAACCGTGATAAATTTAATTGCTCGTGAGAACCAACAGTGTAGTTAACTCTAATGCTCTGGATATGGTTGCGTTCTTGAGATTCTTCACCTGAAAACATCCAAAACCACACAAACAAATTTCTTACCAATTGGAAGTGATTATGCACATTCCAATTACCAATTGGAAACAAAATTTGCAAACCGCAGTCCAAACATGAAACAAACAAATGACTAATAGTCTAATACCAGAATTATAGAATGAATCCAGAAAGCCATGGAATGGTCATGACTCATGACTAAAACCAGAAAGCCAGAATTCTGATCTGCTATTAATCAAAATTCATGAATGACGATACCCATTCGAAATGTAATATTTCTATGTCAGATGAATAGTCATAACATCACCTCTTTTCCAACACAGGAAGTATGAGACTATGAGAGACACAACTCACAAATGTCAAATGCTAGTCATGCATTGTCAAAATATAGAAACCTGTTAGGACAGCAGCAGAGAAAAACAAGTAAAATACAGAGTACAGATAGCAGAGACAAAAAAATAGACAGTTTGAACAGAGGAATGAAAGTGCTTAACAAAGTGTGCTACACTAGCCACTGCCAGGTTCAAGTTCAACAGACCCTAATATGAATTCTGAGCAACACTAGCCACTGCCAGTTCCAGCCAACAAAATTCTACTTAACAACATTCTATAATTTCAAAGAAAAACACACAAGTAGACAAAACATATTCCAGAATTCAGTAGACATATTCAGAATAGAAGTAGACATATCCAGAATTTCATGCAAACATATTCAGAAATCTCCTCCTCTATCACATTTAATTTGAAGGCCGTGTCATCACATAATCGATCAAAAGCCTTTTGATAAATTAGAGCCCTATCCAACATGAAATATGTATAGTTCCACCGAGTAGCCACATCCAAACAAGGTCTAAGTGTACTTGTAATCTCCTCTTTTTGAACACATGACCAAAACTCATCCATCCTATTCGGGGAAGATCTCACATACCTCACAACATTACGCACCCTTGCAATAGAGCTCTCAATCTCTTCTAATCCATCACGCACAATTAGATTCAAGATATGTGCGGAACATCTAACATGCAAGAAGTCGTGATTTAAAACGGTTGTCTTCTTATCTTTGGTCTTCCTTTTCAAGTAAGCAATCAAAAGATTATTAGAAGATGCATTATCCACCGTCACGGTTAGAAACTTGTCAATCCCCCAATTCAACAAATTGTTCTCAATTATTCTACCAAGAGTCTCACCCTTATGATTGGGAACAACACAAAAATTGAGAATCCTCTTTTGGTATTTCCAATTTTCATCAATGAAATGCCCGGTAAGACACATGTAGTTCAAGTTTTGGACCGAAGTCAAAGTGTCCGTAGTGAGACACAACCTTTGGCTTTTAAGTTTTCTCTTCAAAGATTTTCTCTCCTCATCGTAAATGCGCATACACTCCTTGGCAACGGTAATCCTACTTGGAATCTTGACCCACTTAGGTTGAACGACATGCATAAATTTTTTAAATCCTTGACCCTCAACAAATGCAAATGGCAACTCATCAATTATTATCATCTCTGCTAGGGCTCTCTTACACGCCTCAACACTAAATGTACAAGACACAAGGTTTGCACTTGTCTCACCGTTGTCTTGTTCTACTTTTTCAAAACTAAGGAGTTTTTGCCTCGAACCCGTAAATTTCTTGCTTTTGGGATATTTGGTACACAAATTTTTCAAATGATGAGTCATCGACTTTGTACCATTGTTCTTTGAATGACATGCATAAGATACCCCACACCAATTGCAAGCAGCCCTAGGTTTTGGATGATCTTTAGGGGTAATAACTTTAAAATCTTTCCAGCAGGCAACCCTCTTATTACTGACTAGACCATCACCACCTTTTTTAGTATTATTTTCTGTTTTTTCATCCACTTCATCATCATTTTCCATATCAAGATCAATATTATCAGGTAAATCAAACTCAGCAGTTTCATCCATAACATCATCCATATCAAACTCATTTTCATCATTAATCTAAAAAAAAAGGAAAGTCGAATTCCAAGTTACACACTGTTTTTTTGAATTACATACTGTTAAATGTTAATCTAAAAAATTATCACGCAGGAAATAAAATGGATACCTCGAGGCTAGACATTTCTTCTTCGAACTGAAATCAAACTCTTCACTCTTCAATTTAGTGTTTGAACACTGGGACACAACAAAAAACAGTAGAACAAAATTTAGTAACCCAAAAAAGTTAGTAACAGTTAAAAACTATGTAAAAAGTTAAAAACTACCCCTTATTATCTTCTAAGAAATCTTAATACCCCATATTACAACGGTGATTAAATAATAGTTGATCCAAATTCGACATCAACCTGATTAAATAATAGTTGATCCAAATTTGACATCAACCAAACGGGAATTTACACCAACAACCACCACTTGTATGTATATGTAATTTCGAACCAACATATTGTACAGTGTACACCAACATATTTTGAAAAACAAATATCTAATTTCGGACCAATTTCAGGAACTAACTCAAAATCTCAAATCTCTAATTTCAGTATTTTCATGCATATGTGTTCACAAGTGAAGTGATTAGATTAGAGCACTTGCCTTTAAACGATGAGATTGGGGGACGGAAATCAGATTGGATAGCTGATCTTGAGGGTTGATACTTGATAATGGAGGTAGATCTCGTGGTGGTGTAGATGAGAAGTTTCAACTGTGTACTGTGTCCGTGTGTCGAACGGGTGTAGATGAGAAGTTTCAACTGTGTACTGTCGACAGAAATGAGAAGAGAAGAGAGGGAGAAGAGAAGAAGAGAGGTCGGCCACTAGGGCTCAATGGCTCATGTACTGACTACTGAGTGATGGGAGATTACTCAGATTAGAGAAGTTAGGGTTTTGGTTTTATTGTCCATACATGGACGGTGTAGATCAAAAGAAATGGACGGTATTGATTAGGTTTTAATTCGGTTCGGTTCGGGGCTAGGTCGGTTCGGTGATATTGGTTCGGTATTTCGGTTCGGTCCTAATTCGGTCCGGGTTCAACGTAACTCCACAAAACCGAAACCGAACCGAGAATATTTTCGGTTTTTTCGGTTTTATTTAAGCATGGACCGACCGAAAACCGGCCCGAAATTTCGATTTTCGGTTCGGTTCAGGTTCCGCCGGTTTTTTTTTCACCCCTACTAATAACTTGAATGAAAAGGTACATCAAACCATTACAGATGGTGTACTAGATTTTGAGAGGTTGCCGATATAAAATAAAATAAAATAATGTTGAGGGGTACTTCGTCTGTGATGAATATGTACGTCTATGAGATAGGAGTACTTTTTGTTCCAACCAGACCGAAAGTGTAATGAGTGGATTAGGCTTTTGTAAAGGACCTATACACTACAGCCCACGTTGAAAGAAACAATATAATACTACTAGGATAGAGAAACAGAGTTGTAAAAAAATTACACAACGTGAATTAGGTCTCCAGTTTCAAAACATTTTCAGTGCTACCAACTCTTATCAGACAATTAATATAGGAGTAGTAGATTTTTGTTATGGCTTCTGTTAGTGGACTGTGAGATTTCTTTTAAAATAATAGTTGTGCTACGCATAAATTGACTCGACATACTGAGTTAATGAAGAGATATTTCATTGTGCTACTAAAAATCTCAATTTTTGCAATAGGACAACCGTATTAGCTAGTTATGATACGTCTGTTGTACCAACTTGGTTTTAGGCAAAGCGAGTTAGACACCTATTACTTCTTACGCAGTTGCATGTTCAAACCCTTGTGTGGTAATAGATACGTATGAGAGAAGCTTTTGTCACGCTCACACCTTAGGCCCCAATTGGATGGTGTTAAAATTTCAGGAGGATAAGTTATAGACGGCCCGATTGGATGCCAGATTAGTTTTAGGGGTAATATATATGGAGAGTGGCCCCACAGTGATGTGACATTTATGGAGGGGGGATTAAGTAGTACTTGGTTTGGATGATTTTGTAAGAAGAGGGATTAATAAATTTGGGTGGATGATGTAAAAAGCTGTCAAAAGACTTTTTTGCCATTGTGTGCATATTTGTATCAGTTATGTATTTTTTTAATAAGATAAATCTAATAATTAATTAATTAATTATTAAAACTCAATAACTAATTAAGCTATAAGATTTAATTGTAATTAATTTTTTAAGATCTTCACAACTCTAGTGGTGTAAAACGTAAAGATCTAAACAAATGTTCATTTTTCGGATCACAATTTTTATACTAAAGTATATATAGTTTTTTTATGTTTTGTATCGAATTAAAGATCTCTATTAGTAGTTTAATTTGGTGAAAAAAAGTAAAAAACTATGTGCAGAAAGTACTTTATTTTTTTATCCGAAGAATATTGCAAAGCCAAAAAAAATACCCCATATTACACTAGCAACAAATAGTAGCAAAGTTGGGGTAAGGTGGAGGTATTAATTGGGGTAGGATGGTAATTGATGTTTCAAAAGAGTTTTTAAAGATCGTTTTTATTTAAATAAACAATCTCCCATTTAACTTATGATCAATATTTGGATTAAACAAATTTGAAATAGCTTGGGCTGTTTTTACTACCTTTGAGCATTGCGAAAGAGGGTTGATTTTCATGATTTGCAAATATCAAAAATTCATTTCTTTGGATTTCATGATTTACACGTGATCCCGTGATGGACCTGGGTATTGGGTATTGGGCCAGGAGGGAGAGGAGAGGTGGATTATTTTGGGCATTTTGGTAAAAAGACAGGGGGTATTAGGGGGTGTTAAATATGGACACCCCCTGGGTTGTTCATAAATAACACCCCTGCAGGGGTGATATTTAGTCCGGGTGATAAATAACACCCCTGCATTTTTTGTTGGCAAACCATTCCATATGTGTGGGTCCGGGCATAAATAACACCCTCCATATTTATGCCCCCCTTAACGCCTCATCCAAACGAGCCGAGAGGGGGTATAAGATAAGAGGGGATATAATTTTTAAAGGTTGACTCACATTGATGTGATGTTTATGGAGGGGGATAAAAAAAAGTTAACAGTTTGGATGATGGATAAAACAGGGGAATAACTTTTTACTTGGTTTCGATGTTTTATAAATAAGAGGGGGTAGATGATGAAAAAAGATGTCAAATGACTCTTTTGCCCTTGTAGTGTACCAAACTTGATTATACATTAAAATAATTATATAATTTCAAAACTTAATCTATTTAATTAATTTTGGACAATTTCAAACTATATTAATTTATTTCATTGAAAATTTAATTTTTTGTAATATTTAAAAAAAAACATTTTCTTTTTTAATATGTACATTTAAATGGTTGGTTGTCATCCAAAATTTTATAAAATTAATTTTGGAGGAAAAACCCAATTAAACCCAAATCTCTCCGCCAAGGCACCAATATAACTCTTTTTTTTTGTGAGTTTTACAAAAACTTTTGCACAATTTGGTTCATTTTATATCTCCAGACCGGAGGACTTATATAAGAGAGGGTTTTGAAATTGAGGTGTTCCAATTTTGCCAATTTGGGCCAATTTTACCCCCCAATTTTGGAATTGCCCTGTTGGTTTTCTTGTGGTTTATCTGCCATTTGATGGGCTGTTTGGTCTTTTTCGTTTCCCTTTTTAATAGTTTCCAGAAGTGTGTTGTTTGCTTTCACATGGGCTCCTGCGAGAAATAAAGTCTCCCTCCTTCAGCTCTTGGGTTGAGCGTCGTCTACAGTGTTGAGATGTAGAGAGGTTGGAGACTTTTGAACCACAGACGCATGTAGATATTATATTACAGACTTCACCTTTATTGGAAACAAACAAATCAACGAAACTTGAGGTCTGTAGTTTGGGTTTCTTTTGCTACTTTCATGAGAGTCGGTTTTTGGAAGTAAAGTTTCAGTTGCTTTCCGTTTGGAGATTTCGTAGCCTCCGGTAAGTGCTTTCGGTTACTGTTTGTGTGTTGCACAAGTTCTCGATTTTCAGATGTTGATTTCGTTTGAGTACTGAATTTGTTTGGGTGGGTATGTTTGGGTATGGTTTGTGTGGAGTTAAATTTTGTTGTTAAAATCGTAAAATTTACTGAGGCAGTGTTTTAATGCCTAATTTAGTGTGAGATTGCTTATATTTGACTTTCGATTCTGGGTAGAATGTTTATTTGTTTGCAGTTTAGCTGTAAACAATAGTGAGATTGAGCAGAAAGCGGCGAACTACAGCCTTCCATCACCACCGCAAAGAGAAGAAGATCGATTATAGAGGACACGAACCCCCAATTTCGTCCCTCTATGCCTTCGGGTTCAACATCCATTCACCGATCTACCCCACTGCCATTTTGCCCCGCCGTTGCTGTGTTGAACAGAACAAAAGAGAGAGAAGAAGACCACCACACTGGATCATGTGAGGCTTTCACTTGGAACTTGCTTTTTGAAGTTTTATGAACTTGTTTAGGGTTGTTTTTAGTTCCAACTCTAAAGTATTTAATAGTAACGGACTAAGGGTAATTATTGACTAATTTTGGTCGGTTCTTACTTCTTATAGAGTTAGTACTTGTCAGCTTTCAGCACCCCAATGTTAAATCGCTTGCATGTACTTGATTACAAACTTACAAGTGTTGGGATCGAGTGCGTGTCCAAATGTCGAACCTTCCTGGATTTAATATTAGGAGACGAGGGGTTTACTATAGTATGGAGACACGAGCTGACCCTTTATTTGCACTTTATTTGTATTCGATAGTATGTTGTAAGTTTGTAAGATATCTACTTAGAAATCAAGTAGGGTTAAGACAATATGAGAATTCTCTCTCATCCATGTGAACGAATAGACTGTTAATTTGTAGCTAATCTGACCCGCTTTCTCTTGAAATACTAAACAATTAAATAATCTGAGCATCTAGGTTGGGTACAGATGTTGGATACATATTCTGCGCCCTGACACTTGTGGTATGCATCAGACATGATTGATTGATGGTACTTTGGGAAACTAAAACAGATCGTGCATCGCTACAATAGATATATGATATGAATCCAATCTATTATGTTGCTGCTGTTGATTCAGTTATGCCTTGCAAGTTTGAAGAGCCTCTATCCTCTTATTTTTCCGTGCAATCAAACTTTATGTATTGTTCGTGCGACCCTGACGTCAACCCTTAACCTTTCCCAAATCAAGCCGTAACCAGCTAAAACCCTTCTCCTATCTATTGGCCTTCAATTTAATTCTTTGTCAGCAATGTACTTGTAATAAGTATATTTTTGGTTGTGTCTTGTGTTATATTTTTGGTTATCTACTTAAGTATTTCTAACAGCACCGATGTTTAGCATAACTTTTGTAGCCCTCTGCAGTTTCTCTTTCATTTCTCCCTCTGTGTGTGTGTGCGCGCGCGCGTGCGCGTGTGGGTAGGTGGCTCGAAGATCTTTTGTTTTTCTAACTGTCGCCTTTGTATATACATGACAGTCCATGATTGAACTGAGCCGCACACAAGATGAAGAAGTAGGTGATGGGACAACTGCTTGCAACCTTAGATTGTGTCGTAGAGAGTGTCGCCCCAAGCGTAGGGCTAGGTATCGCATAGCATGATAACCGGTAAGACCGGGTCGAATCCACAGGGACCGAACGCACCCGGCGTGAGAGTTGACTTGCGAATGAAGTTTTTAGCCTTAAAGCGGCAAACTTGGCTTTTGGATTTTGGTTGATGGAATTCACTTAACTTCGTGAACGACTCGGAAGATTAAAAACAGCAAATTAAACTAAGGCGTAGTCTAGGGGATCATAAATACCACAACTAAGGCTAAACCGTTCGACTCTTGATAACCGGCTCGGGACACCGTTAGATGCTCCCGAACGGAAGATTTAGAGATTAAAACCATTTGACTAGAAAATGTGCTTCACAAAGATTAGGATTCTTGTGCCATTTAGACAAACATTTTGATTGACATCGCCCTAAGCATCACACGTGCCAAGTGGTCAAGCCCTTGGCTACGTGAGATCAAAGAGATTAACAAATCCAAATTTTGATACATAAAATTAATCCTAACTCTTTGATCAACAGGAAGTGTTTGCTTTTGAGATGAGAGGAACGGATTAGCCCGAGTCATGGAGTGTTAATCACCCCATGACCAAGCCTACTTAACTACTCACACATTATGCTAGAAAACAAGTCTAGAATTTTGAAGAAAACTAATAACATGCTTAACAATTCTAAAAACTAATTTTTAATGAAGATCCTAGGTTAGACTACAATATTAGTACTTGAGAAATTATCAAACAATCACTAAGAACAAGAGTTTTCAAAGGATTAAGCTAGAAAATCACAAGACTAATAACTAGATGAACTTGGAAATAAACTACATATATTGAAAGATCCAATCACGAGGAACAAGATTAATACACGGTAATTAAACGGGAAATGAAAACTTACTTGAGAAAAACTAGAGAGATGAACCTTAAACTCTCTCCAATGGAGGAGAGAGGTGAGAGCAAAACTAACTAAGGAGGAAGAACTAGGAGAGAGGAGGGAGGAGGGTATTTATACTAAAAGCCCTTTACATTTGCTAATTATCCCAAAAACATACTATAAGTGGAAAGTTTCCATAAATGGAAGATATTAAAGCAACCAAAAATCTGTCAAAAATCGCCATAATTGAGTTTGGATCGATCCAAACCTTCTTTGGATCGATCCAAAAGGCTCTGGTGAAATTTTGATGAAGTTGGATCGATCCAAACCTTCTTTGGATCGATCCAAAATGGACTGGTCAGGCAGATTTTTGATCCAACTTCGCGGGCACGCCCCGGCTTCGTCCGAACTCGGAATGAGGCGATTCTTGAACCGTTGGAAAGCTCTATGAGTCTACTTTCAAACCCAATTGACCTCATCTTCATAGCCTTTGTATCTTGAGAGAAATGAGCCTTTTTCTATCGGTTGGTCAGATTTTCTCGAGGCTCATAACTCCAAATGTCTTGTTCTTTTGTTCCGGGCCTTCCTTGAACCTTCCAAAGCTTCTTGAATCGACTTCTAAGCTTCGAAGATTGTCCTCCACGGCATAGCGGGATCTTGGTACTTCCGGATACAACCGGGGATTATTTGGAGCTTAAGGATACGCCTTTTGCTCCGTTTTACCTAAAACTTGGAAAACACACCAAACGCGCAATATCAAACAATTCAAAGTATTTTAAATGCGAAAGTGTGTGCAAAATGAGAGAGATAAGCCCGGATTATAAACAACATTTGGGGCTTATCACACCCCCCAACTTGAACTTTGCTCGCCCCGAGCAAACTAAACAAATACAACTAACGGAAACAAACTAAAATGGATACGTCTTTTAAACCCCCGGGCGGCCCCGGTAGGACGAGTGAAGTCTCGTGAGGGTTTTCAGCAGTGAACAACCCACAAAACACATGGGAATCGAATACTTTAAATGTACTCATGCCCAACCGACAACTCACATAGTACCACAATGTCTGCCACGCAAGTCAATGGCAAGATACTTTATTCATAGAAGGAGTTAAGCAAGTGAACTTCATATCTAAACTTAGCACAAAAATCAATCCTCTCACCTACGGTCGGATAGAGAATTCTCACGTGGCATGCGTGTGAAGAAACCTCACAAAGAAATTCACCAATCTTGAAAACAGTTCTCACACCATTGATAGCTCGGTATTTCTTTAAGCACACCCCTTCCCTTTATTCGAATGAATCTTTTTTTTATATGTGGTCGTGCAATGCTCGGACCTCTCGGGCTTTCTAGTTGACCCATTTAGCGAGCGTTAGGTCGGCCATCCCCAAGCCAAATGGCCTTAGGGCGCCAGGTTTTGAGAGACCCTTCAGACTTAATTGCTCGAGTCAAAAAGGCTTTATGGTGAGGTCCAAGCTAGCCACATTCAACAATGCCTTCACAAGGTCTATCCATCTTTTGACGCGAACAATACGGTGGGAGCAAACCCCGATTGCCCGGTTACTCAATGAACGCCCGGATAAACATTAACAATAAAGCATGCATCATCTTTTTTTTTTTTTTTTTTTTCTCTTACAAAGAAAGGGGCTCCAAATATTCCACATACAAATTAATTCACACCGAGGGATCAATGACACGTGAACCAATTTCGAAGCCAGTGAATGCTCAAGTGGGACAGTGCGCGTGCGAAAGCATGAATTCAAGTGAGCATACGCTATCCAACTATAGGTAATACGGTTTAACCAAGTGTTTTCCTTTAACGTCATGTTCACAAGCTTAAGTCTATCCATGAAATCGTATCAAGACTCCGTCTCACACAACAAACATCATAGCACTAATTAGAAGTCATCAATTAAGAGTAAGCACACACAAGTATCCTAATTCCTTGATTCACCAATTTTTTTTCCAATTTTTCTCAATTTTATCTCTTTTTTTTTTTTTTCAAGACTCTTAATATAAACAATGCAACAAAGTACATATTAATATAAACAATGCAACAAAGTACAAAGTAAACCCTCCCCCCAACTTAAAATGTGCTATGTCCTCATAGCACGAAGACAGTATGAAAATGAAGAACAAGGAGGGATAAAAATGTACCGACGGGGTGGAATGTCGACCACCTTATACCTCGACCAAATGAGAGGCTTTTTCATCACTCCTACTAAGAGAGCGATATTAAAACTGACTCGCTCCGTGATAGCCGAGTCCGCAACAAACAACAATATGTACATAAAGAAAACAACCAAATAATCTTCACGCGATGACACGGGTACTACTTTTCTCCCCGGAACTAGAGACTGTGGATAGTCCATACGTAGCTCAAATTCCGGGTGGCTATACCAGACCATCAAGATTCACCACATCCTTCATGTGGAATGCAAACAACCTTTGTACTATGAAGAGCAATTAGTACGAGCATATCACCCCATTTCATGCCTTCCGTTAAAAATTGCACACGACCATGCCATAAGATAAGATACTTAGAGTATAGTGATAGCAGTAGTCGCTTAAGAAAATTAAGTTCCACCAAGTGCATAATGCGAACCAAATTTATTTTCAAGGTGTTGACAAGCTTTAATAAAAATGGATTGTAAACAGAACCATAATTATCAACACCTAGAAAATCAACTAGTTCGACTCTTTGAAATTCTTGTGGTGGAGGAGACTCAATGGGAGCGCTAGTGACATTTACCTCAAAAGGTTTCTCATGAAAAAGCATATCAAGTGTACAATTGGAATCCTTTTGGGGAGCATAATCAAAATCAGGCTCATCATCCAATATAACTTCTGAGATTTCTTTTTGAGCTGGAATAACCCCTTCATTAAAGAACAATGGTTCTATTACCTCAATGGTGAAGGGATTTTCGAAAGAATCATCACACACTAGTGGCTCATTGCTCGAAATTGCTACAGGCGGCACCTCCTCAATTACAGGACACAAACTCTCAAAATCAATTAAATACGCTGGCTTCGTGGCGAGAAATTTGTCCAATGTATCACTAAGGGCTTGCCCTATTCCAATTTCAGTCAACTCACAATATTGGGGCTTTTGGGCTAATTCCTCAAGGTAGTCCCAACACTCTTCGGGAGTTTTATCCAAGAATTCTTCATTAGAACACAAATCAAATTGACATATTGACGGATTTAAACCTCGACAAAAGACAACTAGAAGATCCCCGAACTCATACATAAACCTTGACCAAGAGAAAATTGAACATTTAAAACGCTCCCAACATTGTGAAAAAGACTCATGATCTAGTTGATGGAAATTGGTTACATCTTGTAAGACCTCTCCATAGCAACTTTCAAAGTATGCCATTTTTTTTTTTTTAAAGATTTCTTATTAACAAAAGCTAAAAGCAACAACTAAAACAAAATGAAACTAATAACTAGCAGGCTGGAGGGGTTATACCACCACCTCACCACAAACAGTTCCGAGGGGCTATTCCGCCGCCTCGTTAAAAAAAAACAAGTAATGTACAGAAAATAAGAAAAACTATACAAAAGAGTGGGATACTTACAGTGGAGCAAGGAAAAACTCACGCTAGATGGACCATTAGGTCCCCGGCAACGGCGCCAAAAATGCTTGCAACCTTAGATTGTGTCGTAGAGAGTGTCGCCCCAAGCGTAGGGCTAGGTATCGCATAGCATGATAACCGGTAAGACCGGGTCGAATCCACAGGGACCGAACGCACCCGGCGTGAGAGTTGACTTGCGAATGAAGTTTTTAGCCTTAAAGCGGCAAACTTGGCTTTTGGATTTTGGTTGATGGAATTCACTTAACTTCGTGAACGACTCGGAAGATTAAAAACAGCAAATTAAACTAAGGCGTAGTCTAGGGGATCATAAATACCACAACTAAGGCTAAACCGTTCGACTCTTGATAACCGGCTCGGGACACCGTTAGATGCTCCCGAACGGAAGATTTAGAGATTAAAACCATTTGACTAGAAAATGTGCTTCACAAAGATTAGGATTCTTGTGCCATTTAGACAAACATTTTGATTGACATCGCCCTAAGCATCACACGTGCCAAGTGGTCAAGCCCTTGGCTACGTGAGATCAAAGAGATTAACAAATCCAAATTTTGATACATAAAATTAATCCTAACTCTTTGATCAACAGGAAGTGTTTGCTTTTGAGATGAGAGGAACGGATTAGCCCGAGTCATGGAGTGTTAATCACCCCATGACCAAGCCTACTTAACTACTCACACATTATGCTAGAAAACAAGTCTAGAATTTTGAAGAAAACTAATAACATGCTTAACAATTCTAAAAACTAATTTTTAATGAAGATCCTAGGTTAGACTACAATATTAGTACTTGAGAAATTATCAAACAATCACTAAGAACAAGAGTTTTCAAAGGATTAAGCTAGAAAATCACAAGACTAATAACTAGATGAACTTGGAAATAAACTACATATATTGAAAGATCCAATCACGAGGAACAAGATTAATACACGGTAATTAAACGGGAAATGAAAACTTACTTGAGAAAAACTAGAGAGATGAACCTTAAACTCTCTCCAATGGAGGAGAGAGGTGAGAGCAAAACTAACTAAGGAGGAAGAACTAGGAGAGAGGAGGGAGGAGGGTATTTATACTAAAAGCCCTTTACATTGGCTAATTATCCCAAAAACATACTATAAGTGGAAAGTTTCCATAAATGGAAGATATTAAAGCAACCAAAAATCTGTCAAAAATCGCCATAATTGAGTTTGGATCGATCCAAACCTTCTTTGGATCGATCCAAAAGGCTCTGGTGAAATTTTGATGAAGTTGGATCGATCCAAACCTTCTTTGGATCGATCCAAAATGGACTGGTCAGGCAGATTTTTGATCCAACTTCGCGGGCACGCCCCGGCTTCGTCCGAACTCGGAATGAGGCGATTCTTGAACCGTTGGAAAGCTCTATGAGTCTACTTTCAAACCCAATTGACCTCATCTTCATAGCCTTTGTATCTTGAGAGAAATGAGCCTTTTTCTATCGGTTGGTCAGATTTTCTCGAGGCTCATAACTCCAAATGTCTTGTTCTTTTGTTCCGGGCCTTCCTTGAACCTTCCAAAGCTTCTTGAATCGACTTCTAAGCTTCGAAGATTGTCCTCCACGGCATTGCGGGATCTTGGTACTTCCGGATACAACCGGGGATTATTTGGAGCTTAAGGATACGCCTTTTGCTCCGTTTTACCTAAAACTTGGAAAACACACCAAACGCGCAATATCAAACAATTCAAAGTATTTTAAATGCGAAAGTGTGTGCAAAATGAGAGAGATAAGCCCGGATTATAAACAACATTTGGGGCTTATCAACAACTTCAGTCATAGTTCTTGGTATGGCCTGTGTAGGACTTCTTTTCTGTTTGATGTGGCCATGAATTCTTTGAATAGCTGATTTGTTGCTATAGATTCTTGATTTTGGAGTAAAATCTTATCAGTATCAAACAGTTGTCTAATAAAATTGTGTACGATGAAGTGTACCAAGGAGAGTTCTGAATGCACGACTCATGAGAATGGATGAACTTAGTTTTTGGTGACCTTTGCCTAAGAATTGGTCCTGAATTAATTAGCGGAGTTTTGTACTCTTTTTGAATAGGAGTCTTTTCCCCACAGCAGCTATGGTTCTTTAATGCCAATGATCAGTGCCTTGACATTTTTGAAGAGATTATTGTTATAAAGTAGTTGAACTATAACAAAATTCTTCAGCAATGACCTGGAAGGATAGGATTGAGATAAAGTTTAACTCAACGAATATGTGAAACTCATTACTAATTAACTATCAAACCCAGTTTATAGTGTCTATTTGCTGCAACTATCAGCTCTAATTCCGGATTTTTTATAGCACAAACTTCACATCTAGATATTGGTTGGCTTCAATTCCAAACTATAAAGCAATAATACTCGATACGCCAAATATGTATACTGCTCACTCAGATTAGATATTTATGTTTGCAAAGTGAAAGTCTTCGTTTTTTTTATGTACTAGAAAAGAAGACATGGTCATTCCTCCTCAATTAAAACCTCCTCTTTTGAAACCCAATTATAGAGAGCCA
The DNA here is from genome assembly GCA_963854785.1 of Vaccinium vitis-idaea. NCBI lineage: Eukaryota > Viridiplantae > Streptophyta > Magnoliopsida > Ericales > Ericaceae > Vaccinium > Vaccinium vitis-idaea. The sequence continues at coordinate 193,947 of OY978221.1, forward strand.
ACACATAGAGAAAATATTGACCTTGACATCAACAACACACGGGCATAAAACTCGTGCAACACACAGAGCTTTGTGCCACACTCTATGAAAATGGCTTTGTACAAAATAGCCATCTTTTGCTCCTATATTCCATACTTTATCATAGATGCAAATGTACTTTACTTACTATAGTAGTTGATCATTTGGATCTAACCCTGTTAGCTTCCAATTTGCAAAGTTGCAACCCAAAAACTAATACTAACCTCAAAACCACTTTTCGTTACTTAAAATTATCATTACCAGCTCTAATTCCATATTTATAATGCAACAGCGTTCACATTTACATATTTCTTGGCTACAATCCGTAGATTAAAAAAAAAAAAAAAACCCCTTTACATCAGCAACACACGGGCATAAAATTCGTGCAACGCACGTAGCCTTGTATCTAGTACATGTAAGAAGAGAATAGACCATTGAAAAAAAAAAAAAGGTAAGAAAAACGGATAGTGTATGGGATTCCAACCCAATGGTCAAATGCCAGCTTGCTATTTCTTTGTTTTTTCCCCACTGTTAGATTATAGGTGTACTTGGTTCCAATACACAAGTGATACACGAGAAAATTTTCTCTTTTATTTTCATTGTAACCATCGACACACACATATTCATCACTCCATCTTCTTTGCCTCTCCTACAGCGAACCATATCAAATCTCCCACAGTGATACCCGGATCACTCCCTCTACATAGATTTCATTTTCATCTTCTCCCCGGATCACTCTCTCTCCATAGATTTCTCTCTCCGGAGCTAGAGCTTTTAATCGCTCCGGCGGTGCCCGCTGCTGCAACTGGAGTTATCGATGTCTCCGGCTACTTCCGGCTACTTTGGATTTCACCAGTATGGTGACCGTAGACTTCAAATTTCTCTCTCAAAATTCCCAGTTTGATACGATTTTCATTTTTTTTTTTAGCATTTTTAAAATAGAATTTTGTTTGGGTACTACTGAAAATTTGTAGTACGGGATGAAGGGTGGGGGTTGGGGAGGGGGATAAGGAGGGGTGTTATAGTCCAAAACCCAACCCTCCTCTCCCGGATAATTTTTGGGTAGGCTAAGGGGTGCCCAAAAATTATCAGGGAGAATGCCTCAACTGGGTGAAAACTAAGAAGGGGTGAAGTTTTATCAAGAAGGAAATTTTGGTTGACAAACCCAGCCAAACGTTGGGACCCACCTCTTATCAGGGGTGATAAGTTTTGGAGGGGGCCTTTACCCTCATCCAAACGGGGCATTAGTGGACAATAGTAGCTTTGGCTATTGTTCTCTTGTTTGGGTCTACTACGGGTTTAGAGATCCCTGGTCACGTTTAGAATATGTTGTTGCTCTATTCGCCTCTCTTTCTGACAATTTAAGTGTTGCTTTATGGGAATGCCAACACCATGAAAAAATTTTAGGTACCAAATGGGTACCACGTGGCCATATCGAGCATGATCTTGGGCGTCCAAAAGTGTTTTTGATGGCCGAGATTGATTCCCTCTCTCCTCTCACCCAACCACTCTCTCTCCTCTTCCTAACCGTTGGATCGTGTTTTGGACGACTGAGATTGCCGAGCGGGTACCACGTGGGCAATACCCACTTGACACTGAAAAATTTCTCCAATACCATTTATCCAAACAAATGATCTATCTTGCTCTGCATTTTGCTGATAGATTTAACTTTGATATGACACGAATCACAAAAAGGTTAGAGGGTGTTTGGGAGCCAACTTTTCAGCTTTTCATTTTTGGCTTTTTGGCTTTTTAGTTTTTTGGATTATGGCCAGAATGAGTTATGAATCTGGGAAGAGTGTTTGGGAGAAATGTGCAGAATGCATTTTGCAAAAGTAGTAGTGTTTGGGAGAAAAATGAATAAAATGAGTTTTGGTTTGAATTTTACCAATTTAACCCTGACAACCATGCCAACGGGGCAAATTGATGTTCCTCCGTAATATTGTTTTTAGCAAGTTTTCTAAAGTTTAATTGAGAAATATTTTTGTTAACGGGACCTGTCCAATTTTGAAAATTTTCTTTTTGGATTTTTTTTTTTTGATCTTCCTTTTCTTTGGGTAATTAAAATTCTTTCATAGTGGGAAATGTTTGAACCAGTGGGAAATGTTACATGAGCATTGAACCAGCTAATTTCTTTAGGACTAATTGCAAAAACGAAATTTTTTTTGAACCAGCGGGAAGTGTTTACAGGAGGAAATGAGGTTAATGTATATTGAGGGCAAAAGGGTCTTTTCCAGTCCACCAACTGTGAGAAGTAGAAATTGAAAATGTGAAAAGCTCCTTTGAACCTCTTTTTCACTTTTGCTCTCCTTTGTTCAATTTTGAAAACTCTTTTTGAAATAATGAGTTTTGAGTTAAGTGTGTCAAACACCCAAAATGAAAAAAGTAGAAATCAAAAAGGAAAAAAATAGGTTGCCAAACAGCCTCTTAATGTCATCATCACCATTCATTCATAATTGGAAAATTCTAAAATCAACCAATTGGGTTGATATTAAGTCTTAAAAAATGTATTGAAACGTGTGAAAAGTGTATAAAATGTGTGAAAGTGTATAGAAATGTGTAAAAAGTACATTGAAACTTCTGTTTTTTTGTTTTGCTGTAGCCTTATTGTCAGCCCATTACCCTTCATAATTTATGGATAAGTTACCTATTGCTGGGCTGGCACGTTTGGGTCCTGTAAGCGATTTGTGAGAGGTTATAGGCTATGTCTAAACCCAATAAGCGCTCTTCTCTCAATCGGACCCTTGAAAAAACTGAGCCCATGAAAGAAATTATTATCAGAATAATTGGAAGAGTACTGATGTTCCCGCTTTAACTCCTCCATCACTTTTTGTTTTGATTATAGAAGTTTCATCTCCGAATTTGGTTGCAACTGCAGCAACAAGTCCTAGCTCTGGCAAAAAAGAAAGAAATTGGTTTTTTGGTGTTCTTCGTTTTTTTTATTCAAAAAAATTACATTTGTTAGTTTTGCGTCAAATTTTCGTAGATTATTGATTTGTATCGACGAGAGGAATCCAAAAAAATTTAAAATTATGGTAAAAAATATTTGTTTTGAATAAAGTAAAAAATAAACCAGTTTATTGGATTAATTTTGGCTTTATTAAAAAAAATTAGTTTTGACCATAATTTTATACTCCCTCCGTCCCAATTTGTTGTGTCTGTTTCCTTTATTGGACGTCTCAAAAAATTGTCTATATTTCTTTTTATTGAACATGGATCTTGTTTGATAGATCTCAATTAATTTTTGTTTAAAAATTTTTTTTAAAATCATAAAAAACAGTATAGATTATGAAATATAGACAATTTTTTGAGGGGTCCAAAAATGAAACATTCCCGACAATTTGGGACGGATGGAGTACTTTTTAGATTTCTCTTGTTGAGACAAATCAATAATTTACGAAAACTTGATGCAAAACTAACAAAATGTAAATTTTTTTGAATAAAGACAAAATGAATAAATAAAAAAAATCGGTTTAAACGTTTTTGCCAAATGAGGCCATATGAGTTCGTTGATGGCATAAGGAAATCCATCTTGATCACGAATTCCACGATAACAATAAATATTGATCAATAAGTATTAATTAATCGTTGTTTTCTCCTCTTCAATGAACAATATGCATGATCTTGATCTATCGTTTGCTCAAATTGGTCGATTGAATAGGGTCTTTCAATCTTTGACCCAATTCATAGAGTTTAAACAAGTTAGCGCCTTCACAATCGTCGATGAAACGGAAGATGATTGACCTTATCCAGGGGTGACGCCAATGTATAACGAGGAGTGTCAACTGAACCCACTCAACTACAAAATACAGTTTTAAAAAAAAGATAATTTTCTGGAACAAGGCCTCAATCCTAGATCAATCCATTTTAGTGATAAACACTTGCAAACATACGTTACATATTATTTGGAATGACTGAGATATTCCTATAATATTTTAGAGAGATACTAAGATGTGTTTTAAGAAAAGTAAACGAAGGATATGATATTGATAATCACAATCAATCCTTTTGAATAAATCAATTTACCATCAACAACCATTATGGCCTTGTTTATTTAGTAGTTTTAGTTAGTTTAGTTTTGGAGAAAAGGGTAATGAGTGGAGAGAGATAGAGAGAGAAACGATGGTAATAATTACAAAATAAAACTAAAACTAAATTAAAACTGTGAAACGAATAAGGCATATATAATTTTTTAAATCTTCTCTCAAATGCACGAAAGAGACAAATTGAGGGGAGCCTAGCAATAATAATGCATGTTTTTCTGCCTACGTATAATGATGCTATACAATTCATTTTTTCTCCAAATGTGGTCAAAAGTCTTGAAAAACTAGTAGTTAGAAATTAGAAATTAGAAGAATTTACTTGTACAAGAATAATTTTCTGATTTAATTTAATCTCTCTAAATACAGTAACATTTGTTTTTTATTTTTTTATTTTTGTGAAAGATAAGAAATGGACTCGATGGTGGACCACTGACCAGCTGCATATCTTTGTCCGAATTATTACGCCACAACATCCCCGGCCCCTATAACTTCGCTGAATTTTCCTCTCCCTTCCTCCTTTCCTCTCTCGCCGGTGACACGACGCAGTCTCTCTCTCTCTCTCTCTCTCTCTTGACGCAGGAGAGGAGAACAACAATAATCCTTGAACCCAACTTCCCCGCATCACGGACAGGGACTGACCGACTCTCTATTTCTATTGCTCGCTCGCTCGCTTCTTGATCTACTTTTACTCGTGCACTATATTCTCGCTTTTGTAGTATTTCTCAACTGCCAGGTATATTCTGCAAAGTTCCTGCTTTATTATACTGATTGACTCCTTCCCGAGGCCGAATCGCTTCATCACTTACAAAAGTGGAACCTTTTTTTGGATCCAGCAACTTGTAATTCTAGGTAACTCCCTCTTCGATTCTCACCATATTTTGTTCTAATCTATCATTGTTCTGTCTATGTTTCTTCGCTTGTAATGACTTTGAATTTCCCTCTGTGTGCTTATATCATTGATTGGTGTTTCGTCAGTATGCTATTTGTGTCATCTTCTACCTCGATTCTACTCTGATGTTAAATATGCGGCCTAGGGTCAGTCACGTTGTTTATTACTTTCTTCTTCTTCTATTTCTTTTTTATCATCCGGTGAGCTGATCTGACTCGTTTGAGTAAGTTTGTTTGAGTGCAAATTTGTTCACCCTCACCTTCAAAACCATCGTTCTGATTGGTGGAAAATGTTTGTGGTCCACGGAATCACATCACTTGTTGACATTATTTTGTGGTGGACCCATCACTTTTTAATATGCATGATATCACTTTCTGGTAGACTCCACACCTTTTCCACCAATCAGTGTGCTTGCGACCTTGGATTGTATCGTAGATGATGTCGCCCCAAGCGTAGGGCTAGGTATCGCATAGCATAATAACCGGTAAGACCGGGTCGAATCCACGGGGACCGAACGCACCCGGCGTGAGAGTTGTCTTGCAAGTGTAGGTTTTCGGCCTTGAAGCGGCAAACTTAGTTTGTGATTTGATTGGTGGAATTCTCTCAACTTCAAGAACGACTCAGAAGATTAAATACAACAAATTAAACTAAGGCAAAGTCTAGGGAATTTTAACAACCATAACTTAGGCTAATTCGTTCCTCTCTTGTTGAGATTAGGCTCCAAGCATCACACGTGAAAAGGAGAATCAACCCTTAACTACGAGAGATCAAAAAGATTAACAAACCTAGACTTTGGTACATAAAATCGATCCTAACTCTTTGAACTAGAAATAGTGTTCGATAAAGTTTAGGGTTCTTGAGCCAATTAGACAAACTCTTAGATTGACATCGCCCTAAGCGTCACCCGTACCTAGGTGAATTAACCCTCGGCCACGAGAGATCAATGAGATTAACAAACCCAAATTTTGATACATAAAGATGAACCCGTGACTTTATTAAACAAGAAGTGTTTGCAATTTGGCGAGAAGAACGAATTAAACCTAAGTCATGTAATGCTAATCACCCCATGACCAAACCTACTTAAACTACTCACCCATTACACTAGTTAACAAGTCTAGAATATAGAAGAAAACTAAAAACATGCTTAATAAACTTAATAATCGATTTTTTATGGTTAATCCTAGGTTTGCTTACCACATTAACTCTTGAGAAAATCACAAACAACAATTACTAACTTTTGATCAAAAAAAAAAATTACTAACTTGAGTTTAAGAAGGAAATGACTAGAAAAAAGAGAATACAATTTAACCGATAAAAACGTAAACAAACTTGATTTATATAGAGATCCAACGAGTAACTACAACATTAAACAACAAGAAATTAAAGGAAAATGAAGACTTACTTGATTAATCTAGAGAGATAAAGCTTAACATGCTATGAAGTTTTTACTAGAAAACTAACTAAGGAGGGAGGAAGTAGGAGAGAGGAGGGAGGAGGGAGGAGGGTATTTATACTAAAAGCCCTTTACATTGGCTAATTATCCCAAAAACATACTATAAGTGGAAAGTTTCCATAAATGGAAGATATTAAAGCAACAAAAAATCTGTCAAAAATCGCCAAGAATGAGTCTGGATCGATCCAAACTTGAGGTGGATCGATCCAGAAGTGTCTGCTAAGCTTTTGGGATGAGGTGGATCGATCCACTTTTAAGAGTGGATCGATCCAGATTGGTCTGTCCAGACAGATTTTGACCCGACTTCGCGGGCACGCCCCGGCTTCGTCCGAACTCGGAATGAGGCGATTCTTGAACCGTTGAAAAGCTCTATGAGTCTACTTTCTAACCCAATTAACCTCATATTCATAGCCTTTGTATCTTGAAAGTAATGAGCCTTTTTCTATCAGTTGGTTATATTTTCTCGAGGCTCATAACTCCAAATTTCTTGGTCTTTTGTTCCGGGCCTTCTTTGAACCTTCCAAAGCTTCTTGAATCGACTTCTAAGCTTCGGCGATTGTCCTCCACGGCATTGCGGGACCTTAGGTACTTCCGGATACAACCGGGGATTATTTGGAGCTTTGGACACCTTTTAGCTCCGATTTTCTGAAACTCATAAAAAACACAACTCGCGCAAAATCAATCGTATAAAGGCACAAAATGCACGTGTGTGTGATCACAACGAGCGAGATAAGCCCGGATATATACAACATTTGGGGCGAGATAATGCACGTGTGTGTGATCACAAAATGCATGTGTGTGTGATCACAACGAGCGAGATAATGTGGTTGACCATACATTTGATTTGCAACTATCCTTTCCCTTGTTGGGGAGAAAACATGGGATGTTCCATTACGGTATCTAATGCAAAGTTGGCAGCTTACCCAACTTGACATACAGCTGTTTTGTATTACTATTTTGAGATTTGTTTTGTTGAGTGAGTGACAAACTTAGGACAGTGAAACGATTCCAAACAGGAGTAATTTGAGTTGAATTTAATTTTTGTGTTATGTCAGTTATCTGCATTCTCGTAGTTAGATCATATGCTTCCGGTTGCCTCAATGCTTTGAGGTTAATTCTTCCACACGTAGGTTCGTGATCTAATGGAAATTGATTAAATAGTGTAAATAGGTCCTGTGTTGAGCTTGCATTGCTGTATATGACTGCTTGGTTGGATGACTAGTAGTTATCGGTGTATGCAGATGGGACACGTGGAGGAGACGATAGACCTCAAGTCTGATGAGGAGATCCCCTTCAACTCATCACACACTACGAGTAAAGCTCGCACTTTTGATTTTGAGGCATCCCATGTTGCGTCACAAGTGATTCCTTCCCATTCATGGGTTGAGCAGATGCGCTTCAGACCTCTCAGGAGTATTTACATCGTCTTAATAAAAGCAAAGATTAACATGTTGCTTCCTTTTGGTCCCCTTGCAATCTCGCTGCACTATCTTACTGGAAACCATGTAAGAAGTACGGACTTCACTCATTGTTTTCTTATTCACTTTATTGGTTTAGTTGAGGGATGTGGAACCTTCATAATTTTTAGCCCCTTTTCATTTGGAATGGAGATTGATGACCCTGCAGGTAATTTATGGTCATCGAGGAAGTGGTGTGATATCCAAATGTCATTTTCCCTAAGTAATTAACTAATGATGCTAATGAATTGTTTGATTTGTGATGTCTTTCCTCTTGATTTTAGTTATTTGATGGTTGTTATATTGCAGGGATGGGTTTTCTTGTTCAGTTTGTTAGGTATTGCACCTTTAGCAGAGCGTTTGGGTTATTTAACTGAGTAAGTTTTGGCTTCTCATATTATTTCTTGATATTGTTGGTGGTGTTAACTCTCCTTTCGCTCCAACTAATATACTTCTCATTTACCATTGCTGTGCAGGCAGCTAACATTCTTTACAGGACCTACAGGTATTTTCTGGATTTTACTTGTGACTTGTTCTGCAAAAACAGATCTGCAAAACAAGAATGCTAAATATAAGAACCTTGATGTCTTGATGCTATAGTATGATCCAATCGCTTAGAATTGCACCCTGGACCCTACTGTCACGACCCTAACCCTTCCGTGCAGTTCTAAATCATGACAAAGTGCCAGTGACACCATCACTAAGGCTATTTCATAGCATTAAATACCTTACAAGCAAGTGACCAAAAGAGACTCAAGAGCTTAAACATGTATATAACATAAACTACTCTAAATACCAAGAAATCATGGTTCAAAATAAGATCAAAACACCCAAAAATCAAAGATTCAACACCAAGTTCTTGAGTTCCTACACAAACTCAACCCCTTCTTCAATTCCATGGATCCTCAAGCTACCAAGTTGAAACTAAACTATATGAAGCAAGGAATTCCATACAGAAACACAAAAATTACCTAACCAACCTTCAATACAAGTTATGCGACCTTTCTCCTCGATTTCCCCCTTTTTTCCTTCTCTTCTCTTCTCCTCCTCCTTCTAACGTTCTCTCTCTCTCTCTCTCTCTCTCTCTCTCTCTCTCTCCCAAACACATGCGCAATTAAACACATCCAACACATAATCATATTTAAAATCACGATTAAGGATCAAGGTTATTATACCAACCCCCTGTGTCAAAATAAATTAAAATAAGAATAGAATCGTAATGTGCAGGTACGCAACATATGCCTTTATTAGCAATGTCTATTAAAAGTAGAGAAGTTTGAGCTTGTGTCTTGTTCATGCATCAATTGTCCTCGACTCATTGAATCACAGAATTGTTTACATATGGGTTTGGCGTGTGTCCATGTGTGCAGATGACCCTAAGATACTGAAAGGAAAAATGGCCTGCTCATTGAACATTTTCATCGAACAACTAATGAGAAATAGAAGTTCTTCTCATCCTTTTATTTACTTTGATCTGGTTGTCGGTAACATGATGTATGTTTTTGGTTGAATCTGCAGTTGGGGGCCTTCTAAATGCTACATTTGGCAATGCGACTGAAATGATTATATCAATATACGCTCTGAAACATGGGATGATTAGGGTGGTTCAGCAGTCATTACTGGGCTCCATCTTGTCAAATATGCTATTAGTGCTCGGATGTGCCTTTTTCACTGGTGGGATCATTCATAACGAGAAAGTGCAGCGTTTCGATAAGGTAGATGACGATAATTGGATTGTACATATCCCAGGAAATAGTATATGAATTATTTATATTTCAAAATTATTTCATCTTGTTATATGGGGACAGCCATGAAAGGCTCCCTATAAGTACCTACTCTTGACAAACTGAGGATTTACGTATCTATGTGTGTATATGTTTATCTCTGTATACATGTGTGCATGTATATATGTAAAGAGGGAGAAAGATAGAAGGAAAGCTGATTTCTCCTAAAATGTTTCAAAACAGGCAGCTGCTGTGGTGAACTCGGGATTGTTGTTGATGGCTGTTATGGGAATATTGCTTCCAGCAGTTCTTCATTTCACACACACAGAGGTCCACTTTGGAAAATCAGAGTTAGCTCTTTCTAGATTTAGCAGCTGTGTAATGCTGGTGGCATATGCTAGCTACCTTTTCTTTCAGCTGAGAAGTCAGCACAAATTTAATGATTCTGCGGATGACGGTCCTGTTGAAGTAAGTTCTTTACCTGAGTCTCATTCGATGATCTGGCATGCAATCATTTTAATGTGCAAAGTCATGGTTGCTGCACATTTCTTGTTTTATTTAGCAAGTTGGGTTTCTCCTCTTATCCATTGACGTCAAAAGCTTGAATTCCGCAACATACATATTCTTATGCTGCAGTATTTTGTGCCATGAGCTGACTTATATCGCTCTTGGGGCTTGAAAGCCAACTTATCATTGTATTTTTGTGAAGGGCAAATTAGGTTTGCTAATGATCTTCACCATTGAGGACCAATGAACCTTATTCGACTGAACAACGAATTTAATTTCTCCTCTTTTTTTGTGGGTTAAAAAGTTTATTTCTCCTTGTTACCCTATCTTGGTATTGTTGCAGGAAAGAAACAGTACAGCTGTTGAAGAAGAGGTTGCTGATATCACTCAATGGGAAGCAATTGGGTGGCTTTCTATTCTGACTTTGTGGGTGTCTGTTCTATCTGGATACCTTGTTGATACTTTACAGGTGAGATCTACTTCTCTGCTCATCGCCATGATTTAGGGAAACTAGTAAAACATTGTTAGCTTAAATGCACCGTTTTGCATTACCAAAAAAAATTGAAATGCTTCTAATTTCATGAAACCTTGGAAATGGTTCTAAACCATCTGTCTTGGCTCATGGCTGGTATTATTTTCGATCAACAGCTCATTCTGCATGGTGAACTTGTATCTTTAGTTGTCATATGCCCACACTGGAGCCAATTATATGGAATTTCCATGGGCCATGGAATCGGTAATATACGTTGAGTCTTGTGGTCTGTACACTTGGCTACTAGTTTCATATGCCTTCGGCCCTTTGACGTTAATAAGCTCCTTGGGCTTGCTAACTAGAGTCATTCTAAATGAGAAACTTGTATAATTTAAATTTAGCGATGGATTTAGTCACTTTTTTATTTTGTTTTGTTTGACTGGATTTCCACACCACGTTCATTTCGTTCATGGTTTTAAAGTAGTTACACTACTTAAGGATTTTTTTTTCCTCTTTCCCAACTTCGGAGGTTTACATCTATTGCTAAAGAGAAGCATTATTTGAGAGTTCTGCAAGAATCTTGAAAGTGGCAATGCTATTTAGATATATACCAAGCCCTCTCAAAGAATACACTGGTCCTCATTACAAATTTCAGTGGCGGGCCTACTTTCCTTTGTTAGTAGAGGATCGAGAAAATATATGTGACTATCTGAAGCAACCAAAATATGAAGTTTACGGCTTCGGTATCACTCCACCCTCCTCCTGTGAAATAGGATTGGTAAACTTCTTTTTCATTAAAAAGAACTTGTGGATATGTAGGGATTCAAAATCACTGATTATGCTAGCAAACTGGCTTCAGTTCAGGTTGCGTGAAAAGCCTGCCTCATTAATTACGATTTGAATGTATAGTTTAATGTCACATCGACTTCTGGTCAAGGATTTTGCTTTGAACTTCGAATTTAGCAGCCTTCCTTATGGTAGGAATTTCCAAGCCCTCGTTTATGCCGCTGATAAACAAGTAAAGGTCTATTTATATACATGCGTAGGGGCCGGTTCCCTCACACAACCAATAACACAACATTTGACACAACAATAATCGGAGATGTTCAATTTGTTCAAATATGTCTTTAAGAATACCCTTAAAAGATCAACTCATTCGGATATTAGTAAGAGCTTGATCGACCTGATCAATTTATTCAGTTTTTATCGTGTCAAATTTAGGTACAAATACCGATCAAGCTTTTACCGATATCTGAATGAATTGATTTTTACGGACACTCTTAAAAACATGTTTTAAACAAATTGAGCGGCTTCGATCATTTGCATGGGACTCCAAAACGTGCGGTTTACATTTGTTGTGTTATTGGTTGTGTCAAATGAGTGGTTTATATATGCTTTATTTTGAGGATAATATGTGCTTTACTTTGAGGATATATGCCCGCTTCGGGATCAGAGAATTGAGGTGATAGTCAATTTGCATTAGCAGTTGATGGTTTCATTGTTTTGATGTACTTTTCAGGGAGCGTCCGATTCATGGAACATGTCTGTGTCTTTTATTAGTGTCATCCTGCTTCCGATTGTGGGGAATGCTGCAGAACATGCAAGTGCTATTATGTTTGCAATGAAGGACAAGCTTGTGGGTGATTGAATTCGTTTTAACCATTCGTTTCTTACTTGTGGTGATTCAGCTAATTTGACTGTTTTGTTTACTAGGACATCACTCTGGGGGTTGCAATTGGATCATCTACGCAAATATCAATGTTTGTTGTAAGACCTTGATGCTTATTGCAATTTTTTACTGCTGCATGTTAACTTTGGAAGGGCTTTTCTCATTATTTATTTATTTATTTATTTTTTGAATTCACACGTCTGTGAGAAACAACAATAGACTATTGACACGTCTTTTTCACCAAATTTCTTTGACACCTGTACTTGGTGATTATTTTTTTTGGACACACCAAGAGATTGAAATGATTTCTCGTGGGAAAGTGGCGAAGTTCATGCATACGGCGTAAGGGCTTATGAATCCTGCTCTTCATAAATGCAGATTCCATTCTGTGTAGTGGTTGGTTGGTTCATGGGAAAGCCAATGGACTTAAACTTTCAACTCTTTGAGACGGCTACACTCTTTATCACGGTGTTAGTGGTCGCCTTTATGCTGCAGGTTGGTCCATCTATTTGTGTTACATACTGATTCACTATATACTCTCTCTATGCATAGCTCTTGCGGAAACACCTTATGGAGCCCTTTTAGTGCATTTTTAACAACTGCCATTTGTCCTTTTTTCTGTGACTTGATATAGCCATAATGGATTCTTCTTTGTTTTATTTTGTTATCTTGATTTCCTGGATATAAGGAACCAAATGAATTCCATGGAGAAGAGTGATCATTTCAATTTTTTGTTCCTATCGTGACTGAAAATCTGCTTTTTTGAAGAGTAAACTTTGTTACCATTGTTTTCATTATTACAGGAAGGGACATCAAACTATTTCAAAGGCTTGATGCTTATTTTAAGCTATCTCATCGTTGCGGCCAGTTTTTTTGTACACGTCGACCAATCTAATGGTGAGCTATGTACTACAAATTAGCTCTATAATTTTTAGCCTCGCCTCTGATATTTGTCAGTTCGACCTTTGATGCAGATAACCAAGTACCTGGGGGATGAATGGGAAAGACTGAATGGTGTATTTGAACCTTTTGAACGAAGCTACGTTTATTATGTATCGTAGATATGTAACGAGGAATGTCCTTGTGTCTTCCCAGCATTGTGAGAGGGCACGTGTAATTTACTCTTCTCAATCCTTATTATGCAAATTTTCTTTCAAGATGACTGCCCTTGGTGTTTAATGGTCTGGTGCCTTGTTTGTGATGTCAATTGTACTATTCACTAAAGTTTTTGTTCTTACTTCCACATTTATGCAAGCGTATGTATATGAGTGCTGGGCCTGAATTTGGAGGCTTTGAAACCTCATTGAGAATGGGATAGAGCATTTCATTCTTTAATTTTGGCCTTCCTCTTGTGGTTTTAAGAATGCTGTTTTGGCTTTTCATTAGAATTAGCTGGTTTGTATTCCTGACAGTTCTCTCTTTTAGCTTGAAACTTTGAGTTTTAATCCGTTCTGAGGATTGAAAGAATAGGGTGGAGCCCCCATTAAACTTCACAAGAAAACTAAGAGGGCCTTAGAACTTGAATGAGGCAAGCAATTCATTGTTGGAAATCCTGTCTTCAAAAAGTATTGATGGCGTTGTCTCTACAGAAAAATCTGGAACTATAAATCACATTCGAGGTACGTTATAACAACGCTTTCCTAAAGACAGTCTTTGCTCCTTGCCAAATTGTGTGCACCGGGTTATTAACAAATCCGCCCTCAAGATACAATGAAACCGGACTTTAGGTTCCTTTTTACTGCATTTGTACAAACGAAGACAAACAGAATATCCGCTAAATGAGAATAAGTGAACCAAGAACTGATATTCTATTTCTACAGAATATCAATATGCCTAAAATTCTAGGAATAGAGTGTGGAGAGAGAGAGAGAGAGAGAGAGAGAGAGAGAGAGAGAGAGAGAGAGAGAGAGAGAGAGAGAGCAATTCGCTATGGAATTTTTGGTGTGTATAGACTCATAGGCACCCTCTTATGAAAGGTTGTGTCTTTAATAGACACATTAGGAATAATTATGTCTTTTGAAGAAACTAATGAGGAAGAGTCATGTCTTTTAAAAACAATTAATTAGGAAAAGTCAGCCTCTTACTAGGCACTATTTCGTGAGAAGTCATACCTCTTACTAGGCACCATTTCGTGGAAAGACTTGCCTTTTACTAGACACCATTTCATGTAAAGTCACGTCTCTAGTAGACATTAATTTAATTAGGAAGGGTCATACCTCTTGGAGGCACCCCATGTTTCACATCCCTTCCATATAAACACATCCCAATCTAATGGGTGTTTTAATCATTCAATAAAGTCACGACTTATGTAAAAAGATATTGACCTTGCACATAAACCTCTCTCAACATCTTTTCATAAAACCCCCAAACCAAAAATCATTTATTATTTTGAAAATTTCCAAACATTCATCAGATAATGCTACCATTATTCTCCAAAAAATAAATCAGATTCAGGCAATTTTTGACACTTTTTTAAGCCCATTGACGGGTCAAAGAGGCAAAGACGGCACAAGAGTCATATTTGGGTTAATTATCTACTTGCCCCTTCAACTATCATTTTCTTCTTTACTAAAGACAAATCACGTTTTCCATCCAAAAATTGTGCCGGAAATCGTTAACTTTTTTTTTGTTTGGAATTGATGGGAAAAAAAAGAGAGAGGGTGATATGGACATTTCGTACACCTACAACATGAAGCTATCTGAGGATTTTCATTCTGTCGGTCAAACCAAAGTTAGGGTTTTCCGGAGAAGAGATTTCAGCTTCCGCGAAGTGAGTTCCTGAGGATAAGGGTTTTAGCTCCATTGGTCACCAAAGCTAGGGTTTCAAGGATGACATGGATCTTGAGGGCTCCCACCGGAAGAAAATCGACCTGTAAGTATCGAGCAACACATTTTTATTTCAAAAACCCACTTTTTTCGGGATTAAAGGAGTTGGGATTGAGTTATTTTATACTGTAGTTTTTTTTTTTTCACCAGAAACAAACAATTTATTGCGAGGAAGACGGGCGAAAAGCCCTAATATCTTCTAGAGTTAACGCGGAAAGCCATTGGGGATAATCCCCCCGCCAGCAAACCGAACTAACATCTGACAGGGAATGCCTAGCCACAGAGTGGGCTACCCTGTTACAATCACGTTTAACATGAGTAAACGAACAAGAATAGAAAAAAGAGACTAGATGAAGACAATCTAAAACAATGGAGTCACAATCAGCATAAGTCTTCAACTGGTTGAGAGCTTGAACCACTTGTAAAGCGTCTCCTTCCTCTATAACCTGAGAATAGTTCCATTCCAAAGCTGTCTCTAATGCACGTCGGAATCCCAGGGCCTCAATAGTCCGTACAGAGAAAATACCTTTCAAAGACTCCATTCTAGCACCAAGTAAATTACCTGCGCTGTCTCTTGCAACTAGCCCCAGGCCTCCCACATTGTTATTCACGCTCAAAGCTCCATCAACATTTATCTTGATGAAATCCCCATCGGGTGGCTTCCAGATAGGAGTAGGAGGGGGAGTACTTGGAGGGATAACCCCTCCCCTCTTATTCTTAACAAGTTTGAATTCATTCCACCCAAAGACACCTTGCTCTAATACTGTGGAGAAATCTCTAGGGAGATGATCAAAATAGTCTTTGTTCCTTGCCTTCCATAGAGCCCAACAAATGAAGGCCATCAAACCTACATCCTCCTGGGAGCTACATCTAGATTGTGCTAATGAAGTATACGTAGTCCACCATTGCTTGAAGGTCAGTCTATCCCAATTGCTAGAGTAATTAATAGGTAGCGGCGACAAGCTCCAAACCTTCTTGGCAAGTTTACATTGAAACAAGACATGTTCCACCGTTTCTGGCTCCTTACTACATGCTTTGCAAATCGGGTTTACATCAATATTGCGACGATTTAAATTGACAAGAACAACAAGTGCATTATGCAAGCAGCACCAAATGAAATTTCGTACCTTAGAAGGGACCGATAATCTCCACACAGCTTTCCAATTAGTGGGAGGTAAGGATCTAACACTTTTCTCTCCCCTATCATGCATAATCCTCTGAAAACCCATTGATTTAGCAAGAAGATAGGCTGTTTTAACCGAAAACTCCCCGGTTGATGTATGATGCTAGATTCCTTTATCGACCACTCCTTGATTGCTAACAAGAATAGAAAGTATAGCCGCAACATCATCTTCCCCAAAGAGAGGTCATTGATCAAGTTCTCCTTCCATCTATGTACGTCCTCGTCAATAAGATCAGCGACTTTCGATACCGGATGCATTAATAGAGATGATTCACTAGGTTTTGTGAGGACTTTGAAAGAATATGATCGAGGCAGCCAAGGATCCGTCCAAATGTTAATGCTCTTGCCATTCCCTACACGCCATCTCCACCCTTTTCGGAGTACTTCCCGAGCAGCAATGATACTTCGCCAAGCCCACGATGCATTGTTAGGACATGAGGCTTCCCAGAAAGAAGAATGTGGATAGTGCTTGCCTTTGAAAACCTGCTGAAAAAGCAGGGACTGTCCATGAAGCAAACGCCACCCCTGTTTGGCCAAAAAGGCTAGATTGAAAGAGGGTAGATCGCGGAACCCCATACCACCTTCCTCTTTGCTGTTGCATAAGGTGTCCAAGCTTATCCAATTCAGCTTGCACTCCCCCTCTTTACTCCCCCACCAAAACTTTCGAATAGCTTTACAAAGATCGCGGCAAAAAACTTTTGGTAGAAGGAAACATTGCATCGCATAGTTCGGTTTATTCAAAAGGACGGACTGAATAAGAACTTCACGCCCTACTTGATTGAGAGTTGAAGCTTTCCAGCTTTTTATTTGAGCAAGCACTTGATCCTTAATGTAAGCAAATACCTCTCGTTTTGACCGGCCCATAATCGATGGAAGGCCTAAATACCGTAGTTGACCTACTGATGCCATCTTTTTTTCTTGTGGTACTGCTATGGCAAAACAGTTATGCCATTTTTTTGCTTCCTACTATTATGGTTGAACCTATGGATGTCCATTGATGCATTTTTTGGGCTTCTGGCTGTGGCTTCTTATTATGAGTTGTACGAAACTAATAAAAAAACTAATATAGCCTTGGGACTAACTTTTCCGTCCATCAAGAGGATGGAAAACGTGATTTGTCCTTAGTAAAAAAGAAAATAATAGTTGAAGGGGAAAGAGAGTTCAATTGGTAGTTGAAGGGGGAAATAAATTTTTTTTTGATAGTTTAATGGACAAGTAGATATTTAACCCGTCATATTTCTACTTTGATTGTAAGGAATATTGAAACAACACTAATTCAGTGTTCTCAATTCCTATAATTTCAGCTCTTTTGTTGGCACGTGCACTTCTCCAAAACCAAAGAAAACCATGATCCTATTTCTACCCGTTCAATAGTAATTGGGACAGTTTCTTTCAGCTTTGTCAGTTTAATAGAGATGGAAGTGATTATACTCACTGCGAGGATAGCTTGCTCAAATGTGGCATAAACCTTCCTCGTGTACAGGTAAAACATTCTCCCTACTCTAAATTACAAGAACAAAATCAGCATTTACAATAGAATTCAGCCATTTGGTAACTGCCATTAAAATATAAGATATCTCATAATACGATCGTATGATGTGGTTAATCACTACAGTACAATTCAGTTCACCTTATAGCCAATACTGAAAAACTGAGAAAAAATTAAAATCCTTGCATTCCCTCAGCAACATGATATTTGTCTAAGGTGAACTATTTTCAATTTGGGACTATGTTCTTGGCATTTTTGAACGTTGTCCCAAATTGAATGGGGGTGTAAGCAGTTTTGCTGCCAATTTAATATGTGTAGTTATCTTATCTACTGATCCCAATTTGGCCTCTTAGCAACATGATATTAATCTAAGATAGGAAGCAATTCGCAACTTCGGTACCCTGTCCTTCTACCATAAGAATATGCTCTCAAAGTGTTGGAATAATTAAAGAATTCCCCATTTAATAAGCCAAAAATCACAGATAGTAACCTTTTTATTCATACAATTGGATTGGATACAGATGCAACAAAAGCACACATTGCACTTCAGCAGTACCATAACATTGGGAGAGGAGAAAATTACACAGAAAAATATACATTAGAGAGCCCTTATACTGTCTCATCCCTATTCAAGCCACAAGCTATCCTCTCAACAATGTTGAAGATATGATGAAACCCCCCATATATGTCAGCCTCGTCTTGTTGTTTACCGGTGCCTGGTTTGGTAAAAAGCAGTGAAATGCAGCCAATAACCCTCTTTGCGTGCCCAAAAAACCAAATGGCGAGTCACCAATTTGGTCAAAAAATAGGGTGCACATGAGGAGGTAGGTGGCAAAGAGAAGCCACAAAACAACCAAACCAGGTTAGGCCCTAATGGACAAAGCCAACAAGAGGGGAAATAAGAGGAACCTGAATTGGGTATTGTAAACGGATCAATCCAGAAGGGAAAAAGGTTGGAGCAAAGGTTATGAGGAATGCATGAAGGGTAATTTAGTCATCTCCTTGTATGTAGGAGCAGAGAAGCATGGTGGCGCAGCGGCGGAGTATGTAAAGTCTAGCTCTTTGTTCCTTAACCAAGGAAGCACACTTCCTTGTGAACCCATTGCCCTTTCTCTTTGAAGAGGCATTGGCTCTAGTACTCTTTGACTGTTGTTGCTTTAGCTCAGCCATGAGTGCAAAAAGAGGATCTGAGAGTGGTGGTAGTAGCAAGAAAAATACTACTAAGTTTGAAAGCTAAGGAGAAAAAGCTCTCAGTTTTGGAGCTAGACCCTGATGGGGGGAAGTGTAGGGTAGTCTTTAAGTATTTATATGCCAAAAAGGGGCTGACTGGAGATTTGGGGGGGAGTGAAGTGAACGTGGTCAGGTTCGAAAATAGAGGCATTTGTATGGATAGGTGTAGCTTTTTAACATTAGTTTTCTCTGAGGAGGAGGTCAGTTCACGTGGGTTTGGATTTTTTTAGGATTATAAAGCAAGTGCAGTAGGAAGGATTGGCTGTTTTTCCCGTGGGATTGAGTGCAGAAAGACTAGAAAAGTGGGGGAGGAAGCTTGAGATAAGGAGGGATGTAGTAATGAGGACAAAGCAGGGGAACAGAGTGTCGGCTTATTGATCCCCGTTTTGTGGTAGTTTTTGGGGGGGCAGGTTCGAAACCCCAAGCCTTTGATTCCGGAAACATAGAGCTCTGCTATTTTTTTTTTTTTTTTTTTTAACTTAAGAAACATCAACTACGAGAAGATTAAGGTGTCTTAAAAGGTGTAGCTAACATCTCTAGACTCCGGAAACATATAGTCAAAGGAGGGGATACTATATTAGAAAATTGAATACATAGAGGAAAAACTTTCTTTCATTGATGCATAATTGATGTGTATAAAACATAACCCTAACATGCCTCTATATAGGTTACAAGATTTTGCGACTAAGAAAAACATGCATAACAAGGAAACCTAAAATAACCTGGAAACCTGAATAATGACCTAAACTAAATAAGAAACACAAAAATAAGAACTTGATAATATGGTAACATAATATTTCTTAATATTATGCTAATAGGGGAGGTTGCTTGAGCTCCTTCCAACATTATATCCAAACAAGCAATTGAATAATTACTGGGTTACCGACAATCACGACACAATGGGATTTGTAGTGTGAGATTGCTTCTGACTGTTACCTTGAAACTTCAAACCCTGGTGCCTAAAAAGTGGACATGGAATAGCTGATTGGCATTTTATGACAACTTCACGAATCACTTACTTAATTTGCATTGTATCAGGAGCGACACTACATACACATAAAAGTTACCCACAAATTATCCAAACACACACACAAATGTGTGGCCCCCACACACTTGTGTGTGTGTTTGGGTAATTTGTGGGTAACTTGTTTGTGTGTACCTAACATTTCTGTTGTATCAGATACTATTAATTACGACTAGTATATGCTAGTCATTTCAAACTTTGATTCCCTTGTCTCCATATGCCTCGCAAGACGTGTACCCCAACATTAGGAATTTAGGATGCACATTTCTTCTACACGCGGGTGTTCAAGCCAACTTAGTGAAAGTCAAACCTACAAAGCTTGGGGAAGGAACTCACTTGCTGCAATGTCCTACTGGACCAATTCCTTTGAGATTCAAGTGTGCACTAAACTTTGAAACCTGTAAATTCATTGTGATCAAAGAGGGTACAACTTCAATATACACGAGGACATTGAGGAGAATCGAAGAATCACAATCGGACAGTGGTGAAAAAAATATTCAGCTTGACAAGTTCCAAAGCTTGAACCGAAAGCAACAAATGCCAAACTGTTGGGAGTAAGGAATTAATTGTAGAAAGTGTATACCAATGTTGGGGGTGACGGCAGATTCATTGAATGAAGTAAAGCTAGAAGCCAGTATATAGTTAGTTCATCCAAGTACAGTGTCTCTCTATGAGTACTGCATAAGCTAAAAATTACCACGAACTAGTTCAAGAGAGACGGGAACTAGAGACGTGAATTGAACTTCTTCAAAGTAAATTGAGAGCATCACCCTACGGCACACTTTTAGGAAAAAGGCAGTGCCCTAATCTCCATAATGGTAGGTTGTTTTTTAATTCCCCCTATGCGAGTTTGTAATGAATCTCTTTATTTGAAACAGAAATTGAGTGTACAAAAAGTTCAAAAGCATTTCTCGTAAGCATACCTCTAAATTTGTAACATTTTCGCCAAGCGTCAAGAGTGATATTTTTACAAACTTCTCCTCAAGTTGATTGAATTTACAGTGCTAGGGTACAATCATGTATACAGATTACAATGGTGAAAAAAGAAGAAGCTAGACTTGCACTCGTGGTGATACGATTTCAAATAGCTTGCTGTTGAGTAGATGACCGAAATGTTTTGGCAGCATTTTCCTCGTCCAAACACCATGTATCCGCATATCCTTAATTTCCCCACGCTTTCTCGGCAATCACAAATTTATATTTGCACGGTTTGTTACAACAGACTTGCCTCAGCTAGCTTTTTCTGCCCCCGAGAAGCAAGCAACTCATAATCCTGCATAGTTTAACAAACAATCGCTGAAATATTTGTGTACAAAAACAGATGCGTCACTTATTGTTATATTTTTGTTCTCAAAAATCTTATTGAGTTTTGTTCTCCTTTCTTCTTGTTTCAACAATCCAATATGCAGTAAAATTGTCCAAGCCAGGGTAAGGAGATGTGCTACAACTGTAAACAGACCTTTTACAGTCTAAGGCAGCTAAAAATAAAATGAATATGACATAAAAACCTGGAAAGCAACATTGTGCTAAAACAATGGCAGAAACTAGCCCGTTAGTCGAACGTGATGCATAACCACAAAACAAGCTCTCTTCGCTGATAGTATTATGGGTTGCGTTGCCAAGAAGTAACATGATGTCACAAAACAAGGTTCTTTAGCTACTTTTTAACAAAATAAGAAAATGAGCATAACACAGTAAACAAATATCATTCAAGTCCGCCTGTCCAGTAAGAAATAGCACATACTACACAATTAGAAATTACCTGTACAATAGCTTGTGCACAAAACTTTCCTGAAAGAACAGCACCTTCCATTGAAGCCAAATATTTTTGTTTTGTGTAGTCACCGGCCAAATAGAAACCTTCCACTGGGGATCTTTGAAAGGGACGGCAAGGTTCACAGTCCGGGACAGTTTTATAAACAGACCTGAACAAATACATAGGCTGGGTTTTTAAGGAAAACATAAATCTAAGTGAAGAACCACAGCAGCATGGCCATCACAGCAGCATGACGTATGGCCATCACTCGTGTAGTCGTGTAGGATATTCTATTTTGTTTTTTCCCTATAAAACTGAATTGGTTTATGATGTTTGTATTGGGTCGAATTCAGATTACTAAAGTTAAATAGATCTGCTCATATCAGTACGAATTTTGCTAAAGTGAAGAACAAAGTTAATAAAAGGAAGTTAACAAAACATTTTTAGCAAAAGAAGTCCAATGTGTACTTCATTTTTGCAAGCTGGTGTTCAACTACTACACTATGGATGAGATCCAATCACAAATCTAAGTGAAGAACCACACCACACATGGTGTATGGTATCATAATCTGTAGTCTTATAGAATACTTACCATAATCTGTAGTCTTATAGAATACTCAATTTTCTTTTTCCCTATAAAACCGTATTTTGGTGTATGATGTTTGTATTGAGTTGAATTCAGATTGCTAAAGTTACATATATGTTCACAGCAGTACGACTTTTGCCAAAGTGAAGAACAAAGCTAATAAAAGGAAGTCTACAAAACATTTTTGACAGCACAAGAAGTCCAATTTGTACTCCTTCATTTTGGCAAGCTCGTGTCCAACAATTACACTATGGAGGAGAATAATCCAGCTATCCACCTATCAAGGACTAGAGAGAATATTTTACTCGCAGTAACCTTCACTCAGAATGCCCGTTGGAAGCAAGATTCTAAAAAGGGTCTGTTTTTTGGGAGGACATAGTAAAGGGGTCTTTACTTCAATAAGGACATCAACTTTTTTTTAATGCCGAAAGGACAAATCACCTAATCATTCCAAAAATGCCCCCGCTAGCTCATGAAAGTGCCTAAACCCTATGAAAGTGCCTAAACCCCCAAACCTAATGAAAGTGTCTAAACCCCCAAACCTAATGAAAGTGTCTAAACCCAAACCCTAGGGTACCCTATAAAAGTGCCTAAAATCCTAGGGTACCCTATGAAAGTGCCTAAACAACTAGGGTACCCTAAGAAAATGCCTAAACAACTAAACCCCTATAATTGGAAAGTGCACCCTAAACCTAAACCCTAGGGTACCCTAAAAAAGTGCCTAAAACACTAGGGTACCCTATGAAAGTGCCTAAAACCCTAGGGTACCCTACGAAAGTGCCTAAACCACTAAAACCCTATAATTGGAAAGTGCACCCTAAGTGCCTAAACCCAAAATGCCTAAACCCACTATACCCTACCCCAAAGAGCCTAAAACCTCTAAAATTGAACCTTAAAATGGAACCCAACCCCAAAATTGAAGAGAGAGAATTAATTTTGTCCCACTCATGCATGAGACAGAGGGAGAGAAAGTGACCGGTGGGTCTGTGAGAGAGAGAGAGAGAGAGAGAGAGAGAGAGAGAGAGAGAGAGAGAGAGAGAGAGAGAGAGAGAGAGAGAGAGAGAGAGAGAGTGTGACGTACGGGTGAAAGCGACATGCAGCAGTAGCTGCTGGAAATGGTGCAGTTGACGGGATGGGTCAGTGGTATTGAAAGTGACGGGTTTCAATGGTATTGAAAGTGACAGGTTTCAATGGGTCAGTATTGGGTTTTATTGCTCCTGCTTCATTAAGGGTATTTTTGTCTAGTGTTGTCCTTGAACCATCAAATATTTTGCATCAATGTATTAGAGACATTAAAATAAGTTAGATTGGATTAAACACCATTTAAAGCCCCAAACTTGGCCTTTAGACCAATTTTCTGTTCTAAAAAAGAGTGGATTCTAACCTTGGTGTTTTAACTACATGGTACTTCAATATTTTTGCTTTACTATGATCAGCAGAAATTTCATCAGGAAAGAGTTTTGCGAGCTCCATCATCGTAGCGTCAATAATTTCTTGATCACTTTTTGAGATCCATTCCTCTGCAGGTGCGAAAACCAATTCCAGCATAGAGTGATTTGGGTCGTAATATTCCTACACAAAGAAGGAAATAATAAGGCACACTTTCTGGACAAATGAAGGATGATGCTTTCCAAGACTTCACCAGATTTGGACAAATAAGAAAATTGGATGGAAGGATATTGTTAATGCTTGGAAACAAAAGGGAAACAAGTAACTTGTATAACCATCAGTAAGTTGCAAATATTTTTCCTTCATATAATACAAATTCTGGAGCCCCTGACTTCTCTATGTCCATCATACAAAGAAACTGCCTATTTGTAGGAGAGACAATAAACAAGAGCTACCAAAAGCTGGCCATCGGCCTCATCAAATTCTTCCTATGCACAATACAACTTCAAATGCTTACAATGTGATGCTGTTTCATGTCACCGACACAAGGAAAATATACAAGAACCTTAAAAATGGGTTACATGAGTCCAATTTGACAGTTCATATTGGCATTCTTCTGGCAAAAAATTACAGATATTGCAGGCATTATAAACATGGGGCCGGTTCCGGGGACACATAAAAAACACTCCATCTCAGCCCTTCAAACCAACGGCTGAGACTAAAACAAACCCTCCCCCTTTTTAACCCACCCCACCTTATCTCTCTCTCTCTCCCTTTCCCCAGGACAGACCCTCACCTTCCCCCTTCCCCTCTCTGGAACCTCCATCTCCGGCGACCTATTTGCGCACTCTCTCTATTGAAAACGAGCGGAAATAGACTAAGGGTTCAAAATTTTCACTACTGGTACGTTTCACAAAATCCGGATTAATGTATGGACTTGACTCGTGAAACTAACCATGTCAAATGCTGAATTAATGAGCCGTTCCATTCTTATGCTACCAGGATGAGGATGTACCAGATACGTTGGCCTATGGGCTGAGAACCCAACAGGGCATTTATGCATTTCTATTTTGTACCTTCATGGTATCAATAGTCTCAATCAACTATCATTCTTTAGGGAAAGAGGATAGAACCAGATAACTCAAACTAATTGGGACGCACCATCCCTTGGGAATTGAAAACCATTAAAGAAAACGTTATATGGAGGACGATCGAATTCATGAGCACAAGATTTTCTAATATACAAAGGACCCCACTGAAGAAATTTCTTTCTAATTTTTCTTTTGGTTTTGGGTCAAAAAAGTTTTTATAAGAACATGGGCTTTTGCTCGAAGGTGTTTCGTTTGAGTGATTTGAGTTGACTGGAGTTTCCATTGCTTGATTTTTGGTGGTGGGTATTTCAAAGATTCATTTTTGGGGTTGAAAATTTTGAGGGTTTTGGCTGGCAGCAGCTGCCGCTGCGTTGCTTTGAAAACAAGGGGCCGAGATGAGTGGCGGTGGTGGTGAAGCCTAGGGTTTGGATTTGGTGGTAGTGGTGTTGGAATGTTTTGGGAAGAAGATGAGTAAATTTTAGGGTGTGGGAATGTTTTTGGAGAGAGAAGTTGTTTTGATAAGTTTTTATCTCAATTCTCAACCGTTGATTTGAAGGGCTAAGATGGAGTGTCTTTTATGTGTCCCCGGAACCGGCTCCTATAAACATTACCTTGCATGTCACAGACATGTCAGCATACACACTGAGAAGCGGACTTCTGCATCAAGTCAAGTCACTTCGTTAATATAGATCTTTAGAACCAACAGTTATAAAAATTGCATTTGGTCGAAGGGAATACAAATTGGAAGTTGAAGAAGGATTACTCTCAATCCTTGAGAAATGGAGATAAATATAATAAAGAGGATATACCGGATGTTATATTCAAACACAAGGAATATGGAGAGTGAGGAAGAAGAGGACAATGATGACTGCAAAAGGTTTAAATTTACCGTTAGTGTAGAATCCTGATGGTCCTATTAGCACCACAAAAAACTTTTTTGAGAAATTTTCGACTAAACAGGCTGCTGTTCACATGTGAGAAGAACAAGTTTGTGAAATTCAGATACTCTTACCGTAAATGCGCAAAATCACTTGGAAGACTAGAATTTGTAACAATTAGAATATTCCTATGAGAGTTTTTGCTACTCACTAGCTCCCTGTTTTATTAGATTTGAATTGGAAAGGTATTTCCTTTCTTGTATATTCTTAGTTTCTTCAATAAATTCTTGCTTACCCCCACCCACCAATAAAAGGGGACAAACTGAAACTGAAATGCATGAGAATGACCTGCTAAAGAGTAGATGATCGTACGTGTTCTTCAGTTTCCTGTCAAACCTACAAGTGAAGTAAACTAAAATGTCAGCAACCAATGAGCTCACATATCAGCTATCTATAATGCAAATCATAGAGAGAACTGAAGATTGACGAAAATGAAGGAACATGCTTGAGAAGTGTAATAACAAGAATGTTCTAAAGTTTCATCCCTAAATCATGATATCATGTTATTGCAAAAACCTTTCATGTTTACCAGGTCACACAAGTTGAACAAAGAATTATAAACATTTTCTGTCAATACAGGACAAAAAATCCTTATTTTGCATGGATAAGATCACATACTTGTCAAGCACAAAATATTGGAAAAATCAAGCAGAAAGAACCATACTAACCATATGTGGACATTTATAACAGGAACTCCAACTAATTTCTCCAATTTTCTGAAGTAAGGAATCTCTTTCCAGTCTTCGGGCAAAAGAAGCTTCAAGGTATCGACTAAATGAAACAAAAGAATCAGTAATCTTGGATTCTTAAGTTAAGAAGGGCGAATCACAATAAGGCAGTAGGTAGTATACCTGGAGTGGCAAAAACATAAACATCTCCTTCAATAACATTTCCATTATTTAGTAAGAAGTTCTTCACGGTTCCATCTTTATTCAGCTCAATCTTTTGAATTCGAGAATTAAGCCGGACTTCACCACCTAGGGACTGAATATGATTGACAATTGGCAGGCAAAGTCTCTCTGGGGGGTTACCATCCAAGAATGCCATTTTTGAACCATGCTTTTCCTACTTATCATTAGGTATCCAAAATTAGCTAGTGCTAAGTAAAACTGTAAAAGAAACATGTTTCATTTGATTCCTATAAAAGCAACTGGGAAATACAATAGTACAACACGTGAAAAGAGAATTTATTAGAAAAAAGGTGCAAGTAAATATTCCTCAAGTACTTTCAATGACCACCATACCAATCTAAAGTGATCTATATGAAAAATAAATAAATCACTGAACAGGAACAATATCAAACCTGGAGAAACCGGTTTAAGGCAATCAAAATACACTGCATGGAAAGTTCATCAGGGTTTATGAAGTTCAATGCCTTTGACATGGCAATAAACACCTCAGTAGTTACTCGATCTGGTACACCCTAAACGGATAGAAATAATAAGCTATTAGTAACTTGCCAAGTTGAGCAAACAATAAACTAGGACACACACACACACACATTACAAAGTACCCCAAATATTCAGCCTCCTATTCTAACTCTTGTTCTACTCAAGTTAGCTTCATTAGTTGAAGCCTTTAATAATCAATCCATGCAACATAAACCTGGTTAGAGAGTGTATTAAAAGGGCTACCATACTTGTTTCCTCATCCAGTCTTTCACAGTTAAACCATCTTGAGCTTCAACATACGCCTGTCCACCGATCATTGCTGGCAGTAGTCCAATCGCAAATTTTACTTTCTCCGGCCAAGTAAGCATTTCATTATTCTTTAAGATGGCCCATATCCCTGGATATCACAGTTATATGAATGTACTCATGAAACCTTCCAAGGTGATTAAATAACAGAATCTCAAAATTTATGTGTCGAAGTCTATTCATATTGCACAAGCAAGGGTAGGGATCTGTTCTACTGCTCACACGGTGACATCCACTGCACACTACCTCCTTTCATGACCCGTGCCAAATCATGAAGCATTAATACCCGGCTGGCGATGGTGCTTATATTTGATCCCATTAGCGAGACCACCACCCTAAAAGCATGTTGTCACTAGAAGCAAAACCAAGGTTTTTCTAAATGAGTTGGCATTCAATATTCAAGCGGTTCTTGCATTTTCCAACTTCATATATCCTATTTCCGAATTCTCTTCGAAGCTCACTCATAAAACAATTATGAACATGCTTTGGTTCTCATAATTTAGTGCTGATTTCTCACCGTTTAATGGTGCCGGTAGAATGTCAAGGAAGTCAAATCGACTGAACTCCCCTGGCTTGTTTGGCATTGCAAATATCATAGAATGTTCTTTCCACTGCAACCGATCATTTATACCAAGTTCTCCAAACAGGTTCTGGACATTTGGGTAGGCGCCAACTTCATGCAAAGAAACAACCAGACTCGTCAAGCAGTACGTACTAAAGTTGTAACACCCAAATTAAAAGATGATCATCCAACAGGAGACAAATATATGCTATTAATACTACTAATTTGGAAGATGACTAGGAAGACAAAAAATACAGTTGGCCAATTAAACTTCCAGAAAGTTTTTGCATGACCCCTCAACAGATGAGATGTCCTGAGAGACATGCAGGAACTTTAGGACATGGAAGCATTACGACAAGACATTCAATGATACACCCATCCCAAAGTAGATTTCTCAAAGTAAGTCTTTACTGGATCCCTATCGACCAAAATGGATCCATCAACCAAAATTTTGACTTCTAGTCCAGCGTACAAATTATCGTTTGGGCAGAAAAATACGAAAGACTTACAAAATATATGTAAGCCAGTCTCATACCAGTCTCCATCATCATCTTGCCATGCAGCCACCTGTACCGAATAAGGGATGATCATTATCACATAATCTGTAAGTTATCACCAAACCAAACCAAACGGAGCCTTAAGTCCTATCAGTTGGGGTCAGCAACATGAATCTATTTTTTTCCATTGAGTTCTGTTGAGGTCATAGTGTACCATGATATTAAAAAAAAACTAGATCCTTTCGAACTACCTGAAGCTAATTTATCATAGCTGATGTAACTCCATAAAAGTATCACATAAGGAGTTCTCTAGAAGTATCATATCTTTTCAGCTAACTTATTCAGACTTGATTTTGTAATTTCCTCAAACCAAATCAGAAAGTCTTTGATTTTGCTAATCAAGTATTTTTGCATAAAAATGAGCCGATATTAAAACTTCTTCCGGTGGGTAACTGGAAAAATCCATCTACTCACACTTTTCAGTAAACGGCAAATTATATATTCCAACCAATGACAGATCAAAAACAACAAAACAGCGAGTTATATATTCTGATCAATGACGGATCGAAAAAACCAAAAGAGTCCACATTCTTGGTATAAAAATAAGGGTTACAAAGAACAATACAGGCAGCAGCTGAGCCTTTTGGTTATAAGAGCGAAATAAATAGAGCATTTCACAAACCTTTCCGCCTAAAACGTCTCTTGCTTCCAGCAATATCGGTTTATGGCCTGCATCTGCCAAATATTTTGCAGTTGACAAACCAGCCAAACCTGAAAGGATGTGGACAGGATAGTAAATTATCATGACAATTCACAACAAAAGAAGATATCGTAACATAATTATACTTTGAGCACAAGAACAAAATCCGGTAGACTCAGCCCATCATTAAGCAGCTTGTTTAAAGTTTTGGTGCATGAAGTGGCTAAATCATGAGGCTGCTTTGAATGTCTGCATACACATAAATACGGTTGAAGGACTACGCATACACCGACATATGGTTGAAGGGCTAAGTTTAAAAGAGCTATTTAGGATCAAATTCCAAAACCTAATTTCAGACACTTGTGAAGCATAACCTGACAAGTTAAAGCACAAGAGCTTAATAGAGCCCTGCAGCATCCCAAATCAATCAGGTGTACAGAAAAACAGGACTCCCAAACTATACACTTAGATTAGACCATAAAAATAAAGTTGGAAGTAGTTCCTATCACAGCTGACTTCTCAATATACCAAAAAATATTGCAATGTGCAGAAGCATAGCATAAAACAGGTCTAGAAAATGGGGTGTGAAAACAGTGAACCTAGATATTTACCTGCACCGGCAATGACGACCTTCAATGGCTTATCTGGACGAGGAGAAGAACGAAAGGATGAAGATATGTAAGCAGCTTCCAAATAACTGACAGTACTCTCAAGCTCTGGTCTTGGATAATCCATGCAGACCACCTTCAACACAAAGAAATAATTAACTACTAGATAGATTAGCAACAATCCTCTGAAAACCAAACAATCCTATTACATTTGTAAATCAGACCTGCAAAGGCTGCACGTTCTTCATTGGTCTGGTTCTAATAGGATATACATTAGATATCCTATGTCCCAACGAATAACTCCCTTGGAATGATGGCGCCTTGTTATGCCTTGAACTAATGGGACAACCACATCTCCAAGTATACTGTGGGTTCCACAAGTTACTTACGTTGCTTTGCCCGGTCCAATTTACAGCAGAAACATGTCCAAATTGAAACATGTTATCGAACCCAATTAACAGCTCAGATTCTGAAACCTGGACTAACTTTCGGGAAAGAATTCACTAACTGCAGCAGTAGTACCCCTGCAAGGAAAATTTCAGCGAAGTAGAGCTATGTCATTAGAAAGAACTTCACCATTACAAAATTACAGCATATCTTGGAAGTGAAGTCTACAAGAACTTCTTGATTGCACAACCGTACAAAACTAGCAAATGCAACCCATAAAAGCAATTCCTTTTCTCCATAAATAAAGCTTCACTATTGCTCAAATAGTCTATTGGAACTTGGAAGTGAAGTTGCTGCTGAGAAATTAAGAAGTAGCGAAAACTAGCAATGCAATCGATAACCTCAATTCTACAACCAACAGCTGAATAGCACTGACTTATTCACAAAACACCAATTTTTCTCCAATTATGCACAAGACGGAACATCCACTGCTCACCCCCCAAAACTAGTGATGGAACTCGACGGAAAAAAAAAAAAAAACCCAAAATTGGAATATGGAAAAGGAACCCAGATTCAGAGAAAGAACCCAACTTTAGAATAGAGAGTGAAGCACCACGGTGTTATCAGTAGTTGTACGAAAGTAAAGTTACCTACTCAACTCCGGAGTGAAGAAAAACTAAACCTTTGAGAAGGGATCGATCACAAAGATTGAATTTTTCAGAAAAATCAATTCAAGAACAAGCTTCACGGGTTCGTTATACCTCGGGGCAACTAAAAACTGGTCTTGAGAACGATGAATTTCACGATCCCTTCAAACCGAACGAAATAGGATAATGAAATGTTCAAAGGGGATGACAGAGGGCAGAGTAAATTTGGCACAAGCGACTGAAGATGGGGGAATTGTGATGCCTTTTTGTGGTGTTGTTTTGACAGTTACCCACTTAAGCAATGGTGGATAGAGAGGGATAGCGAGGGCGGATTATTATTTATTAGTCCATACTACTCTTATTCAAAGTCTTCACTTGTCTCCAGCTCTTGTATTATTCATTCATGGACTGAAGAGGAACAAGTCGGCGCCAATCAAGGTTGTCAATCCCGGCCGGTACGTACCGTTTTAGGAAGAAACTGGTATGATGGAGGTCTGATTCCGTTCCGTTCAACTTTCCGGAGGTTTCCGGCTATTCCGGCCGGTACCGGCGGATTCCTCCAAGTTCCGGCCTTCCCGGCGAGCAAGGCCGGCCCAGGCCCAAGGCCCACAAGGCCCTAGGGCACTAAAAAAATGGTCACTTTTTGGGGCACTCTATTTTATACTAATGGGCTTGACTAGAACACTTTTTTGGACCAAAATAAAGAAAAAAATCCATTATAAGTTACAAAAGAGCCCAACCATTGTGGCCCAATATTTAAAAAAGCCCAAAACCTATTGTGGTCCAAAATTTAAAAAAAGACCCAAAGCTAAAACTGATTTAAAAGAAAATCATTTTCTGCTTGTTACAGTTTTTATTTCTGGTTTTGTAAAAAATCAAGGCAGTTCTAAACGAAATGATTAAGTTTAGTTTATTATTTGCTTAAAGAAGAAGTAATTAAGTAGTAATTTTCTAATCTTCTTGTTAGAGTTTCGAGTGGGTTTGTATTTGAGATTTCTAAATTGACACAAGTTCTTGAGTTTTCCCAAGTAACCAAAAAGTTGATCAAATTTCATTGTTTTTCCAACAAATAAAGTCATAATATTAATTCCAGCAGATCAAATTTCTTACTTATTATAAGTAGTTAAATGAGCCATTTTGACCCAAATTTTTTAGAGGAAACTTGAAAAACAACAGATTTGGGTAAAACTAGGGTTCGGCACTTGCATAGCAAAAGAGTTTTGACCCAAATTTTGTTTCAAAAAAGCATAGGATCTCTAGATGCTCTACATCATTGTTAAATTTAGCTTGTATTAATACTCTTTTGACGGGGATATTGTAGTAACAAAAACGTAGAAAGTTTGGTTGAGGAACACGAAAATTTTTAGGGCACAATGTTGTTAATTAGGCCTAGGGCACCCAAATACCTTGGGCCGGCCCTGTCGGCGAGTACCGGCCAACGGTACCGGTCAACGTAAAAATAAAAAAAAATGTAAGAAAAAGATAGAGAAGAAGAATATCTGAGGTATAAGTGATTTTCGGAGCTTTTTGGCACAAAGTGACGGCCCTTCACAGATCTTGGAACTTAACGGAGCCAAGTTCTCTCCGGCAATGTTCCGATTCTTCTCTAGAACTTATAGCCGCTGCCAAGTTCTTCACCGGCGAGGTTTTGATTTTGCTCTGGAACCATATTCTTCTCCGGCGGTGTGTCGATTTTGCTCTCCTGGAACTTCAAGCCGATTCAGATGGAAGATGGAAGTCTGACTGTCTGAGACCTTCTTTTTCAAAGATAGAAAGAGGACAATGAATAGGGTCGGTCGGGGTGGGTAAAGTTTGTCTTGGGCAGTGCAATACTCTATCTCCTTCGGGAAAAAAAACCAAAAACGGATTATTGATTTTTTTATTTTGTTCTTATTCAAATTTTTTTGCATTTGTTAGTTTTGCGTCAAGACTTTGTAGTTTCTGAATTCCTCTCGACGAGATGAATCTAATAAGTATAAACTTATGGTCAAACCAAATATTTTTTTTAATAAATCCGAAATACTTGGATTATTGGATTAATTTTGACTTTATTCAAAAATATTTTGTTTGACCATAAATTTGTACTTGTTAGATTCGTTTTGTTGAGAGGAATCCAGAAACCACAAAATCTTGACGCAGAACTAACAAATGTAATTTTTTTTTACTAAGGACAAAATAAAAAAACCAATAATCCGTTTTTTGATTTTTTTCCCAAAAGTTTTTTATTATTTTAGTAATACTAATAGTTACCTAATTGGTCACTTAAAACTCTATACGTTTAATACTTTTGGTTTATGGAGTATTAAAATTCGTTTTTAGTTGTTGTGTTTTTATCTTTACTGTCCTATGTAAATAATTAAATATATAGGCTCTAAAACTTTTGAGTCCATTTTATGATTTTTGTTGTCTAATTATAATTTATTGTATGAAGAATTGAATGTATGAGAAAAAAATTTAATTTATATATATGTCTATATATATGCAATACCGCTAAGAAAACCGGTATCCTGACCGGTACGAGATTGAGAACCTTGGCGCCAATACGCTATAGGCAGGGCCGGCTCAAGTCTAAGGCCCACAAAGCCTGGGCCTAGGGCACTCCAAAAACAGAAAATTACCGTCTAGTACAGAAAATTACTCTTTAATTCCCATTAAGGATACACTCAATTTTTAATTACCTCCAAGTATAAGTTCACTAGTAAGATTACCCTTCTACCCTTCAAATACAAATTTACTCTTTACTCAACCTCCCACTCCCCACCTTCATCCACCATCCACTTCTAGCCGACAGCTACTTCCGGCTGACGAACTTCTCCGGCCGGCGACTTTTTCCGGCCGCAAAATTCACTGCGAATTTATATACCTTCCAGCCGGTGACTTTTTCCAGCCGGCAAAATTCGTTGCGAATTTTTACTACGATTTCTTATACCTTCCGGTCAGCAAAATTCACTGCAAATTTTTATTGCGAATTTGTATTTTTTTTAATTAAAACTCCCTGAAACGACAAAGTCTCTCTCTCTCTCTCTCTAGATGTAAAATCACTGCAAATAATTATTGCGAATTTGTATTTACTCCTTCCGCTGAGCCGAAAAATTCTAGATGTAAATCCAAAACTAGCAAATTGAATCATTACTTGGTCAATTTGATCAAACACAATCCATGGATTCATCATTTGACTTGCCAACAAACCCGCTAAAATGACTGCGAATTTTTGTCTAAACACTGTGAATTTTGTACAAAACACTGCGAGTTTTCATTCTCAATCCTTCTTTTCAGCCATGCACAGTGGAAATTAACAACTAATCAAACAAGTATTTGGGAATTTGGGATTACTTATCTTCATTTTGCAAATCCAACAAGTATTCGCCAATTGTGGGGAGAGAGGAGGTTGAAAACCCAATGGGCGAGGTCGGGGGATTGTTGGAGGATGAAATGACGTGGATCCAGCCAGTGGTGGAGGAAGGCAACAACGCCGGCAGAGATGATTTTACTCGTGGTGGAGGCGGCGCTGGGATTGAGGAAATAAATCCTCACAGTGAAACAAATTGGTCGTCGTCGAACTCGTGGAAGTGTTTGTAACTTCTCGGAGATGCGGCCGTTTGTATCTTTCAGAATTAGGATGTTGAACAAGCTGGGTGAGTGGGTGTGATATGTGACAGGGATTAGGCGGCGCAGATTTGGTAGCAGAGGCTAGGTCGGAGGGGAGAACTGAACGCCTGGGGTAATTTTGGAAGAATTTTTCGTATTTACCTTCGTGGGAAATTGTAGAACTTGGACTAGACCCGGAGGGAATCAACTCCAATGTATTGTACCGGCCTGTAAATCCCTCCTCCAAAAACTTAAGAAATGAGGGACACACTCATGATTTTCACTACTAGGCTTGACTAGGAGTCTTTTAAGCCCAATAGGATATAGGATAATAAACTATAAAGTCCAAAATGTCTAAATGATGAGTTCTTTATTTATATGGGATCCTCCACTAGTGAGTTCCCCAAGTTGGGCGATGTGGGACTACCAGTTTTTGCCACAAACACAAAAAAGAACAAATAAAACACTCTATACGATTGCTTTCCACTCTATTAAATAGTAGCTTATTTTTAAGTTGATTATGCTAGAGCCTTAGACATGTATGAAACCATTAAATACATGGCATGTACGTTATTTTGTTGTATATGATTTTCACAATAAAACTAAGATTAGCTCATTTCAATATCTTTAATTCTAGTGTACCTGATTTTGTTTCTTGTAACAAAACATTTTCTGTGGGGGCTATCTCGGCTCCCAAAAAAATGATTATGACCATCCTTTTTTTAAGGGTTACTTTAAAAATCAGCTCAATCGGATATGGGGTGAGGATTCTTTTCCAACATTTGTAGTGCAAAATTGAGTAACTCACCTTGAGAATTCTGAAAAAAAAAACATTACCAATGTTCAATTGTGTTAATTATTTACAAGATCCTATAAAAATTCACTATCTTTTATAGTAAAAGTAATGAACAACTATCAACTTTCACTTACTTTGAATGAAAATGACATTTTTTATCCATAGCTTTTTTTTTTTTTAAATATCTTTTACAGTAAAAGCAATAGACAATAGTAGCTAATTTTTTTATGTATATGAATTTATATTTATCGATTAATGTGTTACGTGTATAAGACTATCAGTGTATCATATATATATTTTTTTGAACGGTTGTTGTGTGTGCATCAGTGTATCATGTTCGACAATACTTTTTTTATAATCGACTCACTTTTATAGCTTATTTTTTTAGTAGAACTCTATATTGTTTTGCCTTTCTCGTATTTTGATTGTTCTTGGAAAAAATTTTAGGACACCATTTTTAGATTAGGTCTAGGGCACTCAAAATTCTTGGGCCGGTCCTGGCCATAGGCGCCGTTATCGTGTGTTTGGACTGAGGGATTGTGAGTTCTATTAAACGGATCAAGGCTTTCCTTGACCAACACCAGGCTATTCTTCCATTGGGTTATCCAGTCCTTATCCTGATAATAATAGATGGCCTTCTTCCCTTTGTCTATTGAGTTTTGACCCCCTTCCAGTTCTCGAATTTCTTGGACTTCTCTAATGATGTCAACTTATGTGGAGTGAGCACATAACGAACCCCATTCAAATTACCAACGTAAAGACAAGAAGATTCATTCTTCATGCAGTGTTGTCTAAATATGGTTTTTGTCACTCGGTTAGCTACTTTGACATAATTTCGCTATATCAATGATTGCTGGTGCATCGTTTGTTTTATCACCGTGTTTCTTTATGATATTGTAGTGTTGTTGGTGCTCTCTTTTGTGTATTAAGACTTTATTATTCTTATTGTAATAGCTGCACATAGTGAAGTATAATCTTACTGTTATTAATATATTTCTGGCCTCTACCCAGGGGCGAAGCCAGGATTTTTGACAAGGGGGGTCAAAATTTGAACTCTTAATAGGTTTGGGGAAAAAAAGAGGTGTCAAGTGGGGTCAAAATAACAAAAACTTGGCCAAGTGGGGTCAAAATTTGAACTCTTATTAGGTTTGGACAAAAAAAGGAGGTGTAAAATGGGGTCAAAATAGCAAAAACTGAGCAAGAGAGGTCAAAATTTGAACTCTTAATAGGTTTGGGCAAAAAAGAAGGTGTAAAGTGGAGTCAAATAGCAAAAATCTAG
This sequence comes from Vaccinium vitis-idaea, assembly GCA_963854785.1. Taxonomy (NCBI): domain Eukaryota; kingdom Viridiplantae; phylum Streptophyta; class Magnoliopsida; order Ericales; family Ericaceae; genus Vaccinium; species Vaccinium vitis-idaea. The sequence continues at coordinate 230,452 of OY978221.1, forward strand.
GCAAAACTATAACTATCCCTACAAAAATTTGGACCTCAACTGACCCCCTTTGTATCTTCCTCCCTCCGCCCCTGCCTCTACCCAAAAAAAAATAAAGAAAAGAGAAGATATGTTCTTTATTTCTTTTTAACACAAGGAATTTTTCTAGTTTAAAGTTAGAAGTAGACCCTTTAGAAAAAAATAGATAGAAGCAAACAAACAAAATGGATATAAGCGATTTCCAATTTTCCATTTGCGCCATCTAAAACCCTCTTATGTTGTATATACCAAGATGGTAAACTCAATGAAATTAAGTTCTATTTATTTTTATATCTCAGGTTACCTGAGTCAATTGACCACAACTTAACTAACTTTTGAGGAGGATGGTCTATTTTATCGAACAAAATTCACTAACCTACAATAGTTGATATTTATCGAATCTGAAAGAGGGAGCAAATCCTATGTCCCAAATCTTAAACAGTAAACACAATTAAGCCTAGTTGGCAGTATATTTTTTTGTGTAATGAGGATTGATATTCAATTTTACTTGAATAAAATGTCGACTAGATGTATAATGAAGGAATAAAGATTATACAAGTTTTTGAGAAAAATACTCCTTCACCCTGGATGTTGTTCAGGGCCCAAAATTATTGTGCGGCCAGACTTTGGTCACAGGGAATCTCACAAATTCTCAACGACCCATGATGGCCTGTCGTGATATCTGTATTTGGGCTCCAGTTACAAGATGGCCCATACAAGTCCACCCAAGCATTAGGTTATGTGATAGTGAGTCATGAGACCCAGCCATTGGGCTTGTACGGCTAGAGAGTTGGAGCGTTTGAGACCCAAATTAAATTTTTTTTCCTTTTTGCTCTTACAAAAATGGAATTACGTGAGAGAATTAGTTCAATAATTTTTTATGAACTTGAATTCCAAAGCACGTTCTTGGAAATCAAAAAATTCTTAATTCGGTGAGAGAATTAGTTCAATAATTCTTTATATACTTGAGTTTGAGATGAAGCTCAAACTCAAGCTAATTGACTTAATTACTCATGGGGTCAATCGTTGCAGTTGTCTTTGTTGTGAATTCTTAAATTACTCACGTGGCCAGATCATACAGGAATTGTGGAATATGCGCTAGGTACTATGAGCGGCCCGAGGCCAGGACTGTATGGTCACTGTGTGTAAACGCACAATGCATAGCGCGTCTGTGTCGCTAGGGCCTGAGAGGGTTGTTATTGGTGCTAAGTGGCCGACTAGATTGGGGTTGCACCAGCTTTTCATCGCATCTTAGGGTTTGGTCGAGGCCTAACCCAAACCCCTGTCGCGGGCCGACGGGCCAGTGGGTTGCAGATTGGGAGATCAGGCTGTTTGAGTGTGGATTAGGCTTCAAATGCGGTTTGGGCCCAAGTGTAATCCCCGACCACTCTTCTTCAAATTTTCATTGAGTTGGTTTGTTATTTCACCTTTCAAACAATTGCATGGAACTTTTTTTGAGAAATAGAGAGAGAATTCGATATCTGTGAAATTGCATGGAACTTTGGTTGATTGTTTCCAGTTACATTAAAATCAGTCGACACTAACGAGAGGAAAAAATATTGGCAACAAAGTCACTTTGGATGCACTTGCAAATAAACAATTGGATAACCAACCAAAAGTCTTCCTTAGAGCATAGGGCCAGCCCTGTGGACAAGTTGGGTAGGCCCGGGTCTGGGGCCCACAAAAAATAGCCCATTTTTAGGACTCCAGTTAGGTATATATATGTTCATAACAAGTAATAAATATATAATGTTGCACTATAAGAAATAGAGAAGCATTTGGCTTAGTGGAAAGGTTTGTGTGTTTCCTAGTAAATGTCAATGTTCAATTCCCATAGGCCCTTCTTTTCCTTTTCTACCTTCCTTTCCCTTTTCTTTTTCTTACCATAGTCAGTTTCTACATTCTCTTCCTTTTTTTTTTCTTCCCATTTCCACTACATCCTTATCATTTGTTGATTTTTAAAAAAAAAATTGCCGGTGTAGTAATTAGGGAAAAAATAAATAAAACACTTCGTGCATATTCATAAAATGTTTGCAGTGCCCATTTCAATTGATTTTTTAATTCTTGCAATAAGAATAGACAATTATGACCGAAAACTATTTTTTATTAACATGAAGACACGAATTACAAAAAGGACAAAATATGAAACACGGTATTTATCATTTGAAATAAATATTGGTTCTTTAATTTTTTTCTCTAGAAAAACATAGGGCCCTGGTTTACATTATCGTCTGGGGCCACGAAAATCTCAGGGCCGGGCCTGTTAGAGCATCAGCAGCAAGTTGGCCAAACCCCATTTGGTAGCTATTTAAGCTACTGATAGCTACGAAATTATGAGATTTTGTGGTGCAGCAGCTTGGGTATTGGGTTGGGTAAAATTGCTACAGCTACAGGACTTGGGTACTTCTACCCAACCACTGTTCCAGAGCTACTTGGCTCTTTCCCCCCTCTCTCTCCCCCCTTTGCTTCCACCTGTCCACTTTCTCTCTCACTCCTCTCTTTTATAATATTTTCATAATAGAAAAAAGGTAAAATTGATAGATTGTTGCAGTGTTGATTGTGACAGGGTAGCTATATGCACTGTACATAAGTTTTTTTGGCCAAAATTTTTACACAACCTGATGTTTTTGCTCTTACAAGTAACGTGAAAAATCTGTCTACTTAATAGATTCTAAAACATGATCCATGAGTTTTATGGATCAAAAGTCGTCCTTACAAATAGAAAAATGACATGAAAGGCATGAAAAATCTGTCTACTTAATTAGATGGGAGCCAAGTAACGTGAATACATTTATTACAAGACAAACTTCGGTTTGACCCTTTATAATTCGGGCTTGGTGTGTATTTGTTCCCTTCATTTTAAAACTAGCACATAGCCCCATGTAGTTTATGGATCAAAGCGCACAGTTACAAATTTTATGCCACAATCATGTGGAAGCGAGGATGGTGCGGTTCAACAAATGTGTTGCACGGTGCAACGCAGATCTGAACCGTTCAAAAGTGTTTGCGACGGTCTGGATATAAATAAAACTCTTTCCGGAGACCCTGCAGAGCACCAAATGCGTTATACCGTGCAACGCAACTTTCCAGCAGTCAATAGGTATATTCCTGTTTGTTTTGAAAATGTAAAAGGAAAACATGAGTCAATTGACAACCCTAACTCTATCCCATCACAACCCGCATAACCATTGTACTCGACATTCTAACAACATCCTCTCGCCACCATAATTGATCCCATTTATTCTTAAGAATAATGAACACAAGAATGGCATTACTATAACAATAAAACTCCCTCCATTTGCTGTAATACAAACCATACATAACATTCATCACTCATTTTCTGCCTTCTGCAAGCACCACCAACCTGTAACGTTATCGTGTTATCCAATTGTAACCCAACACTAGAATTGATTGATGCAAGGTGGTGCGTTTAGTGTGGTGTGTGTGTGGGGGGGGGGGGGGGGGGGGGGGGGGGTATGTGTTTAGTGCATGTGGGAGTGAGACCTGACTCAACGAGACCAATGCAAATTCTTTGAAATTGGAGACTTCTCTCCAAATTATGCATAAATTGGGCTGTGCATAAATTGCTTTTTTATATTACAGATGTTGAGACATGTTGAGAGGAGAGAGGAAAGAATAAAAAGAAGAAGAGAAAAGGGTACGAGTATTTACGAATGCAACTGTATGCTTCTGTCCATAAGAATATATGGAGACTATGTGCTAGATATCAAACGTCGAGTGAAAAATACGCAATGAGTATAAACCCCAAGGAGTGAAAAGTGTAATTTTCCCTGTACTAGACTTGGTTGGAAAATTAGAAAAGCAAGCTCTCACGGTCACCGGCGCTAACATGAAACACATGCGGCGAGAATTACGTGGCGCGAATCGTAGACAGTGGACCGTTAGGTTTGAAGGTTAAGTTTTGAAAGACGGTTGCACACCCGCCCTTCTTCTTCGTCTTCACTGTCTCAGCCCCATTAGATCAGATCAATGGATCGATCTCGATCTCGATCTCGATCTCAATCTGAATCTCGGCTGTTATTAGTTCAGTGGGAACTACCACTACCTACCATTAAAGGTCAACTACCATTTCCATGTATTATTTCCCCACTGCCTTATATTGGTCCACCTGCTCTTCATTTTGTTCCTCTTCTCTTTTATAGTGCATATAATACCCTAGATAACACAGTCCACACAAAATTGGATACTTACACTCCCAAGGCACTAATCCCCTTTCTGCTGTTTTTTTTCCGAAAAGGTTGGAATCCCCAACTCATTAAGTCAGTCTTAACTTCTTTTGAAGCAACTTCTTATGCATTTATTTTTTAATGTTTGCGTGTGTAATGCTTAAGTAACTGTGTAAGTTAAGTAAGTAAGTAGAGATGCCTATATTATTAAACTAGTTTGAGTCTGCTTTGAGGAAAACAAAACCATAATTGAATGAGGAAAGTGATTTTGCTAATAGAAATGTGTTGAGCTTAGGACGAATGGGGTTCATGATTCCTGATTGTTGAATTTTTTAGATAAGAGTCACTGGATGTCATTTTTGTCCAATTTAGTAGTGTTACTAATTAGGGTGCATGCTTTCAGCTATCAGATTCAATTTGGGTCTTAATTTAGAAGAAGTAATCAGTCTATGTATGTCCCTTCAATTGCATGCCTCAACTTAGATTGCATCCTTGTAAGTTAGAGATTCCGAATGTGAAATTAGAGTCAATGTATCAGTTGTGAAAAGCTAGCTTGATGCATGCTTTGGAGTACACTCAGTCTTGATTTAATTCCAGGCTTGAAGGCTGAAGAATGGCCGAGGACCTGGACAAGCCACTGTTGGATCCTGAGAATTTCAATAGGGAAGGCATTGATCTGGTAAGAGATGAAGCAAATCCAAGTAAAATGTCAGCATTTTGACATTCACATATAGCAGTATTCACGCATGACAAATCGATCTTCACGAACAGGAACGCTTGCCACTCGATGAAGTTTTTGAGCAACTGCGGACGTCAAAAGCAGGACTTACATCTGAAGATGCAGAAGCCCGATTGAAGATATTTGGCCCAAACAAGCTTGAAGAAAAGACAGTAAGCATCACATTCTGTTAATATCTGCTTTGCGTTCATTAATCATCAACAAGGGAAGCAAAGAAATAGACACGAGTAGGCCATACGATTCTTGTTATCGACGATATTGAGAAAGAAACAAATCTAGTACTCTCTGAATATAAAAGCTGGAAAAGGAACTAAGAAACTGGTTTTGGGTTGTGGAGGCTGATCGGATTGGTCACAAAGACAGTGGAAACTTTTAAAACAACGGATATTCAACAGTTTGGAAATTATTTCTGAAGCTCTCTCAAGAGTTGAAGGTTGCTTCTTCACTGAAGAGGCGAAAAGTTCATTCAACAGTGTTTTTTTTTTTTTTGATAACTGGATGTCCGGGCCAGCTTGCGCGCACCTCGACTTATTCTGGGGCCCTGAAGGTAACGACCCGGCATAACCCCCAGTGGCCCCAAGAGTTTTGCTGGCAAGGGGAATCGAAACTGAGACCTTAGGTGGGAGCAAACCCCCAAGTCCCAAGACCACTTTGCCAACCCCTTGGGGTTGTTCATTCAGCAATGTTGATATTGCCTAATTGGAGGTTGGGAATAAAGAAATACACAGAACAAAAATACTGAAATATGGATCAAAATCCATCGACTGCTGATAGTGTACACAAAGTGGACGTTAAATATTAGCTTAGCAAACATATCAAACATGTTGAAAATTTGATTTGAGCTCAGGCATTAGGTGGATATTTGGACCGTAGATTGATAACCTATTCCTAAGATTAAGTGGATGGTATCTGGTCTAATATACATCTAAATTGCCAGACTTACAAGAATAAAATGGTTCCTTGCTTGCATTTGTGAATCCCCATTTTTTTACCTTGCAGGAGAACAAAGTTTTGAAATTTCTCAGTTTCATGTGGAATCCCTTGTCATGGGTTATGGAAGCAGCAGCAGTTATGGCAATTGTCCTCGCTAATGGCGGAGTAAGTTTATCGAACCCTTACTGCACAATGCCAAATGTCTTTGATCTGTGTTTTCTGTCCCTCATAACCATATTATGCTTGGAAATATTTCAGGGGCAGGGTCCCGACTGGCAGGACTTCGTAGGGATTATTTGCCTGCTTATAATAAATTCTACAATTAGCTTTATAGAGGAAAACAATGCTGGTAATGCAGCTGCATCCCTCATGGCACGTTTAGCTCCAAAAACGAAGGTGTGTATATTGAATTGACCAATGCCTTAGCCCAGTAAACCTAATAAATAGCAAGAAATTCACTTGAAAAGAAAGAAATCTCTATTTCCTGAGGTGTTATTGAGTGGTATTAAGTAGTTCCTTTACTGATTTTGCATTTGCAATAAAGAATTAACTGACTGTCTCGATGGGCAGGTCCTCAGGGATGGCCAGTGGCAGGAGCAGGATGCTGCTATTTTAGTACCGGGAGATATTATTAGCATAAAGCTTGGTGATATCATCCCTGCAGATGCTCGCCTACTTGAGGGAGACCCGCTGAAAATTGACCAGGCAAAGTACTCTTGATAAACTAAAGAGTGTTATACTTTTCTATGCATTATAGTTTTGGTAGTTCTATGTGTTTATTTTTATTGAATACTTGTTCTTGGAATTGCAATTGAGATTACCTGAACTACAAGTGGTTTCAGGTTGTATAACCATCTGATAGTTTTCTCTCGGTGCAGTCAGCTCTTACAGGAGAATCTCTGCCTGTCACCAGGAGGACAGGCGATGAAGTTTATTCTGGTTCAACCTGTAAGCAGGGAGAGATAGAAGCCGTTGTGATAGCAACTGGAGTTCACTCTTTCTTTGGGAAAGCTGCACATCTAGTTGATTCCACTGAAGTTGTTGGTCATTTCCAGAAGGTGATTTAGAAATCTTCGATCCTTATTGGAATACTCAAAGTTTCTTGCCTCGTCCACGGGAAGTGAAAATAAAATTATCAATATTGAACTTGTAGTCAACTGGAAAAATGTTCCATAAGTTCTATACGAAACTATTGTGATTTTTGTGAATTCCTTGAATAGAAACAAGTTATGAAGTGCTTAAGCCCCACAAACGTTTAGAATAAATCACAACACATTGTGAGAAACTGTTGCTTTTTTTAATATGATAAACTGTAGTGTTCTTTTTCTTCAGGTTCTTACTGCCATTGGGAATTTCTGCATTTGCTCCATAGCTGTGGGGATGATTCTTGAAATCATTGTCATGTACCCCATACAGCAGCGATCATACAGAACTGGAATCAACAACCTCCTTGTTCTTTTGATTGGAGGAATACCCATAGCCATGCCCACAGTATTATCTGTTACACTTGCAATCGGTTCTCATAGACTCTCTCAACAGGTACAGCTCTGAATTGTCTTAAACATCCAATCAATTTACTTCCTTTTGGATGATCCACTTTGTATTCTCGGGAAAGAATCTCATACTTATTCTTCGAGATCTTTCATTGCCACTCTATTAATATATTCTAATGTTTCTTTTCTGTTTAATTATTTGACGTCTTCAGGGAGCCATTACGAAGAGGATGACGGCAATTGAAGAAATGGCTGGAATGGATGTGCTATGCAGTGATAAAACCGGAACACTCACCCTGAATCGTCTTACTGTTGATCGGAACCTTGTTGAGGTATGAAAGCTGACTTCAGATGGGCTTCTATTCACCTTTATGCTGCAGTTTTTCCCCCCTTTCGGAGATAAAATTGTTAGAGCTTGTCCCACATTGGTTAATTATAACCTCCAAAAGCTAGTATATGTGCCTGGGTGGCCTCTCCACTCATTGCCAATTGGTTTTGAGTTGGAAGCTTTAACAAAAATACTTGCCGCTCATATGAGTTTATAGCTCAGACTTGACCATTTTGATCTTGTGCACAATCCAGTTCTGATGTCATATAAATGTCGCATCTATTGTTCATAGGTTCCTTAGATAACAAGTTCCTCTGTAGGTTTTTCACAAAGATATGGACAAAGAGATGGTTGTCCTGCTTGCTGCCAGAGCTTCAAGAATTGAAAACCAAGATGCCATTGACACAGCCATTGTTAACATGCTTGCTGATCCAAAGGAGGTAGATTTATTGATATATATATATATATATTTTTTTTTTTGGTGCCTGAAGTTTCCTTTTCTTTTTCTTTTATGTTAATCTGAAATTCAAGGATGGAAAAACTTTGTTGATAGGCACGCGCGAACATAACAGAAGTGCATTTCCTACCTTTCAATCCAGTGGACAAACGCACTGCCATTACCTACATTGATTCATATGGCAACTGGTATCGGGCCACCAAAGGAGCTCCAGAACAGGTATCAAGCATTTTACAGAAACTATCATTGTGATTGTTTAACCACATGGAAGCTGGCACCTATGATAGGACCTTCTGGGGAGAATTGTACACTATTTTGTTTCCAAATGTGGAGGACATGAATAATTTCAAGTAATAAAAGACAACCTAAGCCTTTAAGGACTACAAGAAGGAATGGAATATTCCAACCTAACATATGAATACATCATTTTGGTTACTTTAATGGAACCAAAAATTTTGGAAGTTACATTTCACGAGTTGCCATTGCCTTTCCATGAAATATTGTTGTGTTTCTGTACATCCATCGGTATGATGATCCTAACTGCCACTTGCATTGCATTTAAACTAGTATATTTACTAGGACCTATTTTCTTTGTTTGTAAGCGAATCTTATGTCCAAATGAGAATATTTACTTATTCAAGTCATAGTGCAAGTTCAAATGATAATATTTGTCATGAAGATCCTATCTTGACTTCTTAAGAAAAGTAAAACTGGAAAACAGTCCACAAAAGTTCATCTCTCCAGTAATGACCGTTTCCTGCTCTATTTTCTTTCCCGCCCTTAATTTCAGATTCTGAATCTCTCCGAAGAGAAAGAAGAGATTGCTGGAAAAGTGCATGCCATTATTGACAAGTTTGCTGAACGTGGCTTGCGGTCTCTTGGGGTTGCTATTCAGGTATGAAGCCTTCACTGTCTTTCTTCCATCCCGTTTCTCTTGGGTTAAAGGTGGAAGTGGTGGCAAGGATAGGACCATATGGAAGTGGTGGCAAGGATAGGACCATATTCATTGAGTCTTTGTTGCATGTCCCTAACACAACCATGGTTTGATAAAGTTCCTGATTGAAAAAGGAGGTCAAATGCAACACGTGACTATGTTTTGGTAAGAGAACAGTACAGGCATTCTATGATGCTGGTGATCAGCTAGACAGAGTTCTACACTTTTTTTTGTACCGAAGATTGTAGGAGTTTAAGCCAAAGAAAGAATTTAACCAGTCAGTCTGAAAATAAAACATGCCAATTTGTTAAACAATGTAAATCAGATAAGAATCCTAAAGTTAATGATTTTTTACAATTACCCTTTCAGGAAGTTCCAGAAAAATCGAAGGACAGTCCTGGGGGTCCTTGGAAGTTTTGTGGGTTGTTGCCCTTGTTTGATCCTCCAAGACATGATAGTGCTGAGACCATTCGTAGAGCACTGAACCTTGGGGTTTGCGTTAAGATGATTACAGGTAAGTAAAATTATTCATATCTGGTTCCCTCTTAGAACTTGCAGTTAATCTCCAGTTGCAATCTAATGATTATTGGTCAGTACAGAGCATATGTAATGAATTATCTTCCACTTGCACTAGTGATCACATGAGCCAATACCTAAATTGTGGAATAGTCCCCTTTCAATGTCCACTAGACATGTTTTGGACTCTGCAGGCATGCTGTAATTCAATTGCAAGAGTTAATGAGATGCCTTGTGTACTTCACATGCTGATTATTTTCTTGTGAAAAAGTTGCGATATCATGTTACTGAAAAAGGGTGTCAGATATCTCACCATCCAATGGCAGAAAGCCAGAAAATATACCCCACTTATTGTCTGCATGGGATTGAAAAATTGGAAGATTGATAAATGAAAGAGAAAGAGACTGATTCCTCAAATGTTACTATATCCAGTTTAAATTACTGGGCTCATGTGCTTATATTAAGGTCGAACTGGAATCTCTTGGAAGTAAGTATTGGTCATTAGATAACAATCACAGGATTGGATTTCTCTTGATCAATGACGCTGGGTTCAACTGTCTGAAGAAGATTTAGAAATGGGAGTAACATAAGGAAAGACTATAAACTGGAAGCCAATATATGGGCTCCTCGAAAATATTGTGAAACACATTGAAAAGTGGAAGGAAAAAGGTATAACTATGAAGAGCCATTAGTAACATAATGAATGGGAGATGACTGACGAGCCCTTCACAGTAATATACAGGAAAAACTATGCTTTAAGTTTATTTCTGAAGAAAACACAAGTACCTAAAAATCACCGGGAAGAAATACATATCCCTGTAATCCTTTCTACAGGTGGACTTTTCTATTTATTCTATAATTTCACTTTATTTCAACCAATAATTTTATTAATAATAATATCTTTTGCTTATCAAGAAGCCTAGGGAGAAAAAATAACAAACTAATTTTATTTCTTTGTTTTGACTTGCATTAATAGGTGATCAGTTGGCAATTGCGAAGGAGACAGGGCGACGACTTGGCATGGGAACTAATATGTACCCCTCTTCATCATTGTTGGGGCGTCAAAGGGATGAAAATGAAGTTCTTCCAGTTGATGAGCTCATCGAGAAGGCAGATGGCTTTGCTGGTGTATTTCCTGGTACATGAATAAACTAGTTTAGACTTCCTTTTTTTCCCGAGAATATTTTCATTTGCTTTTATATAAATGAAGGAAAGAAGAAAGAGATCTTTTGGGAGAGGTAAAGAGCATCTTTCAGTAAAGAAAAAGAAAAACATACTTGAATTTGGTGAGCATATCTCTATCTGAGTATCCTTTGGCTTTTGATGGATCTAAACATCATCCGTGTTAGTAAACCTGAATTGTGGACCTTCAAGACTTTTTTTTGGGTAAATTGGACCTTCAAGACTTGATCCTACTACGATGTTATATTATCTGTCTAAAGCTTCTTCAATGTCAGAAATCATCTTTAGTTTTGTGGATCCAATTCTTTACAGTCTATTATTCAATGCTTAGTGTACAGTGTGCTTTTAAGGCTTTTGTGATTTCCTGATTTCAAATTATGAAATCCTTGCAATTTTCAGAACACAAGTACGATATTGTGAGGATTCTACAAGAAAAGAAGCATGTTGTCGGAATGACTGGAGATGGTGTGAATGATGCACCTGCTTTAAAGAAAGCAGATATCGGAATAGCAGTGGCAGATGCTACAGATGCAGCAAGGGGTGCTTCTGACATTGTTTTGACAGAGCCAGGCCTGAGTGTGATTATCAGCGCTGTTTTAACTAGCCGAGCTATATTCCAAAGAATGAAGAACTATACAGTTCAGTACTACTTTTTTCTTCTTCTTCTTCAAATGATACCCTAAGTTTTCCTAATAAGGTCCTTGTATGCACATTAGATAGCTAACAAGTTACATTCTCCAGAAGTACATCTTAACCTAATAATGACACTTTTCCATGAACTAGTTCCCTCACTTCCCTATGTAGCTTCAAATAAACTAATTCTGCATAACTTAGAAGTCCTAAATTTATGTGCACGAGGAGCTAGATACGGTTATAACTGTTGGGAAAGTAGATGTTTCATGGACCAATAAGCATGTATGACCTAAGATGCCTAAGGTTTTATTTTTCCCCCCTTGTTTGGGTACTTAATGTGGTTCCTTTTGAATATGCAGATATATGCTGTCTCCATAACAATTCGTATCGTGGTAAGTTGGGAGTATCCTATGCACACTCTAAGCTTGATTCAGTTTGACAGAGCCCAACTAATCATGGTTTTAAAAATTTGCTGTTAAGTAACGCTTTTTCGGCCTTCCGATCTTGTTACACCGCCATATACTGGCAAGAGGGAAAATCGCATGCGTATAGGCCGGTTCCTGTTCCACATCAGTCCATTTCCAATTCTTAGACTGATTCATGGCCGCTTTGGCCGATACTCAACCGTTAAGGGTGATTTCGCCGCTTAAAATGTTTGTTTCTTGAATTTTTTTATTTTAAATTCATGACTGCAACAACTGATTCCTATTACATATCATTCAAAACTACCGAATACCGTTACACCTTGACCGTTACCGTCACGTAACCCGATACCTTTATTTCAAACTGTGCAACTAATTGAAGTTTTGTTTTGGGTCTTACATATTGAAGAATTTATGATTTCTATTTCTTTTGCAGCTTGGTTTTATGCTTCTGGCATTGATATGGGAATATGACTTTCCGCCTTTCATGGTCCTTATTATAGCCATACTGAATGATGGTAATGTTTCATGATGTGATGATCCTTCTTATTTGAGGATAGGAAAATAACAAGAAAATAACAGATGAAGCTCAAATTTAAGTACTGTAGCTTGACATTAACATCTGAATGTAAGCCTGTGCTCTTATAGGAATGGACTGAATGGTATCTGTTTAAAAAAATAAAAGAAAGCAGTCTGGCAAGAAAGAAAAAATGTGTACTCTTGGTTTGGCTTCACCTTTACCTTTGACGGCTCTCGTGCTGCTTAGGTTTCCTCTGGTTCAGTATTAGGCTTGTATATGACCATATGCAAATTTATTCCCATCTGTTTTACGCATATTCCTTAACATATTTTTTTTGTTTATCTACCTTAGCTCCTATTCAATTTCTTGTTGGGGGAAAAAGGCAATACACCCCTTGTCAGCCAAAAATAAAACATATAGTTCTTACTTTAGTTAAGAACTCACTTCATGCTGGAACTTAATCTGTGCTGGAATTTTAATACATACGAAAGTGCACAATTCGCGAGATGGCTGTTTATAAGTCGTAATTTTACTTTTCAGTATGCAAAGAGGAGATAGGATTGTGATCTTAGCAAACTAGGACAATGTAACTTGGCTTAGAATACATGCTTAAATGTCCTTTTTTGTTGTCTTTGTAAACAGGGACTATCATGACTATTGCCCAAGACCGGGTGAAGCCATCTCCAAGACCTGACAGTTGGAAGCTTAATGAGATATTTGCCACGGGTGTAGTGATTGGCTCATATCTTGCTTTAGTTACTGTCTTGTTTTATTGGGTTGCAGCAGAAACAACTTTCTTTCAGGTACCATAAAAACAAAGTTGTTTTCTTTATTGTGTTTGTTAACAAGTTCTGAAGAATCTGCATAAAACATAACACAATAAATACAGATTCTCTATTTCTGGTACTGAGCTCATCAAATTACTAATTTGGCTGCAGACCACTTTTGGTGTCAGTTCCCTATCTGGAAATAGTGAAGAAGTTTCATCTGCTGTATATCTGCAAGTCAGCATTATCAGCCAAGCTCTTATATTTGTTACCCGCAGTCAAAGTTGGTCATTTGTGGAGAGGCCCGGGACTCTGTTGATGGTTGCATTTGTGGTGGCTCAATTGGTAAGGGTTATTTTAACTGAAAAAGAAGCTCCCAATATACAATGGCAGTCATCGAACTATCATTGTTCTTGCCACGTGTTTGATCTTCACACGTGTCTATATATCCTGGTTCTTGACTCTAAGCTTGTTTCTCTTCCCTTGTTCCCTCTCCCTCATGGTCCTCATCCCCGTAGGTGGATGATTTATATGTAGTATACGGTATATGTATATAGTTAATAAGTCTCTAAAAACTAGAATTAATTTAGTTTGGCTTCCAAAAATTCAAGTAATTTTACCTCATGCTTATAACTTTCCCAAATGATTGATTAACCCAAACATTTATGGGTAGACGGGTGTCTAGGTTATCATAAAAGCAAACAGATTCCACTCTTATACAATGCCTATATACTATACGGAAAAACCAAAAAAAAAAAGAAAAAAAGGAAAGACAATGTTGATTGAAAATTTATTTATCTTAGTTTGTTGCGCCCTCCGATCCTTGCTGGCTGGCTTCACAAGTGCTCATCCCCATCAACTTATCTGAGGTGAATTAAATTGAGATCAACTCATCACAAAATTAAATACCGGCAAGTTTTGGGTTTGGCTCCTTTTGGTGCTTTTAGTGTTTTCTTCTTTCCCTTCTTTTTTCTTTCATTCAACCTTGGTTGGATATCTCCTCCCCCTTTTCTTTATGTACCCTTATTGAGTTTCTTCAATATATTTTCTTTTTTCCGATCAAAAAAAAAAAATTTAAATACCGGCAATCTCCTGCATATTGCTCAAGTTCCACCACTTTGGCTAAAAGTTTCGACTTGAGGTGGGGCATAGCATGTCGTAGGACCTACTCTTAAATGCTCAAAGACAAAAGCTGAGAGTGAAAACTTACATAAAAAAGAAAGAAAATTAGATGTAAACTAACAAACCAAGCAAGCAGAGATCAGATAATTGATTGATTTCTTTCCTCCATGTACTTATTTCCTTGTTTTGCTTTGTAGGTTGCTACCCTGATTGCAGTCTACGCAGAAATTAGCTTTGCTTCAATTAGCGGCATTGGGTGGGGCTGGGCAGGGGTTATATGGTTATATAGTTTGATCTTCTATATTCCCCTTGATATTATCAAGTTCACAGTGCGGTATGCTTTGAGTGGACAAGCCTGGAATCTAGTATTTGATAGGAAGGTATCCACAAAGTTTTCCCTTCCCTTGTTTTTGTTCTCTTGTGGAGTAATCTACATTCTACAGCTAAGAAACTTTTTCATGCTTTGTTCATCAGACAGCTTTCACATCTAGAAAAGACTATGGGAAGGAAGATAGGGAGGCTAAATGGGTACTTTCTCAGAGAACTCTACAAGGATTGATGTCTGGAGAGTTGGAGATCAGGGACAGTAGGGGGTCTTCTATGATTGCTGAACAGGCCAGGCGTCGTGCTGAAATAGCTAGGTGTGTTAGACTTTCATTCGTATAATTTTCTTCGTATGGCATTTTCAACATGTTTATTTTGAAGTTAGATATCCTCTACCCAAACAATACTCAATTCAGTCATACCCATATTGGAGTGCTGAAACTTGGTAATTGACCCTTCTACTTTGCAGGTTAGGAGAATTACACACTTTGAGAGGACACGTAGAGTCTGTGGTGAGGCTTAAGAATCTCGACTTAAATATGATTCAGTCGGCTCATACAGTCTAAAGACATGACCTGAGAAGTTCGGCTAGTACTATTTTCCAGTGAAGCCAAACGGTTGGCAGAGCAATGAAATTGGGAACAATTTTGGGAGAAACATGCCTAGGAGTTGTTGGAAATGTGTAGAGGATCTTTTAAGTTCCATTCTTCAATTTATTTTCCAATTCCAGAGCTTTTGTGTGCATCTGGAATGAGCTTTCTGCGAATAAATCATGCATTTTCTAAGTATGTATTAATACTTGTTTCTTCCAATAGAGGACAAGAATACTTTTTTGTGATTTTTTTAATTTTTTCGGAAATCTAGTTCCCAATGCAAATAAAACTTACAAGATGGAATTCGTTTTCTAGATTCTGGAAGTACTAAAAGCTAACTTACAAGATGGAATACTTTTTCTAGAGCCACCTATGTTTTGTGGCATCAACAATTCCCTCCCTGGTTAAAACCAGTTCTTCAGGCAAGGATCTCCTGGCTCGTTTGTTTGGAGAATTTGGACTGAATTTGAAATTGGGATTGGAGATGTAATTACCTGACTCCTGGAAATCCAGTATTAATAGTTGAGATGGGAGGAAATCTATATCCTCGTCCCGCTGCTGTATGAGATTTCCATACACGAGAAGAAAATTGAAAATGTGTGCCATAATCCCAACCATAACAAAAACCGAATTTTTTTTTCTCCTTCACCAGTACTCTAAGCTATATCTCAAGAGATGCTATATATGTTCATATTCCATGACTTTTACATCCTCCATTTATCTCCAAGCAAAAAAAGAGCACTTAGAACATCTCCAGCCCTTTCGCCAAATCCATACTTAGATTCAAAATCTGAGTGAAACCCCTAAAAAATCAGATCCAGTCCTTTACCCTTTTTTTTACCAAATCTAGGGAGACTATTTTTTTTACCACATCAAGGGAGACCCAAGACTGAGATTTGAAACAGTTACGTTTTAGTGGTAGGCTGTGGTGGCTGGTGGCAATGAGCGTTGGTTGTAGTAGTAGGAGATAGATATACATTGGTTGAACAAATTTGAAGCTCTGGTGGCGGCAACTGTAGCGGAGTTGGTTGTAGTAGTAAGCCATAGATATGCATCGGTTGAACAAATTTGAAGCTCCGGCGATGGCAACTGTAGCGGAGTAAGGCCGTGGAGAGTGAAATTTCTCCAGTGTTGAGGAAGGTTTTTGAATTTTATGAAGCAAAGTTTGAGGGAAAAAATGAGTTTGCCAACAAAAACATCAAAGAGGGCTTTTACTCAAATTGGCTGGAGATGCTCGTAGATTTCATTTCTATTCGGACAAAGATCTACACCAAAAACATTAGAAGAAGAAACCAACGACGGATTTAATTCCTATTGAATCACAAAACAGAACAGAATCATTAAAATATACTCCTACTCCACTCTGCAGTCACTTGTTGTATAAAGTACAGTTTTCGCATTCTTTGAAACCAAAAGTAACTGAAAAGCATAGATAGGCCACCATAACACAACATTACAAAAAGTTCTAGCCATCTTGGTTCTGCTAGATGATGAATAAACAGCTAGGTGACATACATGGAGTGATTTTATTTTTTTCTTTTTCCCGTTTGCAACCCTCTCCCTTGCGAATTTTAGTAATTTAAATTCTTTTTCAAAAAGTATTTTATGTTGTTGTTCACGCTTACATGCATGCATGCTCTATGTGACAGAGAATTACTAGTCCAATACGTGATGTCACTGCCCAATGGAATGGCTTAGCCAGAAATTTTATTTAGTGGAAAAATTCGAAGAAATCAGCAACAATGATGGAACCTTTCGTTTGTTTGGAAGATGTTGGATGGACTCTTCAACTTGGGGTGGTATGTCCTACCAACTAGAAGTTGGCCACACTTTTGTATACGTGTGTTACTATGTCAAGCTCGTTTCGTAAGTCATTTTGAAGGAGAGCCCACTAAGGCTAATTTCAGTGAAGCCCCACGAGGAGACTCAATCATACCGTTCCATTTTGAGGAGGCTCAATCTGCCCAAGTTACATTTCGGGTCCAATTGAAGCAGGATCTTCTTTGATGTATTTTGTGACATGTTTCTCTTCCCTCTATCTAGATGGTCTAGAAACACTTAGTTTAGCCTTTTGTCTCATTTTTTATTTTATGCCTTTAATAGGCAGATTATCCCATGGTAGTATCCATCCCCAATGTTGCCAATTTGGCCATCCCTTTCCTTTCTTTTATATATATATATTTTTCCTCTCTGTGGCATGCCCTTTGTAGGCTATATATTTGGTTAGTCTTTTTTCTATTTCAAGCTGATATACCCAAAAAAAAATAAAAATTGCAAGATATGAGGATACATTCAAAGTAGAGAAACATAGGAGTGGCATGTTTTCTAGTTCGCCGTTTGATTACCAGATTATAGTTTTAAAATTAAACTTGATCCCACATGAAGCTCAATATATGTCAAAAGTTAGAACGGCAAAGAATGCGGTATTACGCGATTGGGAACTCCACGATGGTTTTTATTTCTAGCTGTTTTTGAAACTGTTCCTGTAGCAACATCAACTGCACAGGCCTGCCTCCTACTTTGGGGCATGTGGCACTTAAAAAACGAAGCACAAATACAATCAGCCATTCTTGTTACAAAAATTAATCAAATTGATGAGTAAATGAACGAGTTGACAAGTCAGTTAGCAAGAAAACTGTCACAAATAGTCAGCTCTTCCTCTGTGGAACCCAAAATATACAAGTCTTGCGTGCGTTGAGCTATATTTGAGGCTGAACTCACAAATAACACTCGACCATGGGTTAAAAAATGAATGTAAAACAAAACACATATGTAGATGCTCTGATGAACTAGTATACAAGTTGACAAAAATCAGGCTGAACAAACCATGATCAACCGTGTATGAAATTGAATGAAGACAAGGCAATATCACCAGTACGGGGACTCTGCAGGACCGCATCTCTTTATTCATCATCTGCAATAAAATTTGGCAGTTCACCCTGGCAGAGGTATTCATCACAAAGTGACGCAGATCCCCAGTCCTTCCGGAGGCGAAGTATGTCTTCTGTGAAAGTGGATCCAGATGATCCAATAAACACCTTCGACATAGCACAAATTGTTTTATCCAGCATAGCTTCCACCTTCAACAATAAAATTGATTTCCACATGAGTATATGAAGTTTCCCCAAAAGTTTTACTAAATGAGAAACAAAATAAAGAGAATGTATGCTACATAACAGGGAGGAGCAGATCATCCTTGTGCAGCTGGAGGTATATAGCTAACTATAACGCGCTCAAAACATATCATTGGAGAATAAATACCAGAGGCGCCTTATTGAAGAGAAAAAATGTTTTATATGACCAAAAAATATGGAGTAGTTTAGAACTAGATTCACTTCGTGAATCCACTTTGGAACGGTACTGTTTGATCTCTACGACTGTCCGAGGGCTTAGCGGGCAAATGATAGCGTTTTCATTTCTCCAAATGGGGAGATTGGGGGCAGGGAGAAGGACTTCCCTTCTGCACTCCCTCCTCTCTTGTATGAAAACACAAGAAGAGGTAAAACTTTGATAAATTCATGTAGATCCATTCAACGTCAGGTTAAAAACCTCAGTTTCTCCATTTTCCTCATGAATATTACCTTGGCATCAGACCAGAATTCTCGTTGTCACCTCTTCCTGTGCACATATTATGGGTTTATCATTGAGGAGTTCATTACTTTTTTTTACCATAGTTGTAGCACGGGAAGCTCAAATAAACCTCAATCTGAGTAAACATAGACAAAGTGAGAACAGTGTCCATACAAGCACTAATTCATTGTATATGATCGCCATTTGCAAGGATAAGGACATATACAGTCCACATACTACAAACCAACCATGTTAAATTTAGAGATAAGCCATTAGACTTTTCATATTTGTTATGAATCAGATAATTTACCTCGTGGCTAAAGCCACTAAACAACCACAACCACTACTGAATAAAAGAAACCTAGCAGTTCTGAACATACACCATGAACAGACCAAGGACATCAGGTAAATGCAAACTGAAAAGACCAGTGCAACAACTGCCGCACACTGTGGACTGCTTGGGGTCCTTGCATCAGTACCACAGTTATTCTAGTTTTCCACCAATCATCCAGTTCTTGCACCTCAAATTTTCTTCATGTTACCCACACTTTTGAAATAGATCGCAAACAATAATGGTACTGTCCCCACTCCCCAGTTTCCTCAATGGCAAGTACTCCCTCCATCCCTTTTTAAGTGTGTTGCTTCGTAAATCCAACTTATTAAAGAGACATAATCATTATACCTTTCACATCAATTTTTACCTCCACTTTACACATTTCACATGGATTTTTACCTCCACTTTCCAAAATTATCCTCCACTTTTACCGATTAACTCTTCACCCATTACCTTTTTAAAAAGAGAAAAATAATAATTGTACAAATTTTTACCCATTAACTTTTCAAAGCACACACTTATTAAGGGACAGCCCAAAATGGAATAGTTGACTCTAAAAAAAGGACGTAGGGAGTATTACACTTGCGATGATAGCATTACAACACCAACTGGGAATCTATAGCTGGATCAGATGATCAAACAAAAGGACTCTTACGCAGCTTAATGGGGTTTGAGTTATGTAGCCTCCCTGTGAAACACTTGGGAGTGTCTTTAATCTTTAATAATCTGTCTTTGAGGGATTGCAATGGACTCATTCCTACAATGTGCCAACTTATCACTGAGGCTGGCTTCATGTTCGGGCAACTAAGGCTGTGGCTAAAATCCAAGGCTGGTAGATTGCAACTTATCTAGTCTGTTCTATTCAGTGTTTACTGGAAAGTGCATTTTTCCTTCCAACTTCTCTATGCAAGCACATTGAGCAGCTCTTTAGTAACTTCCTCTGGTCAGGTTTGAAAGCTCTTTAGTAACTTCCTCTGGTCAGGTTTGAATCCTATCACCACTCAAACAAAGTTGCTTGGGCAACCATTTGCCTTCCTGAAAGAAGGGGTCTTGGTACGGAAAATTAAAGACACGAATAATGCCTCTTTCTTAAGGCACAGCTGGGCTATCTGTTCAAAGTACAAACCACAATTCCCCATGAGTGGAGTATTGTCATGAGGATCTTATTAAACACAAATGTTCCTGGCCTTCTGGGTCATTCATATTCCAACAGATTGGTCTCGCACATGGAGGAAATGCGCAAGCTCAGGAAATTCGCTAGACCCTTTAAACACTCCATTGGTAATGGGGAAGCCACTTTTACGCGGTTTTATAACTGCTTATTCTGATTACTTTAATTCCAACGTTATCTATAATTCCAACCTCTAGGATACAGTTATATGGGCAGCTTTTCCCTTCTCTACCTACTCTACGGGTGCTATCAAATTCCATGAACCTACTGTCCATTGGAATAAACTGGTTTGGTTCTCAAAATGCATACCAAGACACAACTTTATTCCACACAATACAAAAGAAACTGAGGACTATAGCTGTTTGTGTAAAACCACAAAAAAGTTGGGATGCTGAAATATCATGGCCCATTGGAAAATTCAGTGGTCATTTATTTCGCAAAACAATTACAAAACTTGATTTGGCTGCCATGGGATACTGCATAATGCAAAAAAGGAACTGTAGAGTTTTTAAGTCATTCAACGAACTTTTCCCACTGCTTCGGATAAGATTTCTTTTGATTTTGTTATTAGGAGCTCCCAATGTACAAATCCCCTCTAGATTTTTTTGCCTCAGCTTTGCTGAGTTTTTGCTTGTTTGAAGGGTATGCCTTCTTGTTTTTAGCAAGACTATTCTCCTTAGTGAATCTCTAATTCATCCCAAAAAAAAAAAAAACAACTGGGAAGATTTAGGTCCTGGAGACAAAGATATGGACTATGTCCGCAGACTCCGCACAAATAGATCTAACATGTAGGTTGAAAGAAACCAATATTAACAATAATCAGCAATCCGAGAAGTAAGACATCATAAATCAACCTGTGGGTCTTCGTCGAGTTCATGTCTGTACAACAAAGCATCCCACTTTTCAGCAGAATTACGAGCTGGCCGCTTAACAAGTGGCACAGGTTTCTCGTTTGCCACAACTAGTGATTGCAATAAACTGGTCTCACTTGCTGCAGCATCCGTGGAGAGATATATAACAGGTGTATTGGCCCTCTCAACCACTCTACCAATGCAGTCCGCAGCTTGAGGTACCGGAAAAAAGCAACTAGGCTTTTTAGCGTTGCTGGCAACATAAGAAAAATGACTGTTAGGGTTTACTTTAAAGGCAAAGCATTATCCGCATGAAGACAGATAAATAGTTCTATTGGTGAGGCTAAACATGAATGCACAAACACAAACCATGACCGATGTAAAGCTGGCAACCAATACATTAAACATGCCTTCATTAAAGGATAACGAAGATGTTTTTATTGAGATCCATCAGTCAATGAAGAAAATGCCACTCTTATTTCAAGTGAAGCATTTTAAAGCAATTCTAGCAAGAGAGTTATGTTCCATAGAGGCAAGAAAAGAGAGAATGAGTGATACGCAGCCACTCAAGATGGATACGTAGAACAGCTTGTGGGTCTTTTCAGTAAATAGTTTCCTGTTTTCCAGGGGTGGCATAAAGCAAGCCATGCTGATTCTGTACAATCATCTCAAACCAATATATCACATTTGAACGACAAATTTAAACTTTAGATTACCAAAAATCCAACAATACAAGCTTTACAGTGTATGACTGGGGGAAAAAAAAAAAACAAAGAAGCGGTTATGGTGTTACTAGTCGTGTCTTGTGATGCATAGCACAACTTTCTGTGCTTCTAAACCATCAAACCTACGATGCTAGACAAATGTCCTTTCAATTATCAACATTGAAAAGAAAAGGAAAGGAAAGGAAATGATAGGTATACCAAAACTTCAAGAAGCCATGACGCCGGAAGTGAAGAGCAACAAATTTCTCCCCCAGAAAAGTTTGAATAAAACGCTGAGCTGTAAGCAAGATAAGCCGGCTCGGCTCAATCAGAGTCTTACATTTGTGAGCAAGAGGACCACCAGGCTGCATCACCAAATCTCGCTCCACATCAGCAAAAAAGACATCTCCAATAGCAATAACGTCGTCATTGGAAGAAAACTTTGCCACTACATCTTGCATCGTTCTTTTCGTTGGCTTCTTAACGTCCTCAGCCCAAGCAGCCTCAAGCTTATCCATTGAAATCCCCAACGACTTCAATTTCTTAACATGGTCATCATCCATAAAACAATGCTGTGGCAATGAGAAATAACACATGAATTTGTCAATGTGGAAATGATTCTTCATAGCTTCTTCAAACTCATCAAACGCGACAACTACTTTTCTTCCAACACATTTATTTATACGATCAATATCCAGCACACGATCAAACTGATAATCGACTTTGGGACTTGGAACAACCAAAATTCGATTAAGTAGAGCCGCAAAGAACATGTGCTTCTCTAAACAAATCAAATGATTCGACATTTGCCCCGACAAACAGATAGTAAACAAGTACTTGTCCGGTCTTGGATTCCACTCAATTGTTTTCCTCTCAGACAACTTTTGATCAACCTTTCGACACGTATCAAGACTGGCATAACCGCTGAGAATCGGATCCGTTACATTATCAGCCACCTCCAGTGAATTGCCCAATTGATGAGACGACAAAAGCACTTGTTGGATTTGTTTATTCAATGACATCTGACTTATCACTGTAGATTTGAAATCTAAATTCGAGTCCACAGGATTTACTACGGTGGAATTGGGATCGGCATTTGATGCATTGGCAAAAGAAGTACGGTTCCATAACTTGAAAAGCCCTAGTTGCTGCTGTCTCAACAAATTCAAGGCTCGCAATTCAGATTCGCGCATACGATTGAGGAAAGAATCAAATCTGACGTCGGAAAGATCACTTTTTCGGAATAGGTATTTGAAGTCGGTAGTGAAATAGAGGACGAGGATGAGGAGTGGGAGGAAGATGGCGAAAAGGAACCACTTTTTGAAAGTGAAATTGAGATTGGGAATCCTGTCCTTGAACTGATCGAGATGGAAGGTGGAGAGAATGGGAGAAGTGGAATTGGGTGGCCTTTCATTCTGGTCGATTAGTTTACGGCGATCTTCTTCTTCGTCTGAAGAAGATGATTCCCTGTCCATTGATAGAACCAGTAGAGAAGAGACAACAAAATTTGCAAATTTATCTCTGAGCTCCCTCTCTCTCTATCTATCTCTCGTTTAACAGAGGCACAATGTAGCACAGTAGCAGTGGTGAGTGATGATATTGGAGAGAGGTGTCAGTAGCATTCAGATCTGGGCCTGGTGGGATAATAAAAATACCAAGATGTACTAGGAAGGAAGGAAGGAAGGTCTGGTGGAGGTGGTTGGTGGGTTAAGCTGAGCTTGAGGAGGAAGGAAGTAAGCATAAGTGAGAAGATCGTCGGTGGATGGAAGAAAACGACTCCCCCACTGCCCAACTCGGCCGGTCCGCGGCAGTTGAATTGAAAGCAGGAGTAATAATTATTTCCACGACCGGTGAAAACAAAAGTTCCCTTCAAATCAATTGCATTGCATTATATGTCCATGTTCTATTATTTGGACCACTATTTTGTACACATGGTGCAATCTAATCGATTTGGAGAAATTTTTGTTTCCACCGGTGGTGGAAATAACTTAATCTCGAGTAATAAAGATGAAGAGTTTTTTTTGTGTTGGAAATGACTACAATACACACCCCTTATTTGGGTGTACCATATGCACCTATTGTATGGTCCAGATTGTGCCACCTCATCGGCAATCGTAACATTTTTTAATTTTTCGTAACTTTTCAGCAATGTGATTCGTAACATTTTTTTTATGATTCGTAACATTTTGGTGTGTCTTGTAACTTTAAAAAAAAAATCGTAACTTTTACAAAAAAATTCGTAACTTTTATAGGAGTGTGTATCATACACACCCAAATAAGGGATGTGTATTGTAGCCTTTTCCTTTTCAGTTATATCTCTCGAATCATACACCTATTTTCCCACTTCGTCTTCAAACTATCAAAATCGTTTATTTCGTCCTCCAACTATGACACAATCTATTAAATCCAATTTCTGACTTTTGTTAGAAACCTTAACGGAAAATGGATGATGTGCGTATATTTGTGTGCACAGATCACTCTATGGGGGCCTACTTTGGCGTCCCACATGAACAATCCAAGCCGTTCATTACTTTAAAATATGTTTTTAGTAGGCCCATTCGAAAAACCAGCTCAATCGAATAACTTTAAGTAGTTAATCCAATCTTTCAAAATTTGATACCTCTAAACACTTAATCAAAAATTGAAATGTATGATCAAGCATTCAAAATTATCCGATTTTACTTTTTATTTTTACTAACACTCAAAAATATATTTTAAATTTTTTAACGGATTGGATTATTATAGTGGGACTCCAAAGTGGACCCCACGTTGCAATTTGACATTTGTGCGCATCACATGACCATTTTCCGTTAGGGTTTCTAACATAAGTTAGAAATGGACTTAATAGATTGCATTTGCCACAGTTGGATGGCGAAAACAACGGTTTTGATATTTTGAGGAGGAAGTAAAAAAAATGGTGTATAGTCTGAGGGATATAAAAGAAAAACTCTAAAGATAAATGTAATTCGTCTACAAACTTTTTTTTTAAGAGTATTTATTTATTAGAAGCGGTATTTTTCATCAATAAAGAAGGAGACCATTATCGGGCAGCCACAAAAGGAGCAAAAATCAAGCAATCAAATGCCAACTAACAAAAGACCAAGCTAAGTAATGGTCTTACATATATGTCATTCCTACGCACAAAATATAGTCTCACAAAGTTAGGTATAGGACTACACACAAGCGTGATCTCGCAGCGAGGATGGACTTCGAAAGTAGTCAAAGTACTATCATGCGTTCTGATTGGCCGTTCACGCAAGATATGAGTTTCACCCGATTTACGTTCAGGGCCGGCTCTGACGTTTGGGTTGCTCAAGCCCAACTACAATTTCGGTTGCCCATTTACTATTTAAGTAAAAAAAATGACATAAAATTCCGGAAAAAAAAAAAACAATGTTACATTGTTCTTTTAGCTTAAATAACCTAAACAAAATCGCAATCAAAATATAACACCGGTTATTGTGATTTACGATTAAAAAAAACCACAATCAAAATTATTAAATACTATTAAAGTTCAAACTAAAAGGATACAAAGATAAAGGTAACAAAATTATGGTTGTAAAAGTTTGTTTTGAAGAAAGTAAGAAAGTTTACTTATTATGTTAACTATGATTTTAATTTGTAGGGGGAAAAAAACCTTGTTAACTAGCTTATTTTTTAAAATATTCCACCACTGTGTTTTACTTTTAATCCAATGCAAAAAAAATTATAATTTATACATTATTATTGTTTTTGTTAATTGCAAAATTTCTAACGAAATAATTTGAGTAGTTTAGTTTTCGTAAAATTGAAGATTGGAAGGGAAAAAAAAGTAGCCATAAATAAGAAAAATGGAATAAAAAGGGAAAGAAAAGCCAAAAAGAGGACCAAAAAGTAGAATTCAAGGTGGTCTGGGGAATTGAACTCCAGTTCTTTCAGTTGAAGGGCATCCACCGTGGACCACGGAGACAAGCGATCGTATAGTTCTTCTGTGGAAACTATATAATATTTATTCATAATCAGAATTTTTTTTTGGATTGCCCCAGCCCAGGGGGTTGCCCAAGCCCGGAGGCTTGCTGGGCTTACCCCTGGGCCGGCCCTGTTTACGTTACACACATCTTGTCGTTGTACATTATGTACTTGCATCACATGGCAAGACTTAGATGGTGTCATTGTCATATGACCGGACCGAATCTTCAAGAACCACCACTTTTTGCCGTAGCTCCTTACTGTCGAACACAACACGTGACTGAACCACGTGGCCGGTTTGGACATCCGACCTGACCCGATAACTCGGCCTGTCCAGTTATGCTTGGACTGCGTGATGGGCTTTGGCTACCTAGAGGATTGGGCTTGCATTCAGTTGGGTTCAACTGCCTAGTCCAAATGGCCCACTACAATACATGTAAGACATAAAACTGCACTCATCGTGCCTCCATGCCATTGAGAATGCAAAATATCACAATGCTCAAATCGTCTGCCGTGAAAATTGAACTCTTGAAGTATATTTACATTATTCCAAATGAAAACTTGGCCGTCAAATTCAAATCAACATAATATGGTTCTATAATTCTATAGCGGCTGGGGTCCCAGGGGTGCAAGGACCTCAGCTGAAGGGTCCATTGGGCCACCCTCGTGGAGGTAGCTCAAGAAGGCCAGACCCTCTAGGCCTCGCCGAACGCCCTACCGGTGAAGGGTCCGCATGAATAACGAGATTGAGGACCCGGTCCTCAAAAGTGCAGCTCAGACCTCGGCAAACATGGTGACCTCGGATGAACCCCGCCCCTTCGGGAAATATCGCCGAACGCCCTACCGGTGAAGGGTCCGCATGAATAACGAGATCCGCATGAATAACGAGATCGAGGACCCGGTCCTCAGAAGTGCAGCTCAGACCTCGGCAAACATGGTGACCTCGGATGAACCCCGTCCCTTCGGGAAATCGCGCTCGGGTGGAGGTCCATATAGATTTCGGCAACCAGTGGGGCCTTGTCCCCAAGCATTATCCGAACCGAGTCGATCGACCTCGGTATCGGAGGGTCACGTCAGATGTCAGAGGCTCAATCGAGGCACGCCTAACAGTCTGAGCGGCTCATTAAAGGGCTCAACCACCCCGCATGCAATGCATTTATGGCGAGCCACCAACCCTGCAGGCTGGACCTGCAGGGGTACTTGATGGACAGGGGAATATCAACGTGACAGGTGACTCCCTCTGGGAGGACAGCGGTTGAGGCACCGCTTGAGAGACAGACGTCTATCAATGCATTTAATGCGGTAGTAAGGATGGGGCGCGTGAAGCCCCCGAGGAGCATGTGGGCACGCTCCTCCTCGCCTATAAATATGGCACTCATCTACTTCACTCGGGATCCTCTCTCTGCATGGAATACCCTCATAACTTCACTCTCTCTCTCTCTAAAATTCTCCACCAAACTTCTCCCTCTGTCGCTGACTTTACCATCGGAGTGCCTTCCCGGACCACCACCGTCCAGGCTAGGCACTAACGTGGTTGCTCCCTTGTGCAGGTCCTCCTCCGGCGTGCCTCTGGGACTCCAGTTCTCTTCTCTGACGTGCTCTTAGACCTCCAGTGAGGTTCACCCAGCTCCTTTTCCCCCTTCGTATAGAACCAGACAGCCAAAGAGGTCATTCCGGTGAAGCGCCTCCCACAAATTCTAACCACCCTTGACCCTCCCACAAACCCATTTCTTGGTAATTGACGGTAGGTGGAGTATCCTTTGTCCTCAACCAAGATTCCAATCCATTGAGGGTGAGTTTTCCTTGGGCTAAATGGACAAAATAACACTTAGTTATACGAATTTTGAGGCAAGTTATTCCCCTCACATATATCTAACAAATTTGATATTTTCCGGAAACAATTAGTATCTTGACAACAGTGGGAAGATGGTATTTTTATTGGAAGTTGGCCATAGTAGCATCTTTTTTTATCCCTCGACGAAAGTCATAGTATTGTTAGTTGTAGTTAGTGAAGTTTTAACACTGCTCAAATGCATGGGAGTACATGGCGCTTACCACTCTTTTGCCACAACTAGTGATTCCACCAATCCTTGAAGGAGAGATTACTCCGAGTAGGTGACACAGCAGAAGCAAAGGGAGATCTTTTCCATACCTCAAGAGACACTTTGCATTGGAACGACATATGCTCAATGTAGGAGCAGATTTACATTTGGGGCAATAAGGGAAACATCTATGTTCTTGCGATTAAGGTTGAAAAAAACAGCTAGAGCACCATGACAACAACGCCATATGAATGAATGAACCTTGTTGGGGATAGGGAGGGACCAAATATTTTTCCATAAATTAGTAGAAGAAGATGATCCTGTGCTAGGTTCCCCATGCTCTCTGGATTGACGGGGAATGTTAGCAAGTCTAGCCAGCCAGTATGCCGAACGAACCGAGAATATTCCATTATCCATTGAGTGCCAAATTCCTCTATCAGCAGAGCCTTGGGTGCTAATAGCAATTGAGAGAATAGCATCCACATCCATATCCAAAAATAAGGACTTAATAAGAAGGATATTCCAAGTGTGATTCTCACCACCAATGAGATTAGACAAACCGTATGTGTTGGTGGGGAGAATTCGCAGGTGGCATAGGGCTAAGGACTTTGAAAGAGAGTGATCGGGGTAGCCAAGGATCATGCCAAATACGTATCAAGGCACTTGTGATTTTTAAAAAGTTGCAGATGCATCCATTTCAGTCCATGTTAACGGAAATAATGCTTGCACCGTTAATGGAAATGACTAAAAGTTCAATATACCCTCATCTTCTTCTTTGATTATTCTTCTCTATTAATCTAAATAATCCATCCCATGTACCATTCGTATTGTGAAGCTTGATGAGCACTACATCCATACTAAAATTCAAGTCATTCGGAAAATGGAAACCTCATGGTCGAATATCATTTATTTTGAAGTAAATTTTAAATTTACCTTTCTCGAAATCGATCCATAGGAGCTGCGAATGCAACAAATTGAACTACAGGGGGTGTAACCGCACATGACTCAAACCATAGGGAGAGTAAATGAAGTGTGCCCTTCATTTTAATATATGCTTATCTAAAAATTAGTCAACCCATCAAAAAAAAAAACAAAACGAAAGTTTTTTTTGAAGTGAAAGAATCATGTTCCAAAATGATACAAGAGTCAGAGATGTAAAAAAAATAAAAAAATCATGATGTCAACAATCGTTTTTTTTTTCTTAGTGAGAATTTCATTATTAATTTGGCCCCTCTCCATTCAAAATTCTAGTTTCCGGGCGTTAATTGCTAAACAGACCCATAATATTAGTTGGGTAGGTGTAAAAATCTACGCGGTCCATTGTTCTGTTTCTAGTTTCTACTGACCTTTTGTATTCAATTACTGACCTTTGAAGTCGTATGTTTGACCATTTGTATTCAATTTCAACCTTTTGATTCCAAGAATGTGGCAAAGTCATTCCTTGGTGGGGGATTCACGGAAAAACAATGGGAAAAAGTCTTCCATGTTTGGTTGAAGGGTACGTACTGCCAGTTATCAAAGGCCAAAAAATATTTGGATTTGAAAATAATTCTATGAGGGCAATCATTATCTGACACATAAAACAAACACCAAATTTAACCCCAAAAACATCTTTTATAATTTAGTAAGTCACTTTTCAAAAATTTCACAAAATCAGGCTCTCTATTCAAACTTTAGCAAGTCACTTTATCAAAAAACTCACAGAATCAGACTCTCTATTCAAACTTTTACTCTTCCCTCTCTCCTCTATTGGTGAGTGAACAGTAACACACCAAATTTGTTAAGTTACTGTAGCAAAGTTAAGAAATCTTCAATTTGGTGAGTTCGTTTAGTGAGACTGATAATGGGTAATTTTGAAGATTTTGTTTCCTATTTTAACTTAAAAGTTAATTTGAGTATCTTAATATTGATGCTTTTACAGTAAAGTCACACATAATATAAGTAGTTACACGGTAGTTCCAATTCTTTTTTCAGAAAAAAAGAGTTCCACCGTGTGGGCCTTTTGTACCTATCCTATTCTTTCTCATTTGATTTGGGCAACCACTACCAAAACTTGAATCAAATTGAACCTTTTCCATGCGAATCATATTGTTTAAGTTGAATAATGTCCAAAAACTCCATTGTGACCTTCAACATTTTCTAACTATTCAAAGAATTTCTGCTGATCAGTTGTACCCAGACGCACATTTTCCAATAGATTTTAAACGACCCATTGCCTGATAAAAACTTTGACCAATATTTTGAAGACCCATTGCCAAATACGGAGTAAAAATTTGACAACTATTGGGACTATTAAAAAATCAAGTGATATTTATGAACTCACGTAACTAACAACCACTCGGTATATATATAGTAATACAAACGAATTGATTTACATTGGACCCTGAGAGAAGCGGTAAGTTTCAAATTCGACTAGAAAATAATTTTTTCTGAATTCCTCTTTTTTATAAATCAAATGCACTCTAAATTTTGTTTTTTTGTTTTTTTAATGTTTCTGTTGTTTGTAATTTAAAGCACTAAAGTACAAAATTTGAAGTGCAATTATTAGAAAAGTGGGAAAAACTATTAAATACTTTAGGGGCACCGTCATGTGATGTCCCAAAATCCATTGCGGTGAAGCCCAAGACAAAATGCATGGACTGTGCCACAATATGTAGAAGAAGAAGAGTATAGAGACCAAGTAGCCGGTGCCGACATTGAATAATCACTCAAAGTGAAATGCAAAAATCATTAGCAATCCATATATTAATTAATGAGTTAAAAGTTATCTAACCATGTCCCACCTATACCTAATTTAAGTTTGTGCAGTAATGATAGCAATAGCAGGATGGTAATCGATGGAGTTTAAAAAAATCATGTGCATATTCATCATATTGTCTAGAGTCAGAAATTCCGGACGACGAGTCTTTTGACTTTGAGCTAACAATTTTGGAGCTAGCGAACCCCCCCAATTATCGGTAATAAAGATTACTAGTATTTCGGTTCTCTCTCTCCCCACAGTTTGGAAATCCGGCAGCTTTATTAAGGAAAGGGGATAAAGAAACTAGGCAAAAATAAAAAAATATCCGCACGAATAAAAAAAGTGGGGCCTTTTGTATATATTTTTGGATTGGTGGAGAAGGAGAAATTTTTCGGTGTCTAGCGGGCACTAGCTGACATTGTCACGTGGTGCCCTTCGGCTCATCCAGGCTGTCCATCCGAGTTTTAGATGGTCCAGATCTATCGGGTTTACTCCTCAAAATTACAAAAATGCCACTTAACAACTGCAACAGATTTGAGTCATCCAAAACATGGATGGACGACCCAGATAAGCCGACGGGCACCACGCGACAGTGCCAACTGATGCTGCTCGGCACTGAAAAATTTTCATGGAGAAGAGAGGGTCGACTTTTTTGCGACTTTCTCAATGACGACGAGGAATCTATGATTCTTCGTTCAATGTGCGATCATGTACAAGTCACACAAGTACTGAGAGTAGATCAAGATAATACAGTGTAATGAAAAACCTCTCGAATGAAATTGAATTTTGTAGCATTTAAGAAAATTGAATTTTTGGAAGTTTGGGAATGAAATCAAGTAGAAAGGTCACAATGGCCACGTCAAAGTAACATGGTCGAACCCAGATCAAAAGGAAAAAAATAAAGTAAAAGGGTATATGATTATAACCCCTCCAATCAAATCAAATGCCTATAATGGTGGGAGGGTGACATTGCAACTCAAGAGTAGTTGCATGAATTGAGGAAAATAATAGCCCTTTGTTTTGTTTGATTTGGTACATGCTGGTCCCATTCCCCCTTCATCACTACCTAGCTACCAACATTGGGGGGTGCACAAAATACAGAATACCAGGAATTGTGAACCTCATCCTCAGGAGAAGATGGTGATGGCCAATTACCATATATACCCCGGTACAATTTGTTTCATGACAAATGCTACTACATTTTGGCTTGGGGTCGAGAAAAAGGAGTCATCATACGAGTAATCTCTTTTTCTATTTGTATACATGAAAGTGAAAAATAATATTTTATCTTATACATCGTTCTTCAATCACCCTCAATTGATGGGAACTAACACTAATAATGTTCCTTAATTCTTTTCATCTTATTCCAGATAGTGACTTATGCGAAAATACCATCCCCAAACTATTTTTGAATTGAGCTTTACGCAAATATAAAATTATGGTACAATAAGAAAAGAAAAGTATTGAGCGGACAGTGCATAATACCCTCTTGCTACTGCTATTCACAAAATCTCAACCTACCTCCGAGTCTCACGAAGATTTATTTGTTTTAAAGAAAGTAAAGAAAAGAAAAAACTGAAAACAACACTCAGAATAGTTGGACAAGTTGCCGACTACCAACTCATGCTTGAACCCAAAAGAACACCCAATGAGACACATTGGGGAAAAAAATGGGAAACCCCAAAGAAACAAATTTCATGTAAAATTCTGTTGCTCTAATTTAATTTAGTAATAATATTCCGTTCAAAAATGGGGGCCAATGCCATACCGCCATAGCAGTCAAAGGGAACACAGCCACCACCCGTATGAGTGAAGTACGGGCTTGAACTCTTCTCCGGTTTTTTCGTAAAATACCTTCCTTCTCTTTCTCCGCATTTTCCTTCAACTTTTGTGTCACTTTCACTCTTTAGACCCAACCCACAATCCTACTCATCTTCTCCCTCACTATAATAAAACTTCCTTCAACATTCTTAAAGGCCCTCATTCGCTCAATTTCTCCTCTCTCTCATTCAAAATTGCAAATTTCATTTTTCTTCTTCGCATTCAAACTTCTTCAACTCTGTTTCTGTAATTCAGCAAGCAAAACATTGAGAAATCCCACCTGGGTTTTGCTCGGAAGCTCAAGATTTTCTTGGGAAATCAAGAAAGAAAAATCTCACCCACTTCTTTGATTCCCCTAAATTCCTAGTATTATATTTCTTCTCGAAAAATGGGAGATTCTTTTTACGCAAATGACTCTGCTGCGATTGCGGTAACAGGGAAAATAATGGTGGTGGCCATAATCTTCCTCTTCTTAGTCGTAGTCTTCGTCTTCTTCCTCCACCTCTACGCCAAATGGTTTTGGTATCGCCGCCAAGAAGCCGCCGCCACTGTCACCACAACCACTGGCCGCCGCAGCCGCCTCAACTTCGCCCCCGGAGCCGCCACGGGCCTCGCCGGCGGCCTCGATCCAACACTCCTCAAATCCCTACCCATACTCACATTCAACTCCACAGAATTCAAAGACGGATTGGAATGCGCCGTTTGCCTCTCTGAAGTCTCCAACGGCGAAAAAGCCCGCCTTTTACCCAAATGCAATCATGGGTTTCATTTGGATTGCATTGACATGTGGTTCCAATCCCATTCCACTTGCCCACTGTGTCGAAACCCGGTTTCAACCCAGCCCGAGTCTCAATCCCGAGTTGAGAACTCAGCTGCTGTTGCTGCTGTTGTTGGCGTTTATCCAACTGAGTCTCCGAATTTTCCTACAAATGTGTTGTTTTGGGGGAACCAGACTCGGGTTAGCAGTTTGGGCGCGTGTTTGGAAGAAGCGCATGCTGCTACTACTTCTTCTTCGTCTTCGTCTTCGTCCTCGTCTTCGTTGACAAGTAATAGGCCTGATGGGTGTTTGGTTATTGATATACCTCGGCAGATTGATGAAGAGGAAGAAATAAAGTCTCCGGTGACTACGCGGTTGAGATCGTTGAAAAGGCTTTTGAGTAGGGATAGAAGGGTGAATCCTTTTAGTCCTAATGTTGATACAGAACAAACGGGTCGAGGTCAGTGTTAGCATCAGAGATTCAGAGTCATTCTTTGAAAGCAGTAAATCTTGCTGTGAAATTCTGCTAAGGTTTCTTTCATTCTGAGGAGGAATTTGATCTTTCCATTTTTTCCGTTGCAATGTTGAAGAATTGGAAAGGTTCCGAAAGGGTCTTGTCTCTTCGATCTTGATTGAAACTAATTTCCTAGAGCATTCGGAACAAATATGCTTCTTGTACAACCATTTCGGCTACATTGTTGTATTCGGAAGGTAGATAATGTAGAAATTGATATACGTAGCAAGATTCTCTGTTAGAGAGATTGGAAAAAAGATCCTACTTTCTCCTACAGAAGATGTATTGAGGGAGTCCTCCTGCTTCCTCTTGTCTTTCTTTATGTATCTTTTGATTAATTGAATCCATTATTCAAAAAGATTGAGACATGTTCCAGGATCATGGATTTGGGGATTAAACTCTTAGATTTTCCTCAAACTCTTGGAGAAAAATATTCAAGGATCTGTGAAGAAGCTCTTCTTAATTTCTTTCCCTTTTCCTTGATAGAGAGTCTTCAGAAATGCATGATATCCAAGGCAGTCGTCTGAAAAGAGTTGATCAGCTTTACTTTGAACAGTCGCGAAATGTCCAGTCCATTGTATTGCTTGTGAGAGCAGTCACTTTATCCCCAGATCCATATCTCACTCGCTCTCCAACTTGTTAACAATATCACAGAGAGCGCTGCTGAGATATTTCTTGGAGGCAAATGCTCCAATTGGAAGCACTAGAATCCCAAGGGAAGATATTGGTAACCATATAATAGCACCAAAGTTTTCTTTCTTAACAAATACTTCAGTTTTATTTGCTCAATAAGTTGAGTATATAAGCCGATATCAACTTTTTTCAGTGTGTCAAACGAACTCCTGAGGGTCCCCGGATGTTGGATGAGGGGGGCTCGCGGCCCGCTTGAATTCCACTCTCTGTATCCCTCCAAAGGTGTTCTTGTTGCTTTTTTTTTTTTTTTTTTGTGAGGGAATACGTGGGTGACAGTTAAATCAAAGGTAAAGCTACTTTTTTCAATAGAGGGAAAGTTAAATGAAACGCTAATAGCTCACGATCAGATGCTTTCTATGTGGACAAGGTTAACGAAAAGGAAAAAATATGCATGGAAGTTGAAATAGCATGTGACCATATGACAAAAAGTCAGCTATATGTGTCTTGACCCGGGATCTTAGGAAGTCATTTTTCTTGATACAAATTCATCTCATGCTTCTAAATTCACACGAAAAAGGCTTCTGCTACTTAAAAAAGATAATTTACAGGTCGTTAGGATGGCAGGTTATGTTCGTTAGGTGGTCAAAATAGGTGGGATGAATATGGATTGCACGATGAGATAGAAAGAGTGTATTTGACGAAGAAGGAGGAGGGAGAGGAACAAGAATAAGGGAATGGTAATGACGCAGATGTCACGGTCTAGTGGAGTGTGAGTCTACGTTTCTCAAGTTGAAGATGGGTGTAAAAATGCGAATGAGAGAATTGCAATGAAACCATCTTTTATAAATTTTTGAGAGCAAAATATATTTTAAAAAAACTTTTACAAATGAAAAATTCAAAGCCCTGGGCTATCTTTAAAATTTTAAAAAGTGTATTGAAATTTATAAAAAATATAAAAAAGTATATTGGAATGTGTGCCTGGTAGACTGATGATAATAGAATGACGTTTATAAATTCCCAATTAAAATATGGTGTACGTAGAAGAATTGGGGGTGTAGGCGTGTATCTAGAAGCTCCCGCAGCTCTATTGTTAGCGTTACCCCACAGCACAGACTACTAGGCTAGGCCCTAGGGCGCGGGCATAGACATCAAAATCGAAGAACTTTTTCGCGATTGGGACACTATTCTACTAGTGGCTAAGAAGATGTCATCGTCAAGGTCGACAACGACGAGGACTCCGGAGAGTACCAATTCCTGAATTTCACACCCTCCATCTCCTAAATTCATTTCTCAATTTCGGCTTCCCTGGTCTCAGGTGACTTCACTCTCTCCCTCCCTCTGTTTTCTCTATTTTTTGCTGTTACATGGATCTGTGTTCATTTTTATTCAAAGAACATATTCTAAGCTTACAGTAGCCAATGGATGTATTGAATGTCAGAGTTTCACGCTTGATTTGATTTGCTTGATTAATCATTTCCACTACGTTCGATTTTTTTTTTCTATCGTCATTCTGATCAGACTTTGGATAGGGTTGTGGATTCCTCGTGCTTTGGTGCGGATTACGGATAGATCACCGGAGAATCAACGATGAAATTGGAATGATTTGTACTGTTATAAGATAATACCTGACTACTAATAAACCCTCTGGTGCTAATGGATATGTCAATCCAGTATCTTAGGAGTATGTGGAGACTAACAAATGATTTAGACAAATGCAGTGAAGAAAAGAATCGAAGAAAAACACACTAAAACACAAGGTTTATGTGTTTTACCCAACATGGGCCATGTTCATGGTCCTTATGGCTTTTTCAGTTTGTTGATGAAGAATCGAGAGAGTTTCTATTTGCCTGTCCTAAAATATGTGAATAGGGTTACACGTTTGTAGATTCAAATGGTGGGGCTTGAATGTGGATGAGGTTTGTGTACTGTTTTTCTCGAAGTTCTGAATCCTAGAAGCATCCAGAGCCACTATGTACAAATTCTCTGTTGTTGTTAGGGTAAATGTGTCAAGCCTTGCATGCTGTGTTGGGATAAAACGCTGAAGCACCCCAGCAACGAGATTCAAACACAACTATAACACAACCAATGGAAATGCGATGAAAAAATAAAATGGAGAGAGACGTAAGATTTACGTGGTTCGGCAATAACCTGCCTACTCCACGGAGAGGATCCCGTTCTTTCACTATGAGAATTTTAGTACAAGTACACTTGAGTGTGAATATCCCACATCCAACCCCTTATATCCCACTCATACAAGAACTCACTCTCACCCAAGCCAAAACTTGACACTTGCACACAACTTTAATAACTTGGTTGCACCATCACTCTCATACACTCACTGCCGTACCAAACATATAGATAAAATAGCCTACACAATGTAAAGGAAGTTTGACAGCCACAAGATGAGTGGTAGAACCAAGGAAGCATTCCAAAAGACACCAGACCACCTTTGCCTTCCCTGGACACCACCTAGTCAAAGGAATTTGGAACAATACATGTGCAAGAAAAATTAAACTCATTGAAATTGGAACCACCCCAACAATCTCCACCTTGGTGAGAATTCCAAGTGCATGACCGCACTGCACCAAGCTTGATGCAACGAGTACACCATCCGAATATAAAAAAACTTCTTGATTCGAACCACATGGCCAAAACACGTGTGTAGCCGTCCCGTGCCAATAATCATCAATTGACACGTGAGAAGGACCTCGACCATCCTCTCCACCAACGAGGTTTGCACCCTCACATCCATTGGCAACTTGGAAACATGACTTTGTCTTTGTCGCAAAAGATTCACACCTTGGGTACCCACTTCTTGTGCACACCGTTTCCAAACCTTTGTCAAGTAAACAGTTTTGCCAATCAACCGATACAACCCTTTGCACTTCTCTCGTTTCATTAAGACCTTATCGCCGCATGTGATTTTCATGACTCCACCTCCAGCAAAATACTTGCACCCAATGGAGTCCATCCAGCTAAGTGAAATTAGATGTGAAATTAGATTCCTTCGCAACTTCGGGACAAAAGCCACGCCACCCAAAGTACGAACCACTCCATCAAACATTTTTATCTTCACATTCCCGGAACCTTGAATATTACATGGAGTTCCATCGCCCAAAAACAGCGACCCACCATCCTTTCCCTGGAATGTGTCAAAAAATTCTTTATTGGAGCAAACATGTATAGTGCAACCGGAATCTAAAATCCACTCATCATGAGAAGAAGTGTTTATACCTTCAGAGACTGGGAGAAGATCTCCAGCATCCGCTATCACCAAAGAATTGCGACTCGAAGTGTCATCACATTTCTTCCCTTTGTTCTTTCGCAAAGGATAATCGCGCTTCACATGGCCAAATTCTTTGCAATTGTAGCATTGTACACCCTTTCCTCTGGAACTAAAACTGGACCCGTTGCTCCCTCGATTCCCACTTTGAACCGCAAGAGCCCCACTTTCTCCATCCTCAAAACTTGACCTTTTTTTAGTACAATAAGAGACCAACGCCGACTGCACTTGCTCCAAACTCACCGTATCTTTCCCATACAAGAGAGTTGTCACCAAATTATCATACGAATTCGGAAGAGATGTAAGAAGCAAAAGGGCCTTGCCTTCTTCTTCAATCTTTACGTCAATTTTCTGCAACTGATCCAAATAACCATTGAACACGCTCATGTGCTCCATGAGGTTCCCGCTTTCCTCCATCTTCAGCTTGTACAACTGCTGCTTAAGATGTAACTTTGTTGGTCAAGCTCTTCGCAATTAGAGCTTTTCCAACTTCTCCCACAAGGTCGATGCCGATCCTCATCCATGACATTGTTCATAATATAATCAGCAATACAAAGCCGAATCGTGCTCACACACCTTGACTCCAACTCCTCCCATTCATCCTCTTTCATCGTCTCCGGTTTCTTATCCTTTCCCTTCAACACCTTAGCCAACCCCTGTTGAACAAGGATATCTTTTGCCCTCCGTTGCCATAGAGTAAAATTGTCGCTTCCATTAAATTGCTCAAGAGAAAATTGAGAGTTGATCGTCGCCTTCACTGTGGATGTAACAAAAAACCGAATCTCAAACACTAGTCAAGAAACCAAGCCGGCTCTGATACCACTTGTTGGGATAAAACGCGGAAGCACCCAAGCACCGAGATTCAAACACGACCACAACACAACTAATGGAAATGCGATGAAAAAATAAAATGGAGAGAGACACAAGAGTTAAGTGGTTCGGCAATAACCTGCCTACTCCACGGAGAGGATCCCGTTCTTTCACTATGAGAATTTTAGTACAAGTACACTTGAGTATGAATATCCCACACCCAACCCCTTATACCCCACTCATACAAGAACTCACTCTCACCCAAGCCAAAGCTTGACACTTGCACACAACTTTAATAACTTGGTTGCACCACCACTCTCATACACTCACTGCCATACCGAACATATATATAAAATAGCCTACACAATGTAAAGAAAGTTTGACAGCCACGAGATGAGTGGTAGAACCAAGGAAGCGTTCCAAAAGACACCAGACCACCTTTGCCTTTCCAAGACACCACCTGGTCAAAGGAATTTGGAACAATACATGTGCAAGAAAAATTAAACTCATTGGAATTGGAACCAATCCCAACATGCCGGCCAGTGGCCACTATATTTGGATCAATCTTCCTATTAAAGTCGAGATATTTCTTACTTTGATGAGGACGCAGTACGATTCCATTTATGGTTACAGAATTGTAGTGTTCAACATGCTCTCTTTCCATTAGAACTCAACCTTTAGTGTTGCTTCTTTTTCTTTGTTTAAATTTCGTGTTTATTTTTCATAGTTAACAACTTGCCTTTTCTGAGGTTTATCTGCAAATTTCACTTGAATTCCTGATTTCCTAAGTTGATGGTTGAATGATTCTTACTTTCTCCAGTCAGCAAATTAGAAGGTGAATGGTCTGCTGGGGAACTTGAACCACGGAACTTATCTGCTGTTTTCTTACAATTGGAAGTTACTTGATGGCAGAGAAAGCTTGTGTAAAACGCCTTCAGAAGGAATATAGAGCACTTTGTAAAGTGAGCTCATTACTTCATCTGTTCAATAACTTTTAACCATATCCGTTGACTTCGATAGATTTTTGAAATGTGACCGCCTATCTGAAAACTTAAGCTATTTCTTTTCTCCATTCTATCTGAAGTTATAAAGGAAGCCATCTTATGTTTGTGGTTTTTACTTCAATGTTCTCTATGGTAATGCTACATGTTCACACTTCTTCTTGGCTCTATTTAGTCATGACTTGCATCCTATAATATTATTGAAATGAGTGGTCATTGGAAGATAGTGAGTTACGTATTAACTATTTTTTCCCCCTTACGTAGTAGCATATGTATTACGTGGCTTCATATTGTGTCCTCCATGTATTCGCAGGAACCTGTTTCCCATGTTACTGCCCGTCCATCCCCAAATGACATTCTTGAGTGGCGTAAGTTGCCTTCTCATACTCAACATTTTCTCTGATGTTCTTCACCATAATAAGGTTTAAAGTTCTGTTTTGTGTAAGTCAGATTCACTTATTGAAATCTCTCTCTCTCTCTCTCTCTCTCTCTCTCTCTCACACACACACACACACACACACACACTTGCATGTGTGCATTTGGTTCTGCTTTATGTAGTATTATGCTTAGGGTAGGCCTGTCAACGGACCGGATTCGATCCAAATCCGAATTCGACAGGATCCAAATCTGAACAGTCCAAATCTGAAATTTCGGGTATCCCATTCGAAAATCAGAATCCAATCCGAATTTTCATATATATATATAGGGAGGGCTTCTAGTCCGGACCTCCATGATCCAAAACTTTTTTTGACGATCCGAGCTGTCCAATGTGTTCAGAAGGTGTTTTCAAGGGTCCCTCGCGGAAAATCTTCAAAAAAAATACCGGGAAGGGCTTGATCCAAGCAGTTTTCGCAAAAATATATAAATACAGTTTTTGCGAAAAACTGCTTGGATCAAGCCCTTCCCGGTATTTTTTTTTGAAGATTTCCCGCGTGGACCCTTGAAAACACCTTCTGAACACATTGGACGGCTCGGATTTTCCAAAAACAATTGGCAACACAAAAAAAATCAAATTTTCCTTAATCTCGGGAGGTTTGGACTAGAAGCTACACCATATAATATATATATTGAGTTTTAACAAATAAACCCCAAAAAACAGAAAAAAAAAATACAAAAATTTGAGAGAGAGAGAGAGAGTTGTGATGGGCGATGGCATACAGAAGTATGATTCAAACACAATGCTTTCCTTCCATCCTTGAAACAAAATGCAAGTGTACAGATTGGAGTCCAAATCTGTTTAGGATGACGATAACAGATCGAAGTCCATCTATTCAAATTTAATAAGGAATCATATACATCCCACTAAAATTCAACTATCATCAGAAATCCTACGCTCTACAACAGAAACCCTAGAAACAGTATCATTTTTTTGAATCTCATTCTCTTCGTCATCTTTAACGTCATCGTAACTGACGTCATCCGAGACCCTAGCTTGTTCTACAGTTCCGTCTGCGATGGAGGTTGAGAGACCACAGACATGAAGGACTTATATAAAGATGGAATTCTCAGGAAAGTGAGAGGCGATGTGAGAAGAAAAGAGGTGTGTTGGATGAGCTTCGGCGTTTGGAGATGTGGTTTGGTTTCATATCAGATATCCGATTGCGATTCGGTAATATCCAAATCCGAAGCTATAAGGATTCGGAGTATCAGATTCGGATTGGATCTAGATTGAATCCGGTCCGTTGATAGACCTAGTTTAGGCAAATGCTAAATAAGGAAGGCAATTCTAAATAATTTGTTGCAGTCATTGATGAATGTTCAGGTGTTCCAAATATTTAATTCCATAGTGCAGTCTCAGTCTCCCCCCTCCTCTATGGCTCTATTTGTGTTCCTTTTAGGTTCTTTGTTCGTATTTCTTGTTTGGAAAGTCATGTCCCGTGACTCCCGCCCAATATATTTGTTGCATCTAGAGACTCCGTGAACAACAATGCCACCCATTGACGATAAGCTGGTTACGAAATTCTCAATCTTAAGATTTTGGAACTGCCATGTGTTGCAAAATGAGGAAATTGGGCTCTTAGTTAGATGCAAAATGAAGAAATTGGGCTCTCAGTTAGATCTTTTATTTTCTTTCATGGTTTAACGTCAGTTTTCTTTGTTACTTATTAGTCCAACTCCATAGCTGATTTCTCTTAATTGACTCTTCATATTGTTCTAAGGTAATACTTAGGAACAGATGGGCAACTTCTAGGTTAGCTAATTTTATTCAAGAATAAATTTGGTATCTTGAGTCATTATTGTAAGTGTCTGTTGAGGAGTCTTTGCATTATTTATCTATGTAATACATCAGCTGGCAGCCTGGCACTGACAGTCATGGTTTTCTTTTTCTTTTGTTTGTATGCTTTCTCATCCCACCATGTTCGTTAGTGAATAACATGATTTTGTTCTCCATTTATGTATTTCAGATTATGTACTAGAGGGAAGTGAAGGAACACCTTTTGCAGGTTTGTTATAATTGTTTTGTGGCAGCAGATTTATCTCATTGCTGATTTGTCTGATGTTATTTGTGAATGTTTCCCGCTTGGATGCTAAGGTGGT
This sequence comes from Vaccinium vitis-idaea, assembly GCA_963854785.1. Classification (NCBI taxonomy): domain Eukaryota; kingdom Viridiplantae; phylum Streptophyta; class Magnoliopsida; order Ericales; family Ericaceae; genus Vaccinium; species Vaccinium vitis-idaea. The sequence continues at coordinate 272,337 of OY978221.1, forward strand.
TATTACTATGGGAAGATCAAGTTTCCTCCAGAGTACCCCTTTAAACCTCCAGGAATCAGGTTTCATGGATTTTGGCTGCTTTACTTTTCCACAAAACTTTAATTGATGCCTTTTCCTCCCCCTTTTTGTTTTTTTTAACCTTCTTAAATGTTGCTTTTACTGAAAGTAACTGTTCCTTCTGCGTAGCATGGTTACTCCAAATGGTAGGTTTATGACGCATAAGAAGATCTGCCTATCCATGAGTGATTGTAAGTGCTATTAAGTTTTATTGGCAAGGGAACCATCTGATCTCTCTGATAACTGATTTAGTTTTTTCTCGTGTGATATTTTTCAGTTCATCCAGAAAGTTGGAATCCGATGTGGTCTGTATCAAGGTATTAAGTTGCATTACTGATGAATGATGAAATATAGGTACATCTTGTAACCATCTCATATAGCCTCTTGCTCACTACTGTTTCAATGTCGTATGTGCAGCATACTTACAGGCCTTCTCTCGTTCATGGTGAGTTTATGGATCTCTACTATTATGATAACTAAAAAACGAGAGTGTGATTTTGTTCACCCTCTTTTACCCTCCCTGTTATTGGTTGAAATGGTGTAGGTCCCACTCAGCAATACACATTTTGGTAAAAATGACATCACTTTTTGTGAGATCCACACCACCTCAACCAATATGAGGAAGGGTAATAAGAGGATGAACAAAATTAAATCCAAACAATGATCATATTTCTAATTTATAAGAGCTGCTGTTTGCTTGTATGAGATTCTTTGTTACTTTTGGAAAGCACTGCCAAAAAATGGAGCTGAACTCTGACGCAATGAGTTTTAATATATTTCTGAAACCAAGAATCAGGAAAAAAACAAAGAAGGAAAATAAAAAATGAAGGCAGGAAAGAAAGGAAAAGTAACAGTGCTGAAGAACAATGAAGCTTATTCACTGGGATTCATAAAATAAAATGTGAATCTTGTTTTGCTATCAAACTGTGCGCTTTAGCATCGAGTTTCATTAAATTAAGTATTGGCAGTTTTAATCAACTTCTCAACTTTTCAAAGCACGTCATCAAGTTCATCCCCATATTAGACTTCTTCTCCTCCAATAGGAGTCCTTTGTGTAAAACGACAACAGAACTAGTCTCTAATCATTAAGAATATGGGCGGGGGATAATTGGGAATACGTCAGAATTAATAGTCACTGTCTATTTTTCCTCCTTTCTTATAAGTGGAATAGTTTTCTATACGATAGATATTAACTCGATTATCTCAGTCGAATAAGTGAAATAGATAAAGGTTGATCTATTTTACTGATTTTCATTTTAATATTCATCATCCCACCGTATTTCTTTTGAATAATAGGTACGTGCCCAATCGATAAAGTGTTTGAACAATTTCAGGAAGAAAAAGCATTCTTACAATGTGACCAATTAACCAACCAGCAAAACTACTTCTTACAAATAGTAGCTTGTTCGCCTTGTCTTTAAGATAGCTGTTGACTAATGGGAGGATCATTGAATCCGGTGGACTGTATGGGTGAGGCAATAGTTGCACAAAAAGAAGTCAGAATAAATTCCAATTGAAGGAAGAAGAGGCGATGATTGGAAACAGACTTAACCTTTGGCAATATTTGCACAAAGTGCCTACTTTCAGAATACCACTAAAACCGTGGCCCCCTTAACCTTCAAGAACGGAGGAGCTACACGAATGTTTTGTTACAAAACCATGTCCCAAAATCAAAACCAAAAGGTATCAGGGAGGGCAGGCCTAGAAACCTAAATCAATTTATGTGCTCATTATCATGTCTCCTTCATTCATTTCCAGAGCATCTCATTAATGAGCACAACGCAGTAGTCCTTTGTATAATCGTAAAAACGTCTCAACTTCTTATTTGCCTCATAAACGCAATCAAAAGTATCACCAAAGAAAACCAGTGGAGCAAACGATTGTCTAGGATGAAACCTCTAGTTATCACGAAGTAAAAAACACAAACCAATAAACAATCAAACAAAGAACACAAGATATTTACTTGATTTTCGCCGAATCGTGAACTTAAATAATGTACATCAACAGGCGAGAAGCGAGAGATGATTCACTATGAATGAGGATAGATCATAAAGAGCCAACTATATCCATCAATCTCAAAGAGGTACTTAGCATGAAGGAAAACTCTTAGTCGAACTCAAAGGGAAATAAACGCGGGTGGAACTGAAAAGAAAATCCAAAACCCGAAAACTCCAAAATAGGTCCCAAAAAGGACAAAACGTAGAATTCCTCAATACCTCTTAGACCATCTCCAGCCCTTACTCGTATTTAAACTCACATTTAAGTCTGAATAAAAACACCCAAAACAGAGCTCCACTCCTTCACCAAATCCAGAATCAAATTGAGTTTTACTCAAAAGTTTTACCAAATTTAGGAAGAACCAAATTTCTAACGGCTATATTTTGGTGGTGAGGGATGGTGATCCTTGGCGGTGGTCGATGTTGGTGGTGGTTGGTCGACTAAATCTGGGTCAATGATATGAGCTCGGCTGAAACCTTTGCTCGTTGAAATTATAGCTTCTTATCAATGGTCGGAATCTGGGTCGATGGGAGGATTTGGGGGAGAGAGAGAGAGAGAGAGAGAGAGAGAGAGAGAGAGAGAGAGAGGAATAAATGGGTTTGTGAATTTCTTTTAAGCAAATTTTGAGTAAAAATGGGTAGGTGATTGGAGTAAGTGATATCAAATCAAGCTATTACTCGAGTAAGGGCCGGAGATGCTCTTGCCTCTTAGAGAGTAGAACTCAAAAAATCAAGTTGAACAGATTTTTTTTTTCTTGGAAAGGCAAGTCCAACCGACTTTAAACACGTATACGGCCTTGTTCGATTTTTGGTGGAGAGAGAAATATGAGTAATGATTGAAAATAAGAATAATAATTAGAGAAAAATAAGAATAAAAAAATTTAAATTTGGGCATGAAGACCCATGCCAAACAAGATGATAATTCCCTGTCCTCACCGTCCATCAGGGTCAAGTCCGGATGACACAGTTAGCGGAACTTGGGTTTTCATCAAGCGCTGTCGCCTGTCGGGAATGTGCATGTGTAAGTGGGATTCAACTTTCAAGGCAAACTCAAACAGTGTGAAGTCAAAACCTATGGCAGTACATGTTTTTCAAAAGCTGTGTGTCAGCGGAGTATAATTTATAGACAATAGTTTGTCATACATGCAGAGTCAAGTTGTTAAAATGTTATTCCCCCTATCGCCCCAACCCAACCCATGTTTTTATCTGGCCTTCCCCCTTGTTCTTCGGGAATAACAAAGTTAAAATATTACTACTATCACTCTACTACCGGGTTTCAATCACTTTGATAAAAAGTCACTACTTCTTACCGACCAATCATGTTCCCATGGATCCAATGAAGTTTTCAGCTGTAAAACTATGATAGTGGTAAGGACACACCACTCCACCACACTACCAACCACATAATCTCACGTGACACTGTATGATTGGTGGTTGCAAAGTGTTTGTTCTCTCATTACCAATCGCACAGTGTCACGTAGACTTGTGTGGTTGGTGGTGTAGTGGAGTGGTGTGTCCAGTGGCGGACGCAGGATTGGTGCTGCGGGGGGACCACTCCATAGCAAATATACAGAAAAACTGAAAATATACTACTACTAGTAAGAACCTTGGGGGGTTTGCAGGGGCCCTAAGGTTGGCTAATTGGTTTTGGCTCGGGACTTAAGTGTTTACTCTCAATATCTCTCACTAGTTTAGCAACTCTTGGAACCCACCTCACCACCTCATGCTTATGAGTGAAAAGGGATGTGGAGAAGCTATTGGGATTAGTGTGAATCTACGTACGTAACTAGACTAAAAAAAGAAAGAAAGATAGGAGTAGTATTCTAGATCTATGAAAGTTTGAACCAAAACTTTGTTCAGTTATCTTTACAACTGAACACCATTAATGACAGTATGCTCTGACTACTGAGGCTACAGCGCGCAGGAGGAGAGTAATATACTATTGACTAGCTCAAGTTCATCACCACAAAAAGGATTAAGATATTGATTAATCACGTGCCCGATCACATGATCCCGCTCTGAAACTATAACAACTAATCTTGAATTCTGAGTCATAACCAAAGAACAGTCAAAACAAAATCACATGATCGATCCCACTTGCATCGGATCCTACCTATCAGAATACTGTATATTTTAGAATTTTGAAATTAGATTTCTATAAATCAACACTTACAGAGAAGTTAGAAACCTCCCGTTCAAATCTCATCCACCCAGAGCGAGCTTGCTTTAAAACCCATCTTCTTCTTCTTCTTCTTCTTCAAACACAATTTGAAGCTATATAGCTCGCTCAAGAAAGACCATGAAGTCCTCCTCCTCCTATTCGAGATCACTAGCTGCAATTGTTATTGCAATTTTTTTGATTCTGCATTCATGGCCGAGGAGTGGAGCAGAAGCATCGTCGCGGTTCCTACTACCGAAAGCAGAACCGGATTCATCATCATCATCGACAGGCAATTCAACACAAGATCTGAATATAGCGGGAGAGAGTAATTATCCAGTCCAGAAGGAGAAATCGAGTGCTCGGTTTATACCGCCGAGCACACCGAACCCAACGCAGAATAAGCAGGGAGGGAGCTAGCTATAGCTACTAGTATTGGGCAGAGGAAGTAGTAGTAATTAAACGTGCAGATCGATCAGTAGAACGTTAGGGAATTCCCTTCCTTTCCTTCCTTCCGTACGTGCAATGCATGCGTTAGGGAATTACGTACGTACGTACTACAATTCTTTTGTTAGTTAACTAGTGGTAGTTAGAATTAATGTCGACACAATTTTGGTGTAGTGCAGTTTTCATCTTCATCAGATGTAAAATACGGAAGTTTTTCGCTGTCTGTAGTGTCTGTACTTGTTAATGGAAGGAAACTCTCTTCACTTTCCAGTTGTTTTGGGGTATTACTACTTGCAACAATTTACAATGATTTAGATATTCGAGCGCTGTAAAATGGGGAGAAAAAAAATACACTACTTCTAACAGTAATACTTAACTCGCGCGATCTAGTTCAGAAATAAGCCTTGATTCTTGTTCCGTTATCGATCAGGGTCAAATGAGAACGAATAATACCTGAAACATACACCTAGTTTGTTTTTATTCGAGCCACATTTTCATCTGCGGGGTTTAGACGTGTTTAAAAAAAAAAAAAAAAACTAAAAATATTAAGTTAGTGATTTTCACGCCTCCAAATTGATTTTCACACTCTCTTTCTTGTATTTTAGTGAAAATTTACACATAAAATTTTTACTAAAAGATAAAAAAAAAAATATGAGAGTGGATAACAATGTGGAGAGTGTGGAAATCACTCCCCAAAAATGATGCCTATTCTAAGAGTATTGTTTCTTTTTTTGCTTAGGGGGGTAACTTGATTCTGTTTTCTAACTACCATTGCCATTCCTTCTCGTCTTTGCAATCGCAATGGAATGGTTTTGTCATACTTCACATCTCCTTATAATTCTGTCTCTCTCAAGCTCAACTGAATAATCATGCCTTAAGATCCGCCCATTTTTTTCGTCTAAAAAGATCCGCCTATTTTGTATATGTCTAGGACTCCTCTTTTGAAATGCTAATTGCATCGTCTTCCTCCAGCCACATCCGAGCAAATTGGTGGTTTCCATTGTCGTCGTCGTACATTTTTTGCGGTTGTATTTTTTCTTGTATGTTCAGACCGGTAGTGTCCTTTTTTAGTCTAATAATATAAGTTTTCTTGGTTCAAAAAAAAATAAAAAAATGATACTGCTTCACGCTGTTGGAAGCGCAGAAAATTCTAGGGGCGCAGCAATACTGGTTTTGCAATAGTAACCGTCATTGCATCAGCAACAACATGCTTATCAAGCTGTGACAGGCCGGGCCATGTTTTCAAATCCAATCTTGTGTTCAAATTTGGATGCTAGAACCAGCATAAGAAGCCTAATCTGTATTCGGAAATACAACCTTTAAAAAAAAAAAAAGAAAAAAAAAAAAGAGCCAACCTTTTTGGTATTTAATCCATATGCTAACCCGTGATGAGATGAAAGGGTTTTCATTATTCTACAATTAGGAAACGATACTACCAATCACTTCAAACTAGTCAGTACGATTAGGTCATTAACTCGCTGTGTAATTTGGTTTCAATTCTGTATCCACTGCCTAGCTCGTCTGCCTTTATGCTTCCGTAACAAGAAGCCACAAACAAAAACGATTGCCTTATCAAAGAGTCCAATACAAGAAGCAAATAACAAGCACCCAACAAAGCGATTTAAATCATACGCATCCATAACTGTAACTAAAGGCCCAACCAACAAATGGGAGATAACAAGGGGATTTTCTTCTCAAAGGCGACTTATTACACCCTCCACCTCAGAAGGGGTATACAAATGGTAAGTCGGAGCAACCTTTGCAATGTCAACATTATTGGGTGTCACCTGAGATCACACGATTAAAGCAAATGCACCATAAATCTATGTAAAGCCCAATTATACGAGCCAAAAAAAAAAAACCAGAAAAGGGACAACCAAACTAAATTCAGCATGATAAACCCGAGCAATACAGAGTAGCATACCTTTTCTTCCATAACTTGCTTCAAGATGGAAAGAGCTACTGTTTCGGCTTCTTTAAGTGTTATGTCCTGAAAATAAACCAGTGTTTTCAATTTACAATCAACTACTAGCAAAATCATACATGCAGAGAGACCAAACAAAATGAAGAATCGCCTTAATATTTGCCATCTGAGCCAGATAGCACGACTGCAGCAATTCACTTGTTCTCCTTTGTTGATAAGTGATTGCAGTAATTCACTAATCTCAAGTTAAAAATATACCTTACTAGGCTCATTCGTCAGGCAAAACCGAATCAGCACTCTGAACCAGAGCACATGGCCGAACGCCACACATATAAGCCAAACCGTAGCAAATGCCCGAACCCACCAAAACTGGAACCGAACAATACCACTCAGGCTGAACCGGTGGGTTCGGACACTCCCCGAGCTGGTCTTGGCCGGTATGACACGTTAGATCGAGGAAAGCATCTCAGCCTGTGCACAAGTAACAGTTCTCATTCTTATCTGTAACGTCAGGTGTGACGTCAGCTGAATAGTTATGACACGTGTCGGAGGATAGCTCATAGCATGTGCGGGTAACCGCCTCGATTCTTATTGTCAGGTGTGACATAAGCCGAGCGGTTACCGCGCGTGCTAGGCACGATGGTACTTGGAGGACAAGTCAAACATTCACTATAAAAGGTACAAGATACTGCCCTAAAGGGTATGCCTCTCTCCACTCTAAAAACCCTAAACTCTTGCTTGTACTTTCTTCATCTTCCTCTCACTAGACCGTCGGAGTGCCTTTCCGAACAAACCGCCGTCCGGTTAGGCGCTAACACAGTTATTTCGTGTGCAGGAAAGGAGCTCAGGTGGAAGCGCTAGGCTAGACGGTCAAGCAGAGCGCTCACCCTTAGGTGGAGCCCCCAAGAGGAGGCAAGGCGAAGCACTCACCCTTGGGTGGAGCCCTCAGGCCGAGCTCTCACCCTTTGGCGGAGTCCTCAAGCCGAGCTCTTACCCTCAGGCCGAGCTCCCACCCTCAGGCTAAACTCTCAGGTCAATTCTTCAGGCAAGTCAGAAGGTTTAAAGAAGGTTCAACCCTAGGATCGTAGCCCCCACATAACCATAAGAACAAAAGTAAGCAAATTCATTGAAAGTTTTTTGACAGAATGACAGGCTTTAACTATACCTTGTTATATTGCTCCTGTAAAGAGCTGTCAGCACCTTCAGAACCTGAACCAATAGCTTTCGCATTGCATTGCCAGAAAGTGCCAGATGGATCTGTGTAGTATCTGTGGGAAAGAGAATAATGAGCAATTATGAAAAGGATTGAAGACTAGAGAAATGTGCATAATTTTTAATCTTGATGTTCAAATGCTCAAACGAGCATCCGCAAAATCAACAGTAATTCCAGTATGTAGGTGTTCTAGGTTAGGCTTCCAGAGAAACCAAGCTAACAAGTAACAAGAGCTTGACTCAAGGAGATTGCTAGTGAGACATACAAACCAAGCAGCATCACAGTTTGTGCTTTGATACCAATTTGTGCATTGATACCAAGATTAGTATGTTACTGAGTAATAACGCTAATAAACGAAAGGGAGGCTGTGAGGGGCAGAAAGTGGAGTGTCAAAAACAATTAGCACTTACAGGCTAGGTCCATTTTCATCATGGCCAGCAATCAGAAGAGATACTCCAAATGGTCGAGACTGCAAAAAAAAAACCAAAACAAAAACATTAGAAAGGACATCGAAAAACTCCATCCGTCCCAAAAAATTTCTCCTTTCAAGGGAAAACAATCCTTAATCTTCGAAACACATGAATTTCCAAAATTACCTTCCTTTTACTTTTTCCCTCTGCTTTTTTTTTTTTGTTCAATTTAAATATGGGGACGAAAAACCCAAAAGGAAAATTGTTCAATTTTTCCTCCTTGACTAATCAAAATGGGAAAGGATTTGGGACATCCAAAAACAGAAAGATGGACCAAAATTTTGGGATGGAGGGAGTAGCATATTACAATTTCACACACGATTAAAACTATTATTAAACAAAAGAATGTAGACTGCACTGGTATCTTTCAGAAGACACCAGGAAAGGGCTGAAAATCCTAACAGACAGACACTTGAACTGCTATGAAATGCGTTCTCCTTATCTTCACATAATTCAACAGATGGAGTGGAATCAACCTCCCAGGCTACCCCAAGGGTAGGTGAGACCAAAGTCCAGAATACTAAGGCCTTCTCAATATAATAAGGAAAATTGTTCAATTTTTCCTCCTTGACTAATCAAAATGGGAAAGGATTTGGGACATCCAAAAACAGAAAGATGGACCAAAATTTTGGGATGGAGGGAGTAGCATATTACAATTTCACACACGATTAAAACTATTATTAAACAAAAGAATGTAGACTGCACTGGTATCTTTCAGAAGACACCAGGAAAGGGCTGAAAATCCTAACAGACAGACACTTAAACTGCTATGAAATGCGTTCTCCTTATCTTCACATAATTCAACAGATGGAGTGGAATCAACCTCCCAGGCTACCCCAAGGGTAGGTGAGACCAAAGTCCAGAATACTAAGGCCTTCTCAATATAATAAGCTATATATCCTTCACCAAACTTTCTTCATCCACTGTAGTAGAATGAGAATCCAAGTTAAACAACAGATAACTTGGCATAGCTCATTATCAGCCCTAGATCCATACTCCAAGCCAAGAAAAATCAGCAGGCATCAGACTAACCTCACGTTCACTAAACCTTCAAAAATTTACTCAACCAAAGCTGTTGGGCCAACATCCTACTCTTTCAACGTCACAAACCCATCCTTTGGAGTCCAAGGCCTTAGGCCTAGTACTGAAAACTCCAGTTTGAGGTATTGTGTAACATGCATGCATGATAACTACAATGCGACACAGAGGAGGAAATGTGGGGAGAAGCAAGGACCAATAAAAAGTGTATACCTAGCGCAACTTTTTTTAGAGGTCCTACAGGCAACAACAACACTGTCCCCCTCCAAAAAACGCATCTCATAAGAGAAAATAGAAGATTTCTTTTTCATTGTGTGGTTTTAGAAGTAATAGGCAATCTTCCTATCTTGGTAATATTAATGGAATCAAGAAAAATCGGGGACAAGAAATGCTAGTGAAGTGCCAGTTTAACTTTTTAGGAGGCTTAAATTAAGTAAAATGCTTCCACATAAGTCAGCAATTTCATCAAATAGAATAAGAATCACCATATCAAATGAAGAAAGAATCACAAAACAAAAAAAACAGGCAGATAAAACCATTTGACTACGAATCACGAACAAGAAAAGCAACAATTACTATCTTAAAGATAAGCAGCTAACCATAGATTCTTCATCCCCTTCACCAAATCGCAAGGCCAAGTCACATAGAGCTTGCGTAGTAGACTCAACAGTCATGGGCTCACCATAGGAGAACCTGTGATTCTTTTGAAACAACATTAAAAGTTATTAACTGAGCAATGCTACAATTCTGAACAAAAAAAAAAAAAGAACATTGGCAGTGATGATTACTTGAGTTTCAACTCGAGCATGTTCAACGAGAGTACGAGCATCAGCAATCAGCCCACTCATTGCACAGCCAATATGATCATCAATTTCCATAATTTTCTCCACACTGCTGGGCTCCTGCATTTGATAACGAAAATAATCTATAAATTCAAAGTACTTTAGAGCTCCCAATCCAACAAAAGCATTTACATGACAAAGATGAAATCAAGAAGTACAATTTAATCTCAATGGAAGGTACAATTCGTTACAGTAACGCAATGGAGGCTTATCATATAGAGCACATGGTAAGATAGGCTAATAGATGGGGATCTATCAAGAGACTCAAAATTCTCTCTTAGAATAGTACTTTTGCAGTATATCTGCACAGCCTTTGCTTAATCTACACATGATGTGCATGACCTTAATCTACACAGGATGTGTATGGCCTTAGTGGCTTTAGCCAACAGAATTGTCACCTTAGTACCATACTATCTGATGGTACCTGTAGAAAATAACAGCATCGTTTCTATTCTGAACTCTGTAACCTTAGAATTCCGACTCCCTTTGGTCTCTGAGATTTTGTGTGGGTCCCATGTTTTAAACAACCTATTATAGTACACTGTTGGAACTCTTGGAGTTCATTTCCTTCAAAGCTGAAGCTCCTAAGATCCAATCAGGTTTTTCTTTTCCAAAACAACATTAGAATTTTACATTTTTTTCCCCCAGCATACGACGTTAGCACTTTTCAGTTTTATTTTCTACAGCCAGACTCGCCACCATCTTCGCATATTTGCCACCGTCTCCACGTAGCCACAATCACCAATATAATTATCTATCATCTTCAGAAATTCCAGCATAAAAATTCTATTTTTTTACAGAGGGGAGGAAAGAAGGAATAATCAAGATGCAGACGTGGAATAAGTTTGCGTAGAAGAGGCAATAAGTTTGCACAAAATTGCTTAGAGTTAGAGTTTTCTCATAATAAACAAGCCAGGCAACAATAACTAATAGGCAAATGATAATGCTGGTTCACTGACTACTCTACCCTCCACTGATGCAGAAGATTGCAAACTTCCCTCCCCCTCCCTTCCTCCCTATTTTTCTCGCACTTCATCGTCAACAAAAGTGTTCACCTCTCAGGACTCAAATCCTTCTTGCCTACTCTCTGCCACCGCCAAAAGATCTAGGTTTCTCCCCTTCTACGTTCTATCCTTCCACTTAAAATTAACCAGCCATGACGGCCTCCATCCAATTTGTTTCGATTAGCTCCATTCCTAACCCTTACAGAAAATCTCTCCCTAAAAAACCCACAATCTATACGTCCATATCCACTATAGACAGAGAACACTGGAGACTATTCTTATTGAAAACAAGAGGAAAATTAACTTGGCTCACTTTTGCCATTTCTTGGCATCTATCATCTTAATCTTGGCGTGTTGAAGATCATCCCTTTCACAGTTAGATTATATGGATATAGATCCCTACTAAAATTGAATGGTGCCTACGGTGCTTGATTCTAAGATCAACTGCAAATTATCTGCGCACATTACCATAGGTCCCTAACAAGAAGGGGGTCAATCTCATTATATTTGCAGAAGCAGCAAAACGGAGATGCAGGGCCAACATCGAAGAAGGGTCACTCAGCACACCCAGATTAGTCCTAAATCGATCGCCTTTTCTTGTGTTCACAACAATCAGACCAACAAGTAGGAAGGACTAAAATGAGAGAGTAGAAATAGGAGAAATGGGAGAGCAACGGAAGAAGCATAGACAGTTGACAAGAGGAACAAGAATAAGGGCACAATAGTAAGATTCTGCTCAAATGTCATGACATTAAAGGAACTCATCGTGGCAATATCCCCACCCTGACTAATATTCAACGCTAACTGTAATTTTCTCGTAAAAGAGGTCTATAAACACCAGCATGCACCTTTTCCTTTACGCAATCACTTCAATTACAACCAGCAATGGGTTTTACACTTCTACTTAGACGAAAGAAAGTTAATATATCAAAGTACGACGATAACAAGAATTCCGTATTTAAACTTAATATCTGGTGCAATTGGGCTGGCGTAATGCTTTAAAACACCACAGTGGTAAATAGAAGACGGAAATGAAAAACGGAAGAGATGGAAGGAAAGCAGGCGGACCAGGAGTGGAGAAGTGATACGCTTCTCAACAGCAAGAACAACGCCCTCCTTGGTCTTCAACCCAATTGCAGTGGAACCCAGCTGTTATAATCAGAGTAAACAAAACCAAAAGTGTCCTCTTAGTGAAAAGTCGAACTAATATTCAAAGCAGTAATTGTGGAAGAAAAAATGTAGTGGAATTGTGCACAACAGAGAAAGTTAGCAGAGGTTACCTTAATTGCCTCAATGGCATATTCAACCTGAAACAATCGACCTTCTGGAGAGAAGGTATTGACCCCTCTATCGTATTCAGTCCTTCAATTACAACACAGACAGATAATTTTGGCAAGGAGAAAAACATAATAAACAATGAAACATATTATACACATCGACGATCTCAAGAGGAATTATAAAAACCCTAGATTCGTAGTCAGAATGAGAACTGACCTAGTGAGAAACATCTTCTATTAGCTCAAAAACCTCAAAGTCTGCCCAACAAAGACAAATAATGCATAAGGAGGGGAATGTATGAATTCCTCGCTCAGGGGCGGAGCCAGCCATGGGCTGGGATGGGCCCTGGCCCCCCCGCAGTTTGAAAAATGTACTGAAAAAAATTAAAATTTTGATATAAATTAATTTTTTTTTTGCTATTTTCAGCACTGGGTTACTCGTTTGAAATTAAAATAAATGTTTCCAACAAAATTTGAACCAAATTGTTATAGCCCTAACAAAACAAAACAAGTATGACCCACTTATAAAAACCCATATATAATAAACATATAAGGATAATAGTTGTCTGACATTAGGTTCAATGTAGAAACATTGAAAAATTGAAGAGAATTAGACGACTTCTTTGCATACAGCTTTCATCATAAATATAATGTGCATTTTTTACAGCATTAGATGAAAATCTTAGAGCCGCCCTTGAACTCGGCCCCCCCGGATTCTCAATCCTGGCTCCGCCACTGTCCTCGCTATCTCTTGGTAGATTTCCACAAAATACAAGCAACGATAATAAGGTCAGGTGTGTAAATCAACTCACCGGTTTCTGTTAGCAGAGAGAGTAGATGTCGAGATTTTTGCGGGAGATAAGAGAGGGAGAGAGCGGCTAATTTATGTGCTTTGGCTTTGCTGAATGGAATGGAATCCTTCTTCTTGCTGTGCAAGACAACTATGGTGGGAGAGAGTTAAACAGCTAATGGAGAAGCTAATCAGCCCACAACTAATAAAACTCGAGTCCAGAGTTTCCTTTCGGGCCCGTAGGCCCCAATGTTTTGGAGCCATGATTATTCGGCTTATCCAAGCTGATGCAGGCCCATTAAATCAAATAGTAATGTTCATTTGGATTTGGATTTGGACTTGGATTTGTTCAGAGAATTTTTAGTGCAACGGTTATTTATAATGCCTCTCACAAGGGTAGGGCCTATACATATACAGGACCCACATTATGTGAAAGGCCTTAGAAATAACCGGTGGATTGATTTTTTTTCTCTGATTTGTGGTCCTACACACTCACGTATAATTTGAATTTCTATTCTATTCTAGGACTGTAGGGTTTTTTTCATAAACAAAAGGACAATGCGACACCCACAACTTTATAATACAATCTAAGACAACAATGTTCGAAACTATTGGATGCACAAGACAATGACAATTGTGTCTAGAGTTGTCTTTTAAGATTTTTTTCTAAACAAAATCACGATTACCAGTGTCTCAATGGATCTGGATCCTCTAAGAGAATTTCTCTGCGAGGATCTTGTGAAGGTTTTGTTGTGGGCTTGACAACACACTAATAAAGAGATCCAACGACTCACAACCCTCTCCCTTTTGTTTCTAACGACACACTAAATGTGACGGAATGGCAAGCCACAAACGGTCGTTTTCTTCTTCCATTTCTTTGTTTTCTTTCGTGCTCAAATGCAGATAATCGAACACTAAAAATAGTTTTAAAGTTTTTCTGTCTCTTCTAGAGTTTGCTATGGATAAGTAAGCATGAAATAACTGAATTCTTATTGTTTTTCATTATGTGCTGACTCCCAAATCTTGTTATTGAATTTCGGAAAAATCAACTTAGCTATATTTTTTTTTTTGTCATTCGTCATTGCTAAAAAAAAAAACTTGACAAGAGGGAAAAATAGGGTAGACATTTGTTTTTTCCTCTCTTTTTTTTAATCAACTTGTTTATTAGTTTTTGCAAACAAATTCAACTTTTGGGAGTTCTTATGTCAAAGACATATCATATACACACACAAAAAAAAGGGCCAACAAAAGGAGTAAAATGGAAATTAATAGAGTAACCATTCCTATTAACAGGATTTCATCTTCTAATTTGATAATGAAATTCTCTTTTCCGGTAAAAAAAAAAGGAGAAGATTAACCATGGTCCTCGTTTTTTTACCCACTTTGGGTTTTCTTTTTGCCGTGCAGGAGGAAAACAAGAAATGGAAGAATAAAACTACCGTTAGTTGCTACCCTTCCATCACATTTTCCCCCAATAAATGGCGCCGTTTTGATTTAGAAACAAGGAAAGGGGTTGTGAGCTGTTGGATCTCCTTTTTGGTGTGTTGTCAAGCCTATAGAAAATCCTCACAAAATCCTCATAGAGAAATCCTCATAGAGGATCCGGATCCGAAATGTCTCTAGAAAATTTCATTTTGTTGGATCTACTAGATTAAAACTTTGTTGCCATTTCAAAAGGTATGATGTTGGCAATGCAAGCTTTGTAGTAACCTTTTCTTTTTCCCGGTAGTAATTACTTGTACATTTTTATCCTTGAAACTTCATTGTCACATCTTCATCCATCCAAAGACGAATAGCCCTTCCGGTTAATCCCTGTTTATTTACTCCTACCGTATTCCTACCACTGCAGCATGGGGTGCACCCAAGTGAACGGATCTATTGCACTTGAATAGCATAATATATGTAGGGATGGCAACGGGGCAGGTTGGGGCGGATTTTGATGATCCCGACCCCGACCCTAAAATTTCCTGACCCACCCCTATCATGCCCCTAACCCGACCGGGTAATTTATGAGAATCCCCGCCCCCGCCCCTTTTGGGTATCAGGTTTATCCGCTCCGCCCCTATTTTTTTTCACATAGTAGTAAAGTATGTTTTAAACTTCAATTACTGAGCACAAATGATAAAAGTTCACAAAATAACTTTTACAACTTAACCAAAATCTACTATCTAATATTGTATTATAGGAACCAAACTGGCAATTCTCTAAACCAAGGGGCATCTTGTTCTCTCTCTTCCTGAGAGCTTTTCTCTCTAACTTTTAGAGCAACCTAGGGTTTCATCCCTAAATCTATCCCATTACCGCCCCCCTTTTCTCCCCATTACCACTCTCCTCCATCCATTTCCCTCTTCTCCTCTTTCTTCTTTTAGTTTTCTCCAGGGGGTGGGGTGGCTGCCTCTCGGCCCCACCCCCACGCCTCCTTCCTCTTGTTCCGCCACCATCCTTTCACCTCCCCGCCGCCTTCCACCGCCTTTTCTCCTTCCCCCCACCATAGCCCTTTCACCGCCTCCCCACGTCCCTATCCCCTACCCCATCTCAGACCCCTCTTTGCCTCCACAGATCTGGTTTTCTTTGACGTAGGGGTGAAACTATGGTGGTTGGATCAACCTCCGACAAATAAATATCTCTGAAACCCGTAGGCAGCGAGTTTGGATTGTTTGGTTTTCCCCCGGAGAAGCAACTCAGTTTCAGCGCAAAGCTTTTCGGCGTGACTCGGTGTGACTCAGAGATGAGTTGACTCGGGTGACTCAGCTTGGTTTTGAGTCTGTATCCAGTTGTTAGTTTTCTGCTATTTTTTGTTGCTCTCTTTTTAGGATATAATTTAGTTCTTTCTAGATTGACCGGTGTAGCAGTAGAGTTTCATTATCTCTATCCTTTTATACTGCATTTGTTTGTTTTGTGGTTGCTTTTCGGATTACCCTCCATATTTGAGGTTTGATTTCTGCGGCCCGCCTTTGGACGTGGGCTGCTTTCTATGTTTTTCGTTGAAGCATGATCTTCCGACGGGGCATACCCACGTTCAGAACCTCGCGTGTCAGCGGAGGTTTGCATTGTTGTTTCGTCTTTCATTTGGAGGCTTTGGGGACGGCGGTTGATGGAGGTTTTCCTCTCTCACCGGGTGCTGCGGGCGTAAAGGCCTAGGTGGTTTTCGAATCCATGGTTTGGAGGCCGGGCAGTAATCGTGAGGCCGCAAGGTTGTTGGTTCTCCATATGGACTAATTTTATCTTGGATTTGGATTGCCCGTGATTTAAGGGGCTGAGTGCTTTCATCCGATACTCCACGTGTACTCGGACCTTGACGTTCGTTTTGTGAAGAGAGCATTATGCTCGTGTTAGGGTGTAGGCATTAGCTTCCTTTCATGCTTCATTGTATATATCCTTTTCCTTGTATTTGTTTGGGGAGCCTTGTAAGTGCTGGATGACATTTTGATGAATATAACGATGAGTTTCTGATTAAATTTTTTATTATTGTATTATAGTTGTAAAACTAAAATTATAAGAATAAAAATAAAATTTGATGCATATAAGTGAGAAAATACAATTTGATATATACATATAAGAGTATAGAAATATAGTTATACATATATATGTATGTCGGGGCGGGGTGACCATACCCCTGCCTCTACCCTAACCCTGGCGGGTTTTTCAAAATCACCCCCTGCCCCTATCCGTTACCCAAAAAAATAGTAAAAAACCCTACCCTATCGGGACGGGGTTGGGCGGGTTCGGAACGGGGCGGGTTGAATTGCCATCCCTAAATATATGGTCCCATAGTGATAAAAGTTGTCTTTGTAAAGGCGAGGCCAACAGAGCCTTCCTATGGGTACACTATTTGGTGACACATAAAATGCATTGTGTGGGACCCATTTTGGAATTCACATAAATGATCAGAGCCGCTTAACTTATTCAAAATATGTTTATAAGGATCCCTATAAAAAAATCAGCTCCGTCGGATATCGGTAAGAGCTTAATCGTTAATTTCCTCAATTTCCTGTTAGAAAATCGAGCAAAAAACTAATCAAGCCTCTACCGATATCCAATCGAATTAATTTTTTACAGGGATTCTTGAAAAAATATTTTAAACAAATTGAGCGGTTTCGATCATTTGTATGGAACCCATCTTGAGATTCCAGCCAACACAACACAGTGTGTATTTGGTATTCACCAAATGGTGTACCCACCGGTTTCTGTTAGCAGAGAGAGTAGATTTCGAGATTTTTGCGGGAGATAAGAGAGGGAGAGAGCGGCTAATTTATGTGCTTTGGCTTTGCTGAATGGAATCCTTCTTCTTGCTGTGCAAGACAACTACGGTGGGAGAGAGTTAAACAGCTAATTCTATGTGTGCGCTCCAACCAGGAGATGCTAATCAGCCCACAACTAATAATAAAACTCGAGTCCAGAGTTTCCTTTCGGGCCCGTAGGCCCCAATGTTTTGGAGCCATGGTTATTTCACAAATTCGCCCCATCCAAGCTGATGCAGGCCCATTAAACAATTCCCCGACCTCACTTGAAAATCAAATAGTGATGTTCATTTGGATTTGTTGAGAGATTTTTTAATGCAACGGTTATTTTAATGCCTCTCTCACAAGGGTAGGGCCTACACACTCACAAATAATCTGAATTTTTTCCCCTGATTTGTGGTCCTGCACACTCACAAATAATCTGAATTTTCATTCTGCAAGGGCATAATTTTATTTGGTCGCAGTTCTATTCTTGGACCGTAAGATTTTTTCATAAACAAAAGGACAATGCGACACCCACAGCTTTATAGTACATTCTAAGACACCAATGCTCGAAACTATTGGATGCACAAGACAACGACAATTGTGTCTAGAGTTGTCTTTTAAGACTTTTTTCTAAACAAAATCTCGATTACATGTGTCTCAATGTCTCTAGAAAATTTCATTTTGTTGGATCTACTAGATTAACCTTTCTTGCCATTTAAAAAGGTATGATGTTGACAATGCAAGCTGTGTAGTAACCTTCTCCTTTTTCCAGCAGTAATTACTTGTACACTTTTATCCTTGAAACTTCATTGTCACATCTTCATCAATCCAAAGTTCCGGTTAGTACACCTTCAATCCTTGTTTTTTACTCCTACCACTGTAGCATGGGGTGCACCCAAGTGAACAAAGCTTTTGTACTTGTATAGCATAATATAGGTCCCATAGTGATAAAAGTTGTCTTGGTAAAGGCGAGGCCAACAGAGCCTTCCTATGGGTACACCATTTGGTGGCACACCAAATGCATACCGTTTTGTGTGGGACTCATTTTAGAATTTCACATAAACGATAGAAGCTGCTTAACTTATTTAAAATATGTTTAAAAGGATCCCTCTTAAAAAAACAACTTTGTCGGGTATCGGTAAGAGCTTAATCGATTATTTGCTCAAAAACTGATCAAACCTCTACCAATATCCAACTGAATTGATTTTTTACATGGATCCTCAAAAAAACATTTTAAACAAATTAAGCGGTTTCGATCATTTGTATGAAATCCATCTTGAGATTCTAGCCCGCACAATTTAGTGTGTATTTGGTATTCACCAAATGGTGTACCCATACTTTTATTGATGCCAATTTGTTATGCTTAGTTTTTGCAGTTCAAAATATAGGCCATGCTTCACAAAAAGATTCCTCTGCTATCCAACCATTATAATTTAGTACTTGTATTCTTTGACTCTTTCTTATAAATCAAAACATGTCTGTCCTTAAAAATCTTTTGGCTTTTGTCTGAGAGCAACGTATTCCTATTCTTCCACATTTGTTTGTTTGCAAAGGAAGCAGCTTTTTGGCATGTGAGAGAGTAAATGATTAAACATCTTTCACCTAATAACTTTTTTCCCTATATCATATCTAGAATCTATGACATTGGAAATTATCACACCTTATTCTACATTGCTCATTCAAATTATTCAAGCTTGATTAGTATAATCTCGAGGCTACCTCGACATGCACATTGACATGGCTGACATGAAGTAGCATCACTGATATGCCTTCTCATATCGACCTTTTCAAATTCTATAAAGATGATGATTATTACAAGGAAAGCAACCACACGAAGTAGTATGACTAGAAAAATGGGAATTTCGTGGGCTCGCCAATATCTTCTGTGCTTGTTTAGCCGCCTTGTGAATTTGCTCAGAGTGCTGTAACAGGGCTGCAGCTCTCCTTTCCTCAGCTTTCCTATGAACAACACCCATCTTCTTCATCAACTTCTTTTCCAAATTTGATCTCATCTTCTCAATTTTCACCTGAAAAACAATTCCCCAAAACAAATAAATCCCAAGCAAACCTTATCAAATAGCTAGGCAGGCAATGATTTTAAAAAACATGATCTATTGTCTACTTTGCTCCCTATGAGATTTTTAAGATTTGCTACTATGGGACCTTGAATTTAACAAATGTTAGTATCGTTTAAACACCAATCTTCATGTGCATTGACGAATGTTAGTATCGTTTAAACAGAAATCTTGATGTGTGTTATCCTAGTTCTATCACTGATTTACGATCCAATTTTTTTCAATTTTGTCAACATTCCAGATGAGTATACATATCGGCTGCCACTCCTACTTTCTATACTCTTGTTTGTTTTATCACTGCATTTTAAAGTTGTTTTTACAATTAAAGACTCACACAAAAGCAGTAGATGGAGTGCGCATCATAGTGAACTGATAAGAGTTCAAACAAAGTCACCCCGTTAATATATCGATTCATAAATCTCTGTTTGACCACAAACAATTGCACATAATCCAAATTTGGAGGAGGAGAGTTACCCGCAATTCCTTTTAGGGATTTTGCCAGTACATGATTCTCACAAGGGCTAACGACATTTATTACCATTTGTCTTGCTTGAGGATGGAGTATAGAGTTAAGTACATCGATTGTTTCTGTTTCCTTCTTTCCAGTGTGAAATCATTCTGGGTAGAGGATGACACACACACACACAGATATGAAGCCAAATGAATAAGCAGCGGGTGGCTCAAGGAAAATGAAGCCAAACTCTATGCCAGACAAAGCCTTTAGTAACAACTATTGTCCACGTAATTCTGCCAACTTATTAGTATATCCAAGAAACCTAACTTCCTTTTAGGTGTCAGTTCCACAACATGTGTTGGTACCTTTTAAGCAGATAGAATCAATTCAAGTATCATTTTTAAATGGTCAATCATACTGTCAAAGTATTTAGTCAAAGCCAATGCTTGCATCTTTAGAGTTGTAAAGTATTTGTCTACCTAAAAACTAAGGGAAAAAAGTTGGTGTTGTTCATGTGTCCAGACTTTCCTTTTGACCTCCCATCACTTTTTCTTATCCTCGTATTCAAAGAAACATAGAGGAATTTCACAAGACGAGAAATTATAAAGATTATTGCCCATTATCTTTTTTTGTCTTTTCTTTTCACAGGGTTATGGCAGTTTGGACACAAAGATATGGTTGTCCCATATGGTGACCTAGCAGTCATGGGTTCGAGTTGCACAAATAGCCATTTGTTCGTGGGATAAGCCTACATACATTCAACTTTTTTCTATTCCTGCTGTAGCAGGAATTTTGAGCAATGCATAGCCTTTTTTAGTTCAGTTGGCTTAGGAAATGAGAAAATAAATATGCATTTGTCAATAAAAATCATGCTTTTATTCATTTTCCTTTTCCCCAATATCCGAACATAGTCATAGTGAAAGGAAGCAATTGGAATGGAACATTTTGACTTAAATGCAGTTATCCAACCATGATGCTAGCAATCAGTGTGCTAGATATTGAAGAGATATGAGCCAGAAAGCAAAAAAGGACTACTAGAAAATTACCTCAAGCTTTCTTGACTGAGCTTCTGCTTTAGCACTTTGGAGCTTCACCCAAGCTTGAATTTTTGCTTCTTCTCTTTGATACCTACAAAGCCAATCACATTTAGTACCAAAACAAAAGATAGAAAACGAGAAATTATATCAACCCAACACCCATTATTATACCTAATGCAGCAGTTGTTATTTTCCTCCTCTTCCCATAAACAAAGCCTTGGCTCTGAAATACTCTTCCTACAATCACTGCTTAGGTCAAAGTGCCTCAAGCTCTTCGATATCTCCTCTTCCTCCTCTTCCCTCGAGCTCCATGTCGAGACGACAGACTCAAATTGTTCCCCATTTTGCGACTTAGCTAAATGGCAATCTTGTAACTTGTCAACATTACTGGTATTGGAGACGATTAAGGCCAACGGGCCTGACCTGTTCTCAGGGGTATTGTGTCGAGCAGGTGATGTGCTGTTGAATGGTGTGTAGCATCTTGATGTTGTGGAGCTGCTAAGGGGAGTCATCTCTGTCCCAACATCTTTGTGTTTTACCTCATTAACCACCTCTGTTGCTGCATCAGTCATGGAATTTCCCCCCGAGATTGGAAATAGAAAACCCTCTCTCATTGGCTCTGAGGATGTAACTTTTGGGAAAATGGGTTCTACCTCTTTCGTGAATTTATCTGCAATGAGGGAAAAACAAAATTAACAAACAGGTCAAAATCCATTCTGGTTATTGCAGAGTATAAAAAGACCAAAATTGAGATGTGGCATTACCATTTTCATAAAAAATGATCACAATTTGACAATGTTTCTTGATATATTTTCAGAAACAAAATATGGGTTACATCTACAGACAACAACGCTGTTAAGAAAAAACACATCTATAGATAACAAACATCAAAAAGGTGAAAATCATATAAAGCGTTTTTTATGGCAATTGAAGGAGTACATTGGTAGACAATTAAAGGGGAAGTTGGGAAATAATGCGAAAGTTTTTTCTACCTTTTAGAAGTACATCTGCTGCTGAGGCTGAGACCCCATTGAAAGCTGCATCTGATACCTGATTTTCCAAAGCTATGGACCCTTTAATGCTTAAAACTGACTTTGTTACCTTTTCCTCTGTATTCCTTGTTTTCTCCGGAAAAACCTCACCTTGTGATTTACATCTCTCAAATTGTTTGGAAACTTTTGACACTTCTAATGGCTTTAAGCCTTGATGATGATGATGAGCAGAGGAATCATGGCAAGAGTTGCTCCCATTAAGCCACTTCTCTGCATCATCCCACTTTGAAGGAATGCTTTTTCTTGAAAAAGTCCCAGTGGTACTGAAGCTGAAGAAGGGTCTACCAGGTGTGGGAGGAGCTTCTGAATTCCTCTTTGTAACTGAACTCACTCCCTCTCTCCTTCTCTGATCAGCTGAAACGTCAAGAAAACCTCTGTTCTCTGTGCTGTTGTGATGATTTTCCATTGGAATGACTTCACAAAATGAGAGGTCTCCTTTAGATTGAGCTTGCAAAGTGGGTCTGGAAATGGGTCTCCTTTAGATTGAGCTTGCAAAGTAGGTCTGGAAATGGGTTCTCTAACTGTGGCTGCTGAATTCACAAGCACATACATAAAAAGAGTAGCAGAGAATTAGAGGAATAAGCATATATGTAGTAATTGCCATTGGGAACTTGAAAAATTGAACAGATGTATTGTATAAATCCTTACCCCATGAGAGGTAGAAGAAACGATGGAGCTTCATAATACTCGGAGCTTGTGAGATCCATAGCTGTGATTTTTTGTGAAGGTATCTTTTCAGTTCTTTCACTTGGTAATAATGTTGCCAGTAGCAGCTCTATTTCAATTGTGCTAAAATTGATCTCTGTACTGTACTGATGATGAAGTGACTGGGTTGGCAGTTGAACTGTGTATTGCAGTGATACTCAACTTAGAAAAGAAGCATTCACAATTATGGAAATCATGTGATAAATTAAACACTGTTTATTGCCCCCATGTACAAGTAGAAGTTAGGTACTCTAGCCTACTCTTGGGGCCCCTCTGGCCCATTAGTTTTACTTAATAAATCGATTGTTAATGTTAGAGCAAGTTCGCCAATTGTTACCAAAATTATATTGTTACCGATACTTTTTGGCTCGTTACATTGTCAAAAGCGAAAATAGAAATATGTTAGTTTGCTGTCATTGTGGAACACACGGAGAAAATTTTCTCTCTTATTGTTTGGTTTAGAAAGAAAGTGAGAAGAAAATTATAAAAAAAAACTTTTGAGAATAGTATATTTTCCTCCTTTAACTTTTTTTTTTTTTTTTTCCCTTTCCTTTCCATTCCGCAAGTTCCAAACGGAGCCTAAATCCACACCATTGAATTAAATCTATTCCATTTCTCAAAGCATCTTAAATTGCTTGGATGATGTTGCAAGTGTGACAATGGCCAAATTCAATACCGAATTGACACTAAGAGTGACATTGAATTTGGTGCAAGGTTGGATTTGCCCCTCTTGATGCCAAATTTTAACTTTGGTTATAGACTTACTTTTATATTAGTATAGCAAACATCAGAATGATCCGTTAATTGGACGATTTTATTACATTTGCCTTCAAAAAAAGGTGAAAAAATAATAATTAGTTTGTATTTCACGTTTATCTTTTGAGGAGCATGCTGCATTTTTGTGTTTAAATTTTTAGATCAATTATATTAAATGTTTGAATGAACTTTTTTTTAAATCGTTTAACATGAAAGTGCAAGTATGGTACTCATCACCTCTTTCACAAAGTATTGCCTTGTAACAATGTTTGAATGAACTATATGCCAACTAATGAGGACACGAACCCAATCTAATCAGTTTGGTTCAGCAGAAAGAAGATAAGTTTGCAGACTCGAAAAATAAAGCGAAGTTGTACTCCATATACAGTAATAGAGAGGCAGAATTGAGATGTTTAAAAAAAAAATGACGCTTAGGAGTCGTGATACGAAAAATTATTCTATCGCTGCTCTAACACCTTTACATACCACAAATTTATGTATTGCACAGTACTAATATTGAGACGTGACGTTGCATTGCCTTAAAACCACCGAGTAATTACTCTGTCATGTTTCCGTGAATGTTTATGTGAGTGTTTGTACAAAAGAGAATTGTATAGCAATTAACCTAACCGATTGTTTCTTTACTGTGAAATCCCTCGGGGGAAGGTTGGTGATATTTTTTTATTCCCTATTTTTATGTGAATCATGTTACTAATTATTAACAAACCTCTCTACTTTTGTTTCATCGCAGCTAGGCACGACTTTCTCCTGTCTTAACTTCGGTTATTTTTTACTTGTAAAATCAATCAGGGAGGGCATATGCTTTAGATGGCGATAATTTTTTGGGCCAATTAGTCAAAAATCCAAAACATTTGACATTTTTAAAGGGAAGGACAAAGAATTTCTGCAATTGAACATAAAAACAAAAAACATTTGACATTTTTAAAGGGAAGGACAAGGAACTATTGTAATTGAACATAAAGACAAAAAAAAATTAGTGAACTGTCACTAATTTTTAAAATTTTTAATTCCGTACATAAAATTCAAAAAAATCACCACCCCACCTCCGACCGACTACCACCCCACCTCTAGCCGACTACTTCTGTTGACAAAAAAAATTAGAAAAATGTCACTAATTTTTAAAAATTCTACTTTCGAACATAAAATTCAAAAAAATAACCTCCCCACCTCCAACCACCACCCCACCTCTTGCCGTCTACTTCCGGCAACCAAAAAAATTATGACTAATTATTCCTAATTTTTTACGCTAGCCCCTTGATTAGTGTTCTAAATACACCTGGTGTAGGTAATGGCGGACCTAGAAATTTAGCCTAGTGGGAACACCTTAATAATAACAATCATAAAAATTTATTTGCCAATCAACCATAATAATATCATAGTAAACTAAGACATGCATTACTAACTATAAAATTATATAATGCATACATTCTATAAAGATATCAAGAACAATGAGCACAAAATATCGGACAAAATTTTTAAGTATCTTTTCCATTGACATTGGCGATGGAGTTTTTATGGTGCATTTTTTAGATATATAATAGTATATCTGCTAATATATTATAGCATTTACGTAATTCGGTGAAATATATAAAATTATTATAGAAGTATTTAGTTTCGAGTGTGGACATGTAATCGATCCCACGAGCCCCCACTTGAATCCGCTTCTGATTTCAGTCTCCCCTCAGCCTTGTTACACTCATTTGTTGGTGTTCCTCCCACATGCTGCCTTAAACCTCTTCTCTACAACATAGAATGATTGGGTCCCTACATTTGTATTGAGCACACCACCAGAATGTGCAATGCGTGATAGAAGAGGTGCTTGGGGTATCAAGTGACGCTGCCCAAATTTTCCTCTTTCTTCTCTCCTATAGAAGAATCTAATAGGGATGGAGGTGGTTAGCAAGACGGGAAATGCTTCAATACACACCCCCATTTTAGGACATATAGTATGCACCCAACGAAGGGCTCTGTGGGGGTTGCTTCTCCGATTGAACTCTTTCAGCCTTCTGAAGCAGGGCCAACAGAGTGGTCACGAGGTTCTAGTATGTATCTCAGGTGTGAAAGATGGAGGCCTTGGTATATGCAACAAACGCAGAGATGAAAGTTTTTGTGTCCCTCTCTCCAGTGGGGAGAGCTTCCCTTTTATAGAAGAAGGGAAGCTTCCATGCTCCGCTCCCCGTGTATCCCACGCGCCGTCCTTTTCTGACCAGACATGTGGGTCAGTCGTTGATTACCCCGCCGCTCTGACTGACGTCACCCTACTCTGCGTGCCTACGCGCCCACCAACTCTGGTCCGTCACGTGATTTGCCAGACGCCTCGAGCGCAACGTCCTGACGTTGCTTCGATCCCGCCCGCCTGTCAAATCACTATCCACCCGTTGGAGGGGCGGCTAGCACCCCCAGCCCTCGGCATGAGATAGTCCATGACGCGCTCGTTCCCTTCGGCGCGCGACTTCGGGCGGACGAGCTCGGTTCCGACTAATTCCCTTCGGTGAGGGACAAACTCCTTCGGCGGGTCAGCGGCGAGGGTGCGACGATGGCCGCGATCGGCACGCCGAAGAAGCCCCAGCCGAGACCCGTCATGAGGCGGTTCAGTGGGTCTGTTGGCCCCTTTTGGCCTCTAATGACCTCGGCTGCTACAATAGCCCCTCAGCTCCTACGGAGGGATCGATCACTACGGGGGAGCTGACTGCAGCCGAAAGCCGAGGTCGCTACGGGCGAGCAACCGACGTGCCCAACCCCACCAGGAAGGATGTCAGACAAAACGCATCCGAACCGTAGGCTAGGGGGAGGGTAGGTCTCCACGTGTCCACCAGGGGCGTGCCCCTAGCAATGATGGCATGTCACAGTCGCCGCAGAGATTCGCTGCGGGCGAGGACAGCTGGCATCACCAGGAGAGGGGCAATTAACTCCCCTCCGCTCCGTACGCCACGTGTCAGCCCCCCGTTGGTCGCTTGGGAGGCGAGCCGTTTCCCGCCCAACGCGACGCTTCGAGTCTCTGCGTTTAGGATCCTCTGCGGTTGAGGGAGCCCAAACGGTGCACCCCCCACGCTCTATATAAACCAAATCTCCCCCCCGTCTTCGCCTCTCCGCCCATTCGCTTTCTCTCTCTAGAATCTTCGCCAACCACCGTCGCCGCCTCTCTCCTCCCTGTTCAGGCTCCCCCGGAGCAAGCTTCTGCAGAATCAGGTAACTCTTGATCGAACTCTCCGTTTTCCGTTTTTGCTTCACTCTATTTCGTCGTTTTCGCGACAGTGTTTTGCTTCGTCGTTTTCCGTTTTTGCTTCACATTTTTGTGCCAAATGCCCAAAACTGTTCGATCACTTGGGAAGCGTGAACAGCGGGCACCTGGAAGATCCAAGTGCCCAAAACTGTTCATCTCCCCCCCCGTCGGAGGGGTGTATGGTTCGTGCCTGGAAAACCCGGGATTTCGAACTGTTCATCTTCCTCAGTCGCATCTCCTTCCGAACGGAGGCCTTCAACCGAGGGGGTCTAGTTAGGTCCGCCCCCCTTGGCCTCCTCCCCGGACCGCCAGAGCTTAAGTCCCTGACGATCTTCACCCGTGCACTGTCTTTTAGGTCCCTCGGCATGGCGGAGTCTTCGAGCTCCAGAACGGAATCAAATTCTCACGGCGGGGTAGTCCAACAAGACGCCGAGAGAATCACCGCCCTCGCCCAAAGCGTCCGGATGCACATTCCTTCGGCTCACGGTCAGTCGGGGACATTCCTCGTTCGGAGGCCGTCCGACTCCAACGACTTAGCCGTGGACGAAGAGCGCGGCGGGGGCGCAGGAGAGCACGGGTCAAGTGCCACAGCAGCAGGGCCCCTTCCCACCAGCGGATCGAATCCGCCCGCCCAGGGTACTAGGACCTCCGCCGGACAGCCCAGCACTTCTTCTTCCAGGCGGAGGGAGCCGTTAGACCCCGACCTAATCCAGCCCTTACCAGCCGGGGTGCAACCCAGCCCATACGCCCACTACGTAAGCGGGGGTCCCGGCGAATGGGATGAATTCCGCCGAACGTATCGAATCCCTGACGACGTGGTGGTCGAGCCCTACACAGAGCAACGGCTGGTCTTTTCCAAGGACTTCGTCATATTCCCACTCATCGCCATAACCGAGGGAGGGGTGCGTTTCCCCCTTCATCCCTTCCTCCGAATGTTCTTGGCGCACTACGAGCTCGCGCCGTGCCAGCTCGCGATCAACTCCTTCCGAATAATCAATTCGGTGATAGCGCTGGTAAGGGAGAACGGCCTGCAGCTCTCAAAGCACGAGCTGTCCCTCATGTACAACATGGGGCTCAACTCGCAGCGCGGCCGTTACTTCTTCTCTACACGGCCCGGCTTTGATCATGTCGTGTCTCGGCTCACCGATACGGACAAGTGGGTAGTAGAGCATGTGAAGGTGTCCGGCAACTTCGAGTTCGGCCCAACCGACCCCCGGTTCGATTGGCTCTATCATGACTCGGATCCACACCGATTCCCTGTCCCTCGGTTTAGGGGGAAACCGAGTAAGTTCACTGGCACCCTGTCAGCATTTGCATTTCTATTTTGATCCCTTCATGAATTTTACTGACCATTAAACCGGGCTGTTTTGCAGGTGTAACCGCACTCACAAAGGCGTTGAGAGCAGGGGGAAGTTGGGACAGGCTGATCGCCCTTCTCTCTTGTCCACGGAGGGACGCCCCAACATTGCTCGGCTACGAACCGGTCTACAAAGGGTTTGCCGATCAAAAACTCAGGACCCTTATCCCCGTCGATCCCATGGCGCCACGAAGAAGCTTGAGGGCCATAGCCAATGAGAGGGAAGAACGGGCGCGACTTCTCTCGGCCAGAATCGACCCCAACAGGTTCGAGACCGCCCCGAAGGAGGTCCTTCCGGGGGCCCGCGGGACCCTGACCGCGGACGAGGCCAGGGAGGCGCAGCAGCAGCAGCAAGATCCACCGAGGGAGGTGGTGAACGATCCCGTTTCGGCCACAATCGCCGTTCCGCCTTCTCCAACTGCTCCAAGCTCTTCCCACCGAAGGCCCGAGGCGGAGGAGCCCTCACCGAAGAGGAAGAGGACCGGTCATGGGGGAGCCGAGCACGTCGTCATCAGCGAGGAGGGGGAAGACGTTCCTTCCGAGGTGATCCCCTTCGCGCCCGTGGTGTTCAAGCCAGGGGGGGGAGTCCTTACCGAAGCCGACAGCCTGGATGAGGATATCACCATCGGCCGTGCGGTTCTGGGGATGACGTGCCTACCGAAGGACATGGAGGGCTTTCCCACCATCCGAGCCGAGAGCAACACCTTGTTCTACTTCCACATGGCTAAGGTAATAACTACTCTCCGCTGAATGCTATTTGTTCTTTACTACCATCGTTATAATTTATCCACCGCTTGCCGCAGGCCGCACAAGCAGCTTGCCAGGTTTACGACCATCAGGTCGAGCTGCTGGAGAGCCGAGCTAAGTGGAGGAGGAAGTCTAAGGACGACGCCGACAGGGCTGGAGCGGCTGAGGAGAAAGCTCGGCTGGCTGAGGAGAGGGTCGTCTCTGCCGACGCCAAGGTAGCCGAGTTGAAGTCGATGGTTGAGGGTGCTGAGGAGAGGGCTGCCGAGGCGGAGAGAAAGGCGGCTGAAGCCGATGCTGAGAGGAAAAAGAGTGTGGCCGACCTGGCCGTCGCGGAGGCGGCCAGGAAGCAAGCAGCGGACGAGTTGGAGCGGCTGAAAGCGGAGCTGCCCAAGCTAATCTCGGACGCCGAGGCAAAAGGAGGGGAAGAGGCCGGGCAAGAGTATGCCGATGAGCTCGAGGAGATCAAGGCCGAGGCAGAGGTGAAGATGGCGAGGGAGACGCATCAGGTCTCCTTCGTCCTTGGGTACCACGTTGGTCTTGATGTTTTCGACATCCCGGCCGACGACCCTCGCCGAAACCCGCCACCGGCTCCTCCGCTGGTCCTCTCCATCCGTCTGGCTGAGGCCGCCGAAAGGCTTGACAAAGCTCAGCATGAAGCCCAAGCTGCCGACGCCCAAGACACACCAACCGCTCGGGATCCCCCAGCCGCTTAGCTTGTAGGACATGTTTTGATTTCGGTTTGTAGGTGCTGTTTGGGAACAATGTAATTTCAACTTCGTACTGCTCGCCGTGCATTTTGGCGAGATGTTTTGTTTTTTGTTTTTGAATTAATGGAACAACGTTAATTTTGTTTGTTTTTGCAATAGTGATTTGGTAGAGATGTTGAATAGTAAGACGGGCCGAGGAGGTAGCTAATAGCCCCTCCGTCGGCTGAGAACAAAAGCCAATAGCCCCCGTTCTCTGCCGAAGGATTGAGAGACCCCACGCCGAGGCGCTTGGAGGGCGGTGAGCGGCCCCACGCCTAAAGCGTTTGGAGGGCAATGAGCGGCCCCACGCCTAAAGCGTTTGGAGGGCAATTTGAGAGACCCCACGCCTTCAGCGCTTGGAGGGCAGTATGAGAGACCCCACGCCGATGCGTTTGGAGGGCAGTGAGCGGCCCCACGCCTTAAGCGTTTGGAGGGCAGTATGAGAGACCCCACGCCGATGCGTTTGGAGGGCAGTGAGCGGCCACACGCCTTAAGCGTTTGGAGGGCAGTATGAGAGACCCCACGCCGATCCGTTTGGAGGGCAGTGAGCGGCCCCACGCCTTAAGCGTTTGGAGGGCAGTTCCCGTGATCCCAAGCGTATCGATTTGCAAAGAGAAGCCTGTGATTAACATTCCAAAATCCTTCGGCGTTACAAAAGCCCGACGAGGGAAGTTCTGAACAAAGAGAAAAAGAAAAATGTGAGCCGGAGGTCCTAGGCGTAGTACTTTCGCAGTTTGCTTGCGTTCCAGGGATTGGACACCGGAGTGCCGTCCATCTCCGAGAGTCTGTAGGAGCCGTGGCCCACCTTTGCCGTGATGCGGTAGGGACCCTCCCAGTTGGGCATGAACTTTTTCTTCTGGTTCTTCTTGACTACCTCCCGGAGGACCAGGTCGTCAACATTGAAGGGGCGCAGCCGCACCCGCTTGTCGTAGCCGCGGGCGATCTCCTGCTGATAGGATGCATGCTTGATGTGAGCGGCGTCGCGGATTGAGTCAATCTCGTCTAGCGAGGCGGCGAGGTGTTCCTCGTTCGTCTGGGGGTGGAATGCTTCAGTGCGGGAGGTGGGGAGGGTTGCTGCTAGAGGGAGCACGGCTTCGATGCCGTAGGCCATGGAAAACGGCGTGCGGCCGGTGCTCCGCCGGGGCGTGGTTCGGTAGCCCCACAAGACCTTTGGGAGCTCTTCGGCCCACTTGCCACGCTTGTTCGTGAGACGACGCTTGATGCCGGCGGATATGGCCTTGTTGGTTGCTTCAGCCTGGCCGTTTCCCTGTGGGTAGGCAACCGTGGAGTGATAAATTCTGATGTTGCGTTTGCGGCAAAGGGCTTTGATTCCTTCAGCAACGAACTGGGTGCCGTTGTCGGAGATGATTGCATAGGGGACGCCGAAGCGAGAGATAATGTTCCTCCAAAGGAACCGCTCGATGTCCTCAGCCGAAATGGTGATTAGCGGCTCGGCCTCGACCCATTTTGTGAAGTAGTCGGTGGCGGTGACGAGGTGCCGAAACCCGCCGGGGGCCGTAGGCAGGACCCCGACAAGGTCGAGCCCCCAGTGGGCGAATGGCCAGGGGCTCGTAACCGGCTGGAGTGGCAAGGTAGGCCGATGGAGCAGAGAGGAGTGCCTCTGGCAGGCCTGACAGCGCTGAGCGTAGGCTTCGGCGGACTTGCGCATGGCGGGCCACCAGTAACCATGGGTTCGGGCTCGGTCGGCGAGTGAGCGGCCGCCCGAGTGTGTGCCACAGCTGCCCTCGTGCAGCTCATGGAGGACGGTCTGGACCTCGTTGTCATGGACCACCCGGAGGTCTGGGCCACCGTAGGAGCGCCTGTAAATCTGTCCGGTCGGGTCGAGGAAGTAGGACGCTGACTGGCAGCGTACGCGGTGAGCCTCCTTCTTGTCGGACGGTAGCCGTTCGTCGCGTAGGTACGCGATCAAGGGGTCGATCCAGGTGGGGACGAGAGGCTCAACGCAATGCACCTGTGGTGCGGTTTCGAAGCTCGGCGAATCAATCTCGCCGAGGTGAATTGTACGATTACTAGAAAGGTCGGCGCAAACGGAACCAAGGCCAGCGAGGGCGTCGGCGTGGGCGTTGTGTTCCCTCCCGACCCGCTCGAAAGCAACGTGTTTGAAATCCGCTAGCGAAGCGGTCACCTGGGCCACGTAATGGTTCATCCGAGGGTTCCGGGCCTCGTAGTCCCCAGTCAGCTGATTGACGACCAGCTGAGAATCGCTATAGACCTGTACCTCTTCAGCCCCCATGTGTCTGGCAAGCCGAAGGCCAGCAATCAGGGCCTCATACTCCGCCTCGTTGTTGGAGGCCGAAAAACCGATGCTTAGGGCGCTCTCGTGTAGTGTACCGCTTGGTGAAACAAGAACGATGCCAGCCCCAGCCCCCCGGCTGTTGGAAGCGCCGTCAACATGAAGTCGCCAGGCGTCCCCGGTGAATATTTGGGCCGACTGCCGGGGGATGGCCCGCTTGGCGATGAAGTCGGCGTGGGCCGAGGAGCTTGTCTTCAGTGTGGGCTGATGGCGCACGCTTTCGTCAGTCGCGCTTCCCACGTTTTCGGCTTCGGCCTCGGCCACCAGGCCGGGTGTTAGCTCGGCTATGAAGTCAGCCAAGGCTTGACCCTTAATCGCCGTCCGGGGCTGGAACCGAATGTCGAAGTTTGCTAGTTCCAGGGACCACTTACATATCCTATCGGACAAGTCGGCTCTCCGGAGGACTGCCTTCAATGGGAACTCCGTGATTACGGTGATGGTGTGACTCTGGAAGTAG
Source organism: Vaccinium vitis-idaea (assembly GCA_963854785.1). NCBI lineage: Eukaryota > Viridiplantae > Streptophyta > Magnoliopsida > Ericales > Ericaceae > Vaccinium > Vaccinium vitis-idaea. Next base: position 304,724 of record OY978221.1, read on the forward strand.
GGAATGAGCTTCCTTTTCGCGGTCATGAGTGCCAGAGCGAGTTTTTCGATTGGCAGGTATCTCGTTTCGGCCGGCAGCATGGTCTTGCTGGCGTAGTAGATTGGTTGCTGCTCGGATCCCTCTTGCCTGACCAACGCCGAGCTCACAGCGTGGGCCGAGACAGCGAGGTACAGATAGAGGTCCTCATCACCGACCGGCGTGACAAGAAGGGGGGCCCGCGACATGGTTCTCTTCAGGTCGCCGAGCGCCTTATCGCACTCCTCTGTCCATTCAAACGCTCTCTTGCTGGTTTTAATGGACTGAAAGAACGGTCGGCACACATCCGAAGACCTGCTGATGAAACGGTTCAACGCGGCGGCCATGCCAGTCAGACGCTGCACCTCTCTTAAGGTGGTGGGAGCTCGGAGGGCTTGGATCGCGCTTATCTGATTCGGATCGGCTTCAATGCCCCGCTGTGTGACGAGATAGCCGAGGAACTTTCCCGACCCTACCCCGAAAGCGCATTTCTCGGCGTTCAACCTTAGACGATGCCTCTTCAGTATGGCGAAGACGTCGGAGAGGTGTCCGATGTGGTCGGTTGCGTGCCTGCTTTTGACCACCATATCGTCGATGTAAGCCTCCATGGTGTCACCGAGCTGGTTCTTGAACATCTTCGATATCATCCGCTGGTAGGTTGCCCCAGCATTCTTCAATCCGAAGGGCATCACCTTGTAGCAGTAGGTTCCCCTCGGCGTGATGAAGGCGGTTTTTTCCCTGTCCATCACTTCCATGGCGATCTGGTGGTACCCTCGGTAGGCATCCATGAAGCTCAGCCTCGCGTGTCCGGCTGTGGCATCGACCAGTTGGTCTATCCTAGGGAGCGGGAAACAGTCCTTCGGGCAGGCGTCGTTGAGGTTGGTGTAGTCGACGCATACGCGCCACTCACCGTTCTTCTTCTTTACGACCACCGTGTTGGCCAGCCAGGTGGGGTATTGGACTTCACAAATAGCCTCGGCCTCTAATAGCCGATCAACCTCTTCTGTCACGGCGTCAGAATGTTGGGCGGAGGATCTCCTCGGCCGTTGAACCATCGGCCGCCTGGCCGGGTTAACGTTAAGGGAATGCGCGATGAACTCCGGCGCTACGCCCGGCATCTCGTAAGGCGTCCAAGCGAACACTTCCACGTGGTCTTTGAGGAATTGCACCATTTCGGACCGCCCGGCCTCGGTGAGGGACGCACCCACCATGAAGAACCTGGTCCCTTCCTCGTTGATTGGGACTTTGACAAGGCTCTCTACCGCTTTCTCTTCGGCTACCAAGCCCACATCCTCAAGAGCCGGGGCGTCTCCCCTCTCTATCCACTGGACCTGCCGGGCCTTCCCCTTTTTGTTGATCTTTGGCGATACGGCGTTGACGAAGCACTTCTTGGAGACCAACTGGTCCCCAATCACCGTCTCTTGCCGTCCCGACGCGCCGATGAAACGAACGCGCTGGTGCAGCGTGGACGCGACCGCCCCCAATCCGTGGAGCCATCCCCTGCCCAAGATGCCGTTGTACGGGCTCGGGAAGTCGACTATGGTGAAATCCACGTCCATGAGGACGGAGCCTGTTCGGATCGGAATGCTGATACTGCCGAGAGGCCACACAGGCGACCCGGCGAACCCGACAAGCGGGAACTCGGGCGGGACGATGTCGTCCTTCTTCAGGCCCAAGGCCTTGAAAGCGGAGTAATATAGGACGTCCGCCGAGCTTCCTTGATCGACGAGTACCCGCTTCACAGGTCTGTCCCCCACCGCCACTTCGATCACTAGGGCGTCGTCATGGGGGAGCTGCACCCCCTCCAAGTCCCTTTCGGTGAAAGAGATTGCCCACGGCCTTGATGACTCTTCGAACTTCCGCTTCGGCGCTTGCCCGACCGTCATCACCCGTCCCGGGGCTGATACACGGCCTAGCTCGCTGCGAAGCTGGTCGACTCGGCGCTGATTAGCCGAGCCGTGAATAACGACAACCGCGGCTCCCGCCGGGGGGGGGGGCGTTGCGCTGCATTCCGCTGTACGACCGGAGTTTTCGACCGATCGATCCACTCCTCCATTCTTCCTTCGGCAACCAGCCGTTCCAGGTGCTCTTTGAACGGCTGACAGGACGTCGTGTAATGCCCCTGTTCATCGTGATACGAGCACCTGACGTAATGCCTCGGCTCCCGGCCATCTGCCGTTCCGATTTTGCCTTCCGGGAACTCGAACCACTTCTTCCGAGCCAGCGGCCCCAGGAGTCTGTAGATCGGTTCCCTGAACACTGTCGTCTCTGCGACGAAGTCCCTGTCGTTTGGTCGGGGCCTCTCCCAGTTTCCCCTGTCGTTTCCGCCTCGGCCATCCCTGTTACTTCTTGCCGGGGCGCCCCTATCGTTGTCGTTCGCCCCATCCCTGTTGTCGTTTTCTCTGACCCCCTTTTTAATGCTGTTGACTTGCTTTTTCGACTCTTTCGGCGCCTTGGGGGGATCTTTTATTCCACGGCTGACCAGAAACTCCTCGAGCTCGCGGTACTTGTCTACCACGAACATCAAGTCTGTCATGTTCTTCGGCGGCCGCAGCAAAAGATCCTTAAAGAGCTCGGAGTGCTCATCGAGTCCGTGTTTGAAGGACGACGCGGCGAGCTTCTGGTCACAATCTTCAATCGCGTTGTAGACTTCCCAGTACCTGCCGATGAATGCCTTCAGGGTCTCGTCCGGCGACCGCTTGAGGTTGAACAGAGCGTCGACCGTCCTCGGCTGCACGTTGTTGGTGACGAATCGGGACGTGAACGCCCTCTCCAAGTCGCCGAAACATCCGATGCCCCCCGGTGCCAATTGTCCATACCAGGTTAGGGCGGGGCCGGACAGGCTCATGGAGAAAGTCTTGCACATGATAGCATCGCTATAACCGAAAAGCCCCGCCGTCTGTCTATATTGTTGGACGTGCACAAAGGCGTCTGAGCTGGCTTCGTACTTCGGAAACTTCGGTATCTTGAAATTACTTGGGGGGAGCGCCCCGTTGACCTCTGCTGTGAACGGCGACTGCCGCGCCCTATCGAGCCTGGTTTCGGCCTCGTTTTGAGACAACTGACCAATTCCAGCCGCGCGGCTGTTGTCACACGTCCTCTTCCAATCTTCGCCCATACCTCGATTGGCCTGAACCTGGCTTCGCTCTGAGGCCCGCTTCCTCTGAGGGCTGCCTTCGTGGGATGGCTGCGGCGGGGGAGAGGCCGGAGGTTCCGCTCTGAAGATCCTCGATTCCCCCGTGCGCTCGTTGATGGCAACAATGCCGTCCTTGGTGACTTCATACCGGACGTCCGGGTCCAGGTCAGGCTCACGCGCCGTGCGTTTTTCCCGCGTTGGCCGATACCTCCCTCCGGTGGTTTGTGCGCCCTCCCGGTCCATCGGCCTGGTAACGTGGTGACCGCGATCCAAAGCCTGGCCGGATGGGCCGTCGTCCCTCCATGCCGCTGATAACTCCGGTCCGCGGCGGTTCAGATCACCGAGCGCGCGTTCGCGCTCACCTCCGCAATCGTCAACGACCCCCTTTCCGTGTCTCTTCCGACGCTCTCGGTCTCTGGCCTCGTGGGGGTCTCTGCGGCGTCCAGCCGACCTTGCGCTCGATTCCATAGCACTATCCTCGAGGACGTCAATTGGGCGAGAGAGATCGTCCCTCGTCCTGGCGTCCCCCGTGTGCCGATCTCTATGAGCCCGGCCGCGCTCGTCTATCCTGAACGCTTTGTTGCCAAGCCGAGTGAATACCGTCTCTCTCCCAGTCTGGACCGTGGCCTGGGCGGGGGCCTGGGGCCTTTTCTTCCTCGTTCGGCTGGTGTTTGCCGGTCGCTGATTCTTCAGGGCCTCCACCTCGGTCATCAGGAGGGCCACCTGGGCCTCCAGCGGCAAGGGAGGAGGGGGAGGGAGCGGGATTCCCTGCCTGTCAGGGGTTCCCAAGTTGTTCGGCATGCTATGAGCTCTGGTGTTGCTCGTGCCGGCGGCATTGGGGTCTACGACGGCAACTCCTCCCCGGCTAACCACGGAGGCGAGCTGTAGTCTCGTGTCCTGTCGCACTTCGTACCTTCGGCGGTCGGCCGAGCGGCGCCACTGGCCGCGTCCATCGAAGGCGTCGAGGCCTAAGGTCAGGTCTTGCGTACGATCCGACATCTGGGGGTCTCACGGGGGGGAGAAGGCTAACCACCAAGTCTGGGAAAGCAATCGAGTGCTCCCCAGCGGAGTCGCCAATTGTGGGGGTTGCTTCTCCGATTGAACTCTTTCAGCCTTCTGAAGCAGGGCCAACAGAGTGGTCACGAGGTTCTAGTATGTATCTCAGGTGTGAAAGATGGAGGCCTTGGTATATGCAACAAACGCAGAGATGAAAGTTTTTGTGTCCCTCTCTCCAGTGGGGAGAGCTTCCCTTTTATAGAAGAAGGGAAGCTTCCATGCTCCGCTCCCCGTGTATCCCACGCGCCGTCCTTTTCTGACCAGACATGTGGGTCAGTCGTTGATTACCCCGCCGCTCTGACTGACGTCACCCTACTCTGCGTGCCTACGCGCCCACCAACTCTGGTCCGTCACGTGATTTGCCAGACGCCTCGAGCGCAACGTCCTGACGTTGCTTCGATCCCGCCCGCCTGTCAAATCACTATCCACCCGTTGGAGGGGCGGCTAGCACCCCCAGCCCTCGGCATGAGACAGTCCATGACGCGCTCGTTCCCTTCGGCGCGCGACTTCGGGCGGACGAGCTCGGTTCCGACTAATTCCCTTCGGTGAGGGACAAACTCCTTCGGCGGGTCAGCGGCGAGGGTGCGACGATGGCCGCGATCGGCACGCCGAAGAAGCCCCAGCCGAGACCCGTCATGAGGCGGTTCAGTGGGTCTGTTGGCCCCTTTTGGCCTCTAATGACCTCGGCTGCTACAGGCTCTGATTGTGCCACATCAGCAAAATGTGACCTGAAGAACAAGTCATGTAACAGGTCATCATATCTAACCACAAACATTCATAAGCTGAACCACAAAATTCATAAAGCAATTAATAACCTATTTTTATGGGTCATAACACATTCATAAGAATGCCACAACGTTCATAAACAAAACCACAAATGTTCTTAAGTAAAAGCAAACGAACCACAAATCCTCGTAAATAGCGATTCATAAGTCACAAAGAAAATAGCTTTTAAAAAAAGAAAATAAGCTTTTAAAATATTTTATATGATTAATAAATTTTGAATCAAAATTCAATCATGAAAAAAAAAATGTATGCCACACATATACATTGCCTTTTATCTAATAAATATTTTGAAAAAAAAATATCAATTTCTTTTGGTGATTTTCTTTTTTTTTTTTGTCAGTGAATCATTGAAAAAAGAAAATAAGTTTTTAAAATATTTTATATGATTAATAAATTTTGAATCAAAATTCAATCATGAAAACAAAAAATGTATACCACACATATACATTGCCTTTTATCTAATAAATATTTTGGAAAAAAAATATCAATTTCTTTTGTTTATTTATTTATTTTTGTCAGTGAATCATTGAATTATATCAAGGTAAAAAAAGAAACATGAAGTCATGAACAAAAAGATTAAAAAAAAAAGTTATAATTTTTTTAGAGAGAGAGAGTTGGACAAAAGATTTTAAAAAAATACAAATTGTTTTTAAAAAAAATGGGTTAAAAAAGTTACGGCAAGGTTCCGCACAAATATATTCAGATGAACAATTGAGAGCGTTAATATGATAGTTTTTGTTGATTAAATCAATCATGGAAATATCGATCAGATTTAGAAAACCCATTGATTGGGGTATGAATGTGTTATTTAGATGAATTTTAGAAGAGAGTTATTATCTGATTAAATGTAAGTTGAAACACGATGAACTTAACTTTTTGTACAAATGATGTACTCTGTAATATATGAAAGATAGACGGTTCCGATCAGAGAAAAAAAACTTTGGTGGGGCTGTTATGGTTTAGAATAAGACTTTCAGGCCTCGGGAAGCATTAAACATGATCTGATATCATGGCTATTGATATCCGATGATCTCCAAAATTGGTGTCAATGATGGAATCAACGAGGCGTGAAATCCTAACAGTTCAGATCGACCATTATAAATTCTGACTCGGTAACGATCTTTGAAATCTATACGTTGAATATAGTTGGTTAAGAACTAAGTCTTGTGTTATAGTTTAATGTACGTTAGTCACACGATCGCAACACAATTATGACAATCCACACCTATCATTTTGTTTCTGTCGGTGTTTTAATACGTCTCACCAAATTTTGGGTCATAATGCTACATAGAAACATAGCAAGCTGTAAGAGATAATTTTAAAGTAGCAAAACCATAATGTTAAAGTAGGAAAATCATAATTCTACACAAACATTTCTGTAAGAGAGAAACGTTAAGTAGCAAAATCCAGAGCCATAGACAATGGCTGCACATAGGTACTCTTGCAGAAATAACAGTGAACAAGCTAAATTATTTCAACTAATAAATAACAATAGAGATCAAAACAACTATACTAAAATCAAAAGATCATAATCATAAATAGGGTTCTAACATGGATACAAAATAAATCAAGGTACCTTCTATAGATCTGCATGTTCACGCAGAAATCCAAAGAAACCTTGAGATAAGGATCAACTTACAGAGCAAAGTGGGCCAGTAATCCTATCATGAGAACATTAGAAAAGCTAGAATAGGTCAGCAATAAAATAAAACTAGAATCGATTTGAAAGGACAAAAAAGGAGAAACCAAAGTCAGCTTAAGAACAAGACAACTAAGTTACTTATATTTAGCCCTTGAAGTCGAGGTGAACATTCTCTTTTCTGATTTACAGGTCCATTTAGATGAAATCAAAGAAGAAACAGGTCCAAATAGCGGTAACTCTCTCTCTCTCTCTCTCTCTCTCTCTCTCTCTCTCTCTCTCTCTCTCTCTCTCTCTCTCTCTCTCTCTCTCATATTACAAATATGTATACACGTGTCTATATAATGATGTGACACTGTATATCTGCTATTTGATTATATGCTAGACATTGATTCTGGGACCTCTCATAGTCGACAAACGAAACTTGTTCTTGATCATTCTTTGTTCCCCTCAAATTTTCCATATTGTATTATTGAACTAGAATTTCCATATAGACTTAGATTCTTGTACAGATTCCTTAATGAGGTAAGAGCTGAATCATTTGTTAGGTGGTCTTCTTTAAGGGGGATGATGCAATGTGGAGCAAACAAAAGTGATAGAAATTAGCTTTTTATCACAACAACTAAAGGCCATAAATCATAGTAGAAATTCTACTCTAAGTTGAAGTTTGACTAAAAACAGAAATTAGGTGATTAAATACTCATGTATTTTAAAGCACTACAACATCACTTGCTCAAGCAATTCTTTTTATGTGTTTTCAGCGCTCAATCCAGATAAGTGGATTGAATTTAAACTACAAGACAGAGCAAAAGTCAGCCACAATGCTCACTTATTCAGGTTATCCTCCTGTCTTTTTCATTATTAGCCAAAACAAGTCAGTAACATTTACTTGTTCCAAGTACAAAACATCATCACAGAGTTGACGGATGTAACAACCCCCCTCCTCTTGCTATTTCAATAGCATACCACTCCCATCTTTGCGATATTCAATCTAAATCACAAGGCAAAGGTGCTTTCACTATGCTTCAAGAGTATATTATCGTAATAAAATTGCTATGAAAAAAGTGAAGTATGAAGAGTCACCAAAACATCGATCCAAGATAGAACCACCAAATTTGAAGAGAAAAGTAAGATGATATAGATATTGAGAGGAAGCTAGTGATCACTGATCATATATGCAAAACTCAATCGAATATGCTGAGACATATACCTTAATTTCCTCCAAATACAGTGTTCTTCAAAAACTGCAATGAAAACAAAAATTTCACAAGTTAAATTGTTTATAGTGGCTTTGGATCAATAAAACAGAAGAAGATTAAGCACACTTATCGGACCTCGTTAATGATTGAGAAATTTTAACGCGCCTATAACTTTAGCGGAACGAATTGGAATTTTCAACAAAGGGAGGGCGCGAAGGGTAAGATGTCTATAATTTTGGTGGAATGCTATTGAAGACTTTGAACACTATAATTTTTTAAGTGCGAGAGTTTCCTCCCGTTCTTATCACAAAACGCTATGTTTGCTTTTCTATCACAAAATTCCTAAAAGAAAGCTATCAGATGATGCCATTAAAAGCCATATATCTTGTAGTGAACAAAAGTTCATACAAATCGGCAAATATTATGGTTATAGGGAAGTAGCTAAGTCATACTCAATTTCTATTTCAATCTAGAAATTGAAGGGAGTTGTGTAAAGCTAAAATACTCACCGAATTTCGCAAGGAAAACCGGTGCGGCGTTAGGAAGGTATTGTGGCTAGGTTCTGAATGTTCCTACAAATTCCAAGCTTGGAATGCTATGTTTGGAACCAGTATTGTGTTTCGAATATCATTTACAGATGAATAGACACAAAATTTAACCTAGAAACTTAACAAACTGGAAAAAGAAAAGATAAAAATATGAAGGATGGTGATATTTGCTTTGGCGGAGGAGTAGAACCCTGATTATATAGGGTAAACACTTAGAAGAGAAAAAACTGATAGACAAAGAAGCAGGGAGACGGAGAGGAAATGAGTGTATACATGTTGTCTTTTCTTTTTCTTTTTTTTTCTCTTTCTAAATAGCAAAAAAGGAAATAATGTTAATCTTGAAATAGTTACAAAGATTAAAAGGGGAGGGAGCACAACAACATCACAACGAGAGGAAGAATCCCAACAAGGTTGGCATCCGACCTATCGACAATCTTGTGCCGCACCAAACCCAAAAAGGTAGAAAATAAACCAGTTGACAAGGGGTCAACCATAGAAACAGAGAATGAAAGCAATATAAGCACACTACTCAACCAAATTGGCACTGAATTGATACGTAGGCAAAAACAGATTCCCAAAAAATTAGCCCCCACACGCCCCTTGAAAACTTGCAGCCAAACATCCTAGAGCCAACACTTGCAACCGACCAAGAAGTTGACACCAATCATCTTCATAGCAGGAAAAATGCGCCCAAACCCCCAAAGTTGAATAGACACCCAAACCCCCAAAGTTGAATAGACACACTAAAACCTAACAATCAGAGACTCATAAGACCAAATTGATACCTGTTGTCTTGTTTGTTGGTGATGATCCATTAACTTGTGATTTACAGCCCATATTATACACATTAAGTGTTTGCAATTGTCTCAATTACTTTGGCATTGCATCTCTTACATTGACACTGTTTTACTTCTAGGCTCGTGCGCTTGAGGATGCTAGAAAATTCAATTTAAAGGCAATTTAGAAGAAATTGATACAATGTAAGATATAGGAGACAACACCAATTGGTGTTGACTAAAATCAAGTTTACAAGCACCACTACTCATATTGACTATAATATGTCTGTAGATTCAAACTTCATCGTACATGAACAGGGAAGAACTAACCAATTTTTATTTTTCGAATTGAAAAGAACAGGGAATTAGTAAAACGTAGAGGAAATGAAAATATAATATATTCATAATTAAGAACACTTAAAATGAAGATTCTTACTGGTAATGATGGTTCGGTGAGAAGCGTATTGCAGTTGTGCTAAGTTTTTTATTCAATCTTCATTAACTGAAGTCGACTTTCACTTTGCCCGTCAAATCCAATGGCTACAGTAACAAATAAAAATAGAGACTTGTCATACTATCACTATGATGAATTTTACAAAGACATTGAATGCAATAAGAAAGTTAAGTCAGTTTTCCAAATGTTGTATCAAATCAACCCTCATATGAAGAACATTTTCTGGAGCCATAAGGAGAATTTATAGTCAACTGTCACCATAAATCCGGTCACCATAACCTGATCGTCCCCTTCCAGCACGTTTCGAATAAAATTTCTTTCTGGCATTCTATCAAACAGTTACTAAGCAGTGTCCATTAGACCGAAAAATTTAACTAACTTTGTAATTCCGTTTGAATGCCGAGAAAAAGATTCAATCAGAGGAAAAGGAAAACAAAACCGTCACAGAGAGAGAGAGAGAGAGAGAGAGAGAGAGATTAGACCGAAAAATTTAACTGACTTTGTAACTCCGTTTGAATGCCGAGAAAAAGATTCAATCAGAGGAAAAGGAAAACAAAATCGTCACAGAGAGAGAGAGAGAGAGAGAGAGAGAGAGAGAGACTTACACAGCAGAAATGATATTGCATGAGAGGAAGAAACAACGGGACTAATACAGATCGTGGAGAGAGAATTCAGGGAGAGGTTTTTGGATGACTGGTTCTACAGGTAACCAGTAGAATAACCTATTATCTCTCTAAATTTTGGAGGGTTAAGATTGAATAATTAGCATCTAACGGTTAAAAAGAGGGGTGCATATGGTACGTCTTAAAAAAGGGGTGTGTACCGTAGCTGGACCCTAGCAAGAATCTTTACCTGCTAGCTCAATAATGTTAAATAAAATTGTTAACAAAACAGTTGAGATAATCGAAGATTCTTATACTAGGTAATGGAGAAGGAATGACACAAAACTTATGTTGGACGGATGATCTGGAAGAACTAGGAGGCTTGGCTGGTATCTGATGTGAGGTTTTTAACTTACTCTTTCACATGGGAACAAAAACCATGTGAACAGCCGCCTCTTCTTCTTCAAAGTATTTTGCCAGTTTGGCCCAGCTCCACTCATCCCAGTCAGGACCTGGGGCCCTACTGTGACCTAGCTATATATGGGATAATTCCGGGCTAAAAAATGTAATCGATTCATTTATTTTGTATGGTAAGTCGAGTTTAATTTGTTGCATATGGGAATAAATCACATTAATCAAACATCGTTTACGAAGTTCACTTTTTTTAGAGCATTTAACGGATAATATTATTTGGAAACAGAACTTGAAGACAAATGTATCTCAATCATATCACTACCGATTCCGATCTGTTTTACATTTTAACAAATCATTTGGAAAACTCATGAGGCAAGACTAAATGAGTGATTCGGACCACTTTGTTGGACTCAAAACAGGCCTTGCATTAAAAGCACAACAAGGCCCCAGTCACCTTAGTCATCATTATTTCGTTCTTACATGTTTTCAGTATTTCAGTACGAAGTCGTGAAATCATAATCCCCTCATAATAACGCTGTTCAATTATGGACATCATAACTTGTCCACAGGTAGATTAACAAAGCAATAACAAATTTCCTGTCGGACCGCTTTTCCACCAACTCTCCTAAAACCAATTGGTGTTAGGAAGGGTTTCAATTAAGTCTTTTATGGCATTCGACATCGCACCCGCAAGTCCGTTTTTAGAGCGGTCGCAGGGAGTGACATTGTGTAACCAAATCCATGGGGGCACTCCGGGCCCAACAATCCCTCCCTCACGATGACGCTCCTACGACTCGAACCCATGACCTCTTGGCTTTGATACCACTTGTCGGACCGCTTTTCCACCAACTCTCCTAAAACCAATTGGTGTTAGGAAGGGTTTCAATTAAGTCTTTTATGGCATTCGACATCGCACCCGCAAGTCTGTTTTTAGAGCGGTCGCAGGGAGTGGCATTGTGTAACCAAATCCATGGGGGCACTCTGGGCCCAACATTTCCAAATAACAAACGAACAAAGGAACCGCGGTTCTATCAGAATTTGTATGGCAGGAAGAAAAAACGAAAATGTCATTAAATTCATCACTGAATAAAGTGCGATGGGGCCATCTCAAAGCATAAATTACATAGATCGTTGTGTACTCACATATAAGAATTATCTGTATGATAGGAGTTTGCAACATTCTTGAGTTCTGGGAAGCTACCCAATGAACATAAGCCTGTCATGAATCTATCTTCAACCCCGCGAGGTCGTTGATTATGCAAAATTCAAGGTAACATAAAACTAACCGTTTCAGATCAGACATTAATTGTGAGGGAAAATTTAGTCTATGACTAATAGATTAAATTAATTTCCTAATCCCATAATGGAATGCAATGAGAGCATAAAAGGTTAACAAATTCAAACTCAAGGCAAAGCCGGTGGCCAAAACCATTCTAAAAAGTATGGGAATAAGTGGAACTCATTGCACGCCAAAATATTGCCATCATATATAACCCGTGTAAGAGTGCCTCCATCTTCAACGTCACACCACATGATTTCGAGACCAAACCTGACTAATACACCCCTGGGGTTAAGCGGATAAAAAGCTATCAGACGAGGATAATGGTCCATCCGCCAACTATAACCAATTATGTACAGTACAATCCATTCGGCTGCTGAGACCATCGTAGTGTAATCATAATTGCATAGATTTTTCTGAAGCCTTAATATTTTAAACCCGAGTAGTGATCTGTTGACATCATCATCCATACCGCATTGCAGCAGCCCATCCGTTGATTCTCCCAATATGAAATTCTGAATGCCGGTCGATTGAGGCAGCTTGACCAACCATACCCAATTATGTGAGGAAGCATTGGGGTCATAGGCAGCAATAGTATTGTGATATGCAAACCAATAAAAGATACCATTCAAAACAGTACTAGGCCACCGGGGAATGAGTAGGAAGGGGATAGACCCTCTCAACACCGATTCTTCCCACACACCCGTGTCGGAAGAATAGGTCTCAATCAACAAGGTGTCGTACCTAATAGTGCTTGTGTTCCTCAAGTCCGCCCGCACCACCTTGTATTTTCCCCGTATGGTATCGCTTACTTTGTCTTGGATTTCCTCGTACAAAAACCCTATTGCCACGTTCATGGCACCACACGTTTTGCTGTTTGGTGTAGGGATCTGGACCCACCGGTCCGTGACTGGATTGCAAACGTAGTATGTGGTGGGATGGCGTCCACAGAGGATGATCCCGTTGGAAGAACCTACGAAGAAGCAATCTAGATTGTCGATGAATTTTCGTGATTTCATGTGCATGGTCTCCTGGCCAGCGGGTAAGAAAGACAACCTAGGGGCGGTTTGGTCACGGATATCCTTTGGCCTGAATGTGGAGCCTTGAAAAAAACCTAATAACCGAAGACCACGCTCGTGCATGGAATGGTATTTGGAACGGAAGGAAGGAGTGGAGAGCAAACGGTTCCATCTCTTTGACACCGATTTGAATCTGCATACTGATTCCACAGGGAGTCTGAGGAAGATATCAATTAGAATATCATCACACAGCCCATATTCTAGTAGTACATTATTCGCCATTGCCGAACCAGAAAGGCGGGTTGTGAAACTATACAGGGAAGGGTCGCGGTTACCTTACTGGAATCGGAAGCTCTTTTTCCCGTAGAAATAATTGGAAAGGATAACGATGATCTGGTCCGACTTCCCATGTTTTTAATGTAATCGTAGCTAGAATCTTCCTTTTCTATTCTGCCCTTTTTGGCTGAAACACACTTTTACGAGTATTTGTATTTGTTAGTTCATTTTAGGGTTTTCAAAAATTTTTTTTTTTTTTTTTTTGGAGAACATCATGATTAGTTTGCACAATTTTTATCTTTCCAATTTTACTTTTCAATCATAATTGATTTGTTAATTAAATATCCGAAGATAAGGGTAAAAGAGTAAAATTGATACAGTTTACTCATTGACTTCTAAACATGAACAAGTTTTAATGAACGGAAAAAAAAATGTTTGGTGACGAACAAACATGGATGGAGGGAGTACTTTATTAGCACTAGCTGATGAGCAAGGATGGAGCCAGGGGATGGCCAGTAGGGGCTGTCGCCCCTGCTACAATTTAAAAAAATCCTACTATTACATTGAACAAATGTATATATCATCAAATTATAAACCCCGCTACGCAAAAATCCTCACTCCGTTCCCTGTTGATGAACATAAAATCTATTCATATCTAATATTTAAAGGGGAGCACCCTTTTAGTGTGGATCAATTTTTTAGGCTAACCCACATTTTTACTGTACCTAAATGGCCCCCTTAACTGTCACAATTCTATGTAATATATAAAGGGGGATGACCCTTTTGGCGTGGATCAGTTTTTGAGGTTGACTCCCATTTTTACTATACCTAAAATGCCATCTTAACAGTCACACAACTGCCCTTGCAACATGTGTTTTTTTTTTCCCAAACCAATTGCGCTTTTAACTAGCTAGAGGATAATGAAAGTTGAAACTATCATTCACTAGTTTCCCTCTCAGTCACTGCCATATGTCTCTTTGATCTCTCGACTTACACATATATCGTGTGTGCCCACCTCTAGTAGTATTGATAATTAGAGTCCCTAATCTTCGTCATTGTGTTAAAATTAAATACCGTTATTTACGGAGTGATTATCCAGAGCGTCCAAAGTCGATCTGGAGTAGGAGAGAAGCACCAAATCGTAATGCAAGTTGGTTGGATTTTTTTACTTTTTAGTATTTTTTTAAAAGGGAAGTTGGTTAGATTAAACTTTAAAGGAAGTAAATTTCCCGTTCAAACAAATTTCGGCCCAGTCTCTTTGGAATTGGGTCCAGCTCACCCGTTGCTTTCGATTCGTCTATTGGCCGTAGTATTAGAAGCCAAGTCAAATTATAGGAAATGGTTACAATACACGCCTCTTATTTGAGTGTACCATATGCACCTATTGTATGGTTCAGATTGTGCCACATCATCGGCAATCGTAACATTTTTTAGTTTTTCGTAACTTTTCAGCATTATGATTCGTAACATTTTGGTATGTCTCGTAACTTTTATAAAAAAATTCGTAACCTTTACAAAAAAATTCGTAACTTTTACAAAAAATTCGTAACTTTTATAGGGGTGTGTATCATACACCCAAATAAGGGGTGTGTATTGTAGCCTTTTCCTCTTCGGTTATATGGTTTGATTACGGTACAGAATTTTCTTTGCACATTACTAGTGCAACAAGTCTACGTCTACTGTCATACCTCACTCACTGTGTGGGACCTATCTCAGGGTCTCACACGAATAAGAGCCGCTCAATTTGTTTAAAATATTTTTTTAAGTATTTCTCAAAAAAAATTAGCTCGGTCAGATTTCGTTACACATTTGATAAGTTTGTTAAAATCTTGATCCGCTCGATTCAGGAACTGAAACTTGAACAAATCGAGTATTAATTTATCTATATCTGACTGAACTGATTTTTCGTAAAAGTATTCGTGTGAGACCCCGAGGTAGATCTCACACAATGAGGTAGATCCCACACAATGGGATGTGAGAATAAACTTATTGTTACTACCAGGGTTAATGACACCATGCTACCCACGTGGCGTCATGCTCATTTGTAAAAATCCAAAATTTTAATGTTAATTGTTAAGAAAAATTACCCAGAAAATATCCAGAATTTAAAAATGAGTAGCTTAGATTACTCTCAAGTGAATCTGAGTCATTCGTTTTCAAATTCTGAATATTTTTTGAGTAGTTTTTCTGTGCATGTAGCACTCCTAAATTTTTTAATATATATCGAGCAACTACCCCTTCAACCATCTACCATCATCACCTTCATCTCTCACCTCCTATCAACCTGTCATTTCCACATTACCTTTCCCCATTATAGGCTGCCATATCACCACCCCTAAGCCCAGAAAATCAGCTACAACCTTGCCCTATCCTGCTAGCTCAAAAATAATACTCCCTCTGTCCGTATTTGTTGGTCCATTTTCGGCATTCGTGTCATGTCTTCAATTGTTTATATCTTTCAATTTATAATGGGTTTTATGATTTTTAAAAACTCGTATAATAGAACTAATTGAGTGTTATCAAATAAGATCCATATTGCATATTTTTAGAAATTCGTAGTGACAAATATGTACAATTTTTTAACGTTTTAGGAATAGTGAAAGTGGACTAACAAACATGGATGGATGGAGTAAATATAATTGTTTTAACAAAACAGTTAAGATAATCGAAGATTCTTATACTCCTAGGTAATAGAGAAGGAATGACACAAAACTTATATTGGACGGATCTGGGAAGAACCACCTTTCTTTTAAGCCAGAGCAAAGCTCATAACCGAGACTATTGGTTAGAGAGGCTCAAACCAATAGTAACAAGTCAAAAGAAGTTTGGAATTGGGATCTGCCAGTTTATCACTCTAGCTCTACTAGGAGGCTTGGCTGGTATCTGATGTGAGGTTTTTAACTTACTCTTTCACATGGAAACAAAAACCATGTGAACAGCCGCCTCTTCTTCTTCAAAGGATTTTGCCAGTATGGCCCAGCTCCACTCATCCTAGTCAGGACCTGGGAGGTTGGGACCCTACAATGACCTAGATATGGGATAATTCCGGGCTAAAAAATGGAATTCGATTCGTTTAGTTTGTATGGTAAGAGGGTGTTTGGCCGGTGCTTTTTCAACTTTTCACATTCTCATTTTCAATTTTTGGGTGTTTGGGAGACAAGTCCCAAAATTCATTCTCTCAAAACAGGTTCTCCATTTTTCACATTCTGGGGCAGAAATCAAAAACAGGTATGGACTTCCTTTTCAACTTCTACTTCTGTTTCTAGTTTTTTCTTCCCCATTCTACCCTTTGTTTACGTTACATTTTTTCTTCCCAAAATCTTCCACCACAACACAATCAGAGAGACAGAGAAAGGAAGGAGAAGCAAGAAGACGATTCATGCAATCTAAACACCGGTTTTCGTCACTACAACGGTAGTATAAAAAATCTGGAATTCAGAATTTTGATTTTGAAAAAAAAAACTCAAGAAATCTGTCTAAAATTGGGTTGCAACTTACCAATTGAATTTCTTATGGATTCTCCAGAAAATGTCGGTGTCTCTATGGGATCGTCCGTGGAATCTTCTATGGGATCTTCCGTGGGATTTTCCAGAATTTTTCCCGTGGGATTTTCCATGGATTTCAAATGGGTTTCTAGCACACAGAGAGAGAGAGAGAGAGAGGAAAGAATGGCTCTGGTACCACACATATTCCTCCAGTACTTCACTTTTTTTTTTTTTTTTTTGGTACTTCACTTTGTTTTCTTTGGGAACAACGACACACACAAAAAAATTCAAAAAAATAAATAAGTAAAATGGCATATACATTTTTAATATCATAATAAATGAGGGTAAAATGGTAAAAGATTAATCCATAACTCATTTTTTTCATTCTTCTCCCAAACACTCTACTTTTGCAAAATACATTCTGCACATTTCTCCCAAACACTCCACTTATATTCAAAACTCATTCTGGCCATAATCCAAAAAACCAAAAAGCCAAAAAACTGAAAATCAAAAGCTAAAAAGTAGGCTCCCAAACACCCCCTAAGTCGGGTTCAATTTGTTGCACATGGGAATAAATCACATTAATCAAACATCGTTTACGAAGTTCAATTTTTTTAGAGCATTTAACAGATAATATGATTTGGAAACTTGAAGACAAATGTATCTCAATCATATTACTATCGATTTTCAATCTTTTTTACATTTTAACGAATCATTTGAAAAACTCATCAGGCAAGACAAAATGAGTGATTCGGACCACTTTGTTGGACTCAAAACGAGCATTGGATAAAAAGCACAATAGGGCCCGGTCACCCTAGTCATCATTATTTCGTTCTTACATGTTTTTAGTATTTTAGTACCAAGTCGTAAAATCACAATTCCCTCACAATAACCCTATCAATGATGGACATCATAACATGTCCACGGGTAGATTAACAGAGCAATAACAAATTGTCAAATTACGAAAGAACAAAGGAACCACGGTTCTATCGGAATCTTGAAAAATAATCATGGAATGTGGACAATAGAAAGAGAGAAAAAAAAGAAGGAAAAAATGAAAATGTCATTAACATGCACTTTCATCGCTAAATAAAGTGCAAGGGGCCATCTCAATTCTCACAACATAAATTACATAGATCGTTGTGTACTCCCATATAAGAATTATCTGTATGACAGGAGTTTGGAACATTCTTCAGAGTTCTGGGAAGCTACCCAATGGACACAAGCCTCTCATGAAACTATCTTGAATCCTATGAGGTCATTGATTATGCAAATTATCAGTGAGTATTCATCAACGATTTAGCATTAACACCTTTAACTTGACCTTGTTGATTTTAGAATTTACAGTCTCATGCATCAAAGCTCCCCTTCATCCCTCCGAACCCCTGACAGCCACAACATTGCAACTAAATAGAATGAAAGAACAAAATTTTTTGGTAGTTTTTTTAATCATTTAACCTAGCTTTGAAAACCAAGGTAACAAAAAATTCATCTCTTGTCCCTTCACACCGTTTCAGATCGATCAAGACATTAATTGTGAGGGAAAATTTAGTCTATGACTTATAGATTAAAAATTACTAATGCCCTATATAATGGAAAGCAATGAGAGCATAAATGGTTAACAAATTTAAATTCAAGGCAGAGTAGGAGGTGGCCAAGGTCATTGTAGAAAGTATGGGAATAAGTGTAACTCATTGCGACAAAATATTGTCATCGTATCCAACTAACGCAGCGGAATTCACGAGAGAATAGTTAACGTATTATTCCAAATGATGATAGGTACTTAAATCCGCGAGTGTTCTTGAATCCACAAGAGAAAGAGAGAAAATCTCAAAGTTGTTTATTAATTGGAAGATACTGAATGAAAGAGATTACAATCCCTTTTATAGGAAAATCCTAGCAAACAATACTAAAAAATAAAGTATCCCGGAAATTAGGGAAACCACTAAAATTGAAAACTAGAAAGAAAAATAAGACTTTCCCAATTGCAATCAAATAAAAATGGAATTATACGCTAAGAGTAATTGAAAATCTAAATATTTCCTAAAATAGCAAAAAAAAAGTCCAATTGAAGGCCTAAACAAAGAAATTCGAAATTCACCATCACTCACGACTATAAGCTCCACTTCCACTACTCTTTTCCCCTATTCAAGCTTCACTTCTCGGGACCTTGCCTCCACCACCACTATCGCCATCTTCGTTCCGCGGACCACTGTCCCCCTGTTCAAGCTCCACTTCTCAAGCCCTTGCCTCATCCACTAAACCGCTCCCACCTTCCTCCACCATGCCTTACAACTCTTTTCAACTTCCCGCCACGGCTCCCCGTACCTCGTCCAAACTGGGACCCGGTGATGGATGGGATCACCATGGAGCCCATGGATCTAGCAGCTTCCTACTCAAGAGTGCGCTCTGGGTACTTAGACATTTCAAGCTCATATACCGATTGGTATGCTATAGGTATATAGTAGTGATATGTACCTAGAGCGCACTCTCGAGGAGAAAGTTGCTAGACCATGGGCTCCATGGTGATCCCATCCATCACCAGGTCCCGGTCTGGACGAGGTAAGTGGCCAAGAAGAGGAGCTCCAACAACGCGAATAGGTGGGGGGCTGCTACGGGGAGCAATGGTAGGAAGCAAAAAAAAAAAAGTTGTAGGGGTGTGGTGGAGGAAGGTGGGAGCGGTCTAGTGGACAAGGCAAGAGCCTGAGAAGTAGAGCTTGAACAGGGGGAAGGGTATGGGGTGGTGGATGGGCAAACAATGGTCCATGGAACGGAGGCGGTGGTAGTGGTGGAGGATCATCATCATGGATGTCGTAGCAAAAGAATCAATTTGGGTCGGCTTCATGAATTCTTTTTTTCATTGAGCTCTACCATGGCTACTTGTTCACTTACGCTCAATAGACTAGTATTTGTAAGCACTACAACATCCAATATAATTTGATGAGAGTAATTGGTGTGAATGAAGAGGCTTGCATACAAAGATGACGGATTTGTATCATGAAACAAGTGAGAATTGATTTTTGGTTGATACAAATGTCTTAGACTCATGCTTTATATATACTACCGCATGGATGATTCTAGTCCATTGATATTTTCTACGAGAAATGAACTTGGGTACATTCTAGATTTAAAGATATTTTTACACGAGATAAGTGTCTAGATTTTTCTATGATAAAATC
This sequence comes from Vaccinium vitis-idaea, assembly GCA_963854785.1. Taxonomy (NCBI): domain Eukaryota; kingdom Viridiplantae; phylum Streptophyta; class Magnoliopsida; order Ericales; family Ericaceae; genus Vaccinium; species Vaccinium vitis-idaea. The sequence continues at coordinate 324,587 of OY978221.1, forward strand.
AAGATATGTTAGTAGGGGTCTTCTAGAAGATAGAAACTCTTACGTCTCTAGCATTTACTCCATCTTAAGCTTTACTTCTTTGGGTTTCTCTTGTATTTAGGTTCCATTGGACTCCTCATTAATTGGGCTTAACTTCTAGATTACAAATTAGTAATTTGTTAGGGCATCCACAATGAGCTCCATAAAAATAGTTCCTTAGTTGACTCTTAAGGTGTACACATAAGCCTAATTGGGGGACATTTTTCACTCCTGGAACTTGCTAAAAGTAGATAGCATATGTGCACTCAATGGGCTAGCAAGAGCATTCTCTATTTTCAAACAAAATCATTTATCCTTTGAAAATTCTATATAAAAAAAGAATAAAAGAGCTTGGATCCCACTTTGAGCTAGCTACATGGCTACCTAAATTTAGCAAATGGGTTAGGAGTCATGCTTAGGAGCCACCTTTGAGAGCTTGTATTAAGAGCCCATTGAAGACCATAATTGATCTAATGACTTGCTAAATTTTAAGAGTCTCACCTAAGAGGCATTTTAAGAATCCACTGCGGATGTCTTGAAGAGCATCTCCTACAAGGCTGAAATTGCTAGGAAAAACACATCAACGTCATTCAAGCCTGTTTTTAACGGTCGAGATTTAAAACTATTTTACATCTAAGATACTTATCTGACATGTAAAATGTTGTTTGAAATCTGAACCATTAATAATAGAGATGAACAATTAGAATGCACATTACATCCTTGTAATGCATGAGTGCAACACAGAATCCGAAGGTCTCGTTCGTTAAGCTGCCGTACGTATGATTTGATTGAAAAATCCATCATCCGATACAGGACTAACCCACCCAAGCAAGGTAACCTCTTTGAAAATTGGTGACAAATGAGTTTTGGGACATAAAGAAATCATATTATTCATTCAAAGTAAAAGTAGTTTCCCACAAGATATCTATGCAACCAGAACTAAACACGTCACCATTTAATTCATTCGAATTAATTTTCTACTATTGTAATCCATCCATCCACGTGAAGGAGAACGAAAATCAACACGTTTCTTTCGAATAAGACAAATGTTGTGGGATGGAGAGTGGATTATAATTGAATTATTGATGTTGAATTGATATGTAAATATAAAAAATGCAATGCCATTATAATTCAGTGGTCTAGGTCCTCTAGGACCCTTCTACGCCACACCCAAATTCAGAGTAAAAACAAGATACTTTTATGGGAATAGAATTTTTTTTTTTTGATAACCGAGGAACAACCCTACAGTAGACTACTGATTGGACCCACTGCACAACCCAAGCCTTGGAAGGAGCTGGCGCAACCCACACCAGTTACCAGGGGCAACTCCAGGAATTTCATCCAGCACTGACAAAAATACATAGCGTCTATGATAAAAAGCTGTAGAAAAAAAATTTCCGCTAGGCAAAAAAGATACTCCCTCCGTCCCATTTTAAATGTCCACTATAGGAATATGTGCAATTTCAAACACCTAAAAAATATCTCTCCATTTAATTTTATAATTTATTTTACATCAAATTAAAGTGCTTTAATTCGGCATAAAAAAATTTAAAAATGTTATAGGGAAGTACATTTTTTAACGTTCACAAAATACATGTTTCCCAAATGGAATGGAGGGAGTATATACATATACATATACATTACATCATTTGACAAAAATGAATTTTTACACTAAGAGAAATGAATTTTTACATTAATCAAACATCGTTTACGAAGTTCATTTTTTTAGAACATTTAACAGATAATATGATTTGGAAACAAAACTTGAAGACAAATGTATCTCAATCATATCACTACCGATTTTCGATCTGTTTTACATTTTAACGAATCATCTAAAAAACTCATCAGCCAAGACAAAATGAGTGATTCAGACCATTTTGTAGGACTAAAAAAGCCATAGTCATCATTATTTCGTTCTTACATGTTTTCGGTGTTTTAGTACAATGCAGTGAAATCATAATTCCCTCATAATAACGTTGTTCAATTATGGACATCATAACATGTCCACAGGTAGATTAACAAAGCAATAACGAATTTTCAAATTACAAAAGAACAAAGGAACTATAGTTCCATCAGAATCTTGAAAATTAATCATGGAATGTGGACAATAGGGGGAAAAAGGAGAAGAAAAAAATGAAAATGTCATTAAATTCATCACTGAATAAAGTGCGATCTCACATATAATTAAGAATTATCTGTATGATAGGAGTTTGCAACATTCTTGAGTTTTGGGAAGCTACCCAATGGACATAAGCCTATCATGAATCTATCTTGAACCCCGCGAGGTCATTGATTATGCAAATTATCAGTGATTATTCATCAACGATTCATCGTTAACACCTTTAACTCGACCTTGTTGATTTTAGAATTTAAATTCTCATGCATCAAAGCTTCCCTAACGGACCCTCCAAACCCCTGACAGCCACAACATTGCAACTAAATAGAATGAAAGAACAAAATTTTGTGGTAGTGTTTTGAATCATTTAACCTTGCTTTGAAAACCAAGGTAACATACGAAGTAAAATTCATCTACTGTCCCTTCACAGCCGTTTCAGATCGAACATTAATTGCGACGAAAAATATAGTCTATGACTAATAGATTAAAATTTACTAATCCCATAATGGAATGCAATGAGAACATAAAAAGGTTAACAAATTCAAACTCAAGGCAAAGCAGGTGGCCAAGGCCATTGTAAAAAGTATGGGAATAAGTGGAACTCATTGCACGCCAAAATATTGCCATCAAATCTAACCCGTGTAAGAGTGCCTCCATCTTCAACGTCACACCACATGATTTCGAGACCAAACCTGACTAATACACCCCTGGGGTTAAACAGATAAAAAGCTATCAGACGAGGATATTAGTCCATCCACCAATTATAACTAATTATATACAGTACAATCCATTCGGCTGCTGAGACCATCATAGTGTAATCCTAACTGTATAGATTTTTCTGAAGCCTTAATATTTTAAACCAGAGTAGTGATCTGTTGACATCATCATCCATACCGCATTGCAGCAGCCCATCCGGTGACTCTCCCAGTATGAAATTCTGAATGCCAGTCGATTGAGGCAGCTTGACCAACAATACCCAATTATGTGAAGCATTGGGGTCATAGGCAGCAATAGTATTGTGATATGTAAACCAATAAAAGATACCGTGTAAAACAGTGCTAGGCCATCGATGAATGAGTAGGAAGGGGATAGACCCTCTCAACACCGATTCTTCCCACACACCTGTGTTGGAAGTATAGGTCTCGATCAACAAGGTGTCGTACCTAATCGTGTTTATGTTCCTCAAGTCAGCCCGCACCACCTTGTATTTTCCCTGTATGGTATTGCTTACTTTGTCTTGGATTTCCTCGTACAAAAACCCTATTGCCACGTTCATGGCACCGCACGTTTTGATGTTTGGTGTAAGGACCTGGACCCACCGGTCCGTGACTGGATTGCAAACGTAGTATGTGGTGGGATGGCGTCCAAAGAGGATGATCACTGATATTTTAGATATGGGCTCATTTTTTCCATACTACACTGGTATTTTTTCTTTTTTGGTACCATATATATATATATATATATATGCCCAAGTGAACATGTATAAAGGACTATATCATGCCAAATCGATCACATATAAACTTAATCTGCATCTACATCATGCCAAATAGACCATGTACGTGCTTCACTACAATACATGTACGTCTATCATAATAAACCCGCCACGTACACGTTGCTACAATATGTGTACATACCTACATCATACTATGTACCTATCACTACTATATATGTACCTATATATCCCGGTCGCTACATGTCGGTCTAATATGTACCTAGACCACACTCTCGAAGAAGAAGAAGCGGCTAGATCCATGGGCTCACTAGTGATCCCATCCATCATTGGGCCCTAGTCTGCACGAGACAATGGGCCAAAAAGCGGAGCTCCAATTGGGTGAGCTGGGTGGAAGGGTAGTGGAGCTCTAACAGGGTGAGCAGGTGGGAAGGGTAGCGAAGCTCTAACAGGGTGAGCAGGGGGAAGGGTAGCAAAGGTGGTGGGTGGGCAAACAGTGGTCTGTGGAACAGAGGCAACGGTAGTGTTGGAAGATCATTTGCATGGATGTCGTAGCAAGACCAGCTCTTAAAGAAGAATCGCCAACTCCTAGCAAAGCGACACACCTGCCAAATGAAAGACAGAGAATAGGTAAGTGTTTTGCCCTGAAAACAAAGAACATTTACCTATTTTCTGTCTTTCATTTGGCCAAGTCTATCGCTTTGCTAGGAGTCGGAGGTTCTTCCTTAGGAGGTGGTTTTGCTATGACATCCATGCAAATGATCCTCCACCACTATTGTTGTCTCCGTTCCATGAACCACTATTTGCCCACCCACCACCTCTGCTACCTTTCCCCCCGCTCACCTTGTTGGAGCTCTACTACCCTTCCCACCTGCTCACCATGTTGGAGCTCCACTACCCTTCCCCCCCACCTCACCCAATTGGAGCTCCACTTCTTGGCCCATTGCCTTGTGCAGACTGGAACCCAATGATGGATGGGATCACCAGTGAGCTCATGGATCTAGCAGCTTCCTCCTCGAGAATGCGTTCTTGGCACATATTAGACTGATATGTACCGATTAGGATATATAGGTACATATATAGTAGTGATAGGTACATAGTATGATATAGGTACGTACGCATTTTGCAGCAACGTGTACATTGCGGATTTATTATGATAGACGTACACATATTGTAGTGAAACATGTACATAGTCTATTTGGTATGATGTAAATACATATTGAGTTTATACATGATCGATTTGGCATGATATAGTCATTTGTACATGTTCACTTGGGTATGATTGTTTTTTGGTTACCAAAAACAGAAAAGTACCAGTATGGTATAGAAAAAATGAGCCCAAATCTAAAGTACCAGTGACAGACACTTGTACTTGATATTCGACTAACTATATGGGTACCAGATATTCTTCTAAACCCATTAATCATTAGCGACTAAATCAAAATTATGTATGAAATGCCCGTAAATGCTTTTTAAACATCACTGATGCTGCAATTAAACTACTCCATACGCTAGAATTTTTTTTATATATTTTAAACCCAAAGGGGCTCAAGAGCACATGGGTGAAATTTAAACCTAGACATTCTGAAACTGACAACCCCTTGGAACCACGCTGCAAAAGAGAGAAACTCTCTTATGATTTAACCTAGACATTCTGGACACCTTTGATTCAACAAAATAAAGCCTTGAATTTTTTTATGCGTCCTCTGCCCTTAATAAAATATATTATTCCAAGTTTTCAACAACTAAAAATATGAGCAAGGCTAGAACCAAACCCACTTAGAGCATGTCCAATGGTGATGTAAAACTTGTGCTATACCTATGATATGGAACCAATTATAGAACTTCCAGCTCTAATGGGGATGTAAAAATAGTCCCAAAATGGCAAAGTTCTATCGAGTTTCTATATATGGAACCGAGGATCCTTGCCACATCACTTTTCCCAATTGAAAATATATAACCAGAAAATTGGGAGAGAGGAGTACCGGAGGTCACCAGAATAACGCCAGAATTAGAAACGTCGCCTCAATCGTGCCTTAGTTTCATTATCAAAACATGGGCAATCGTCGGGGTCGCCCATGTTCTAGTGAAGAAAGATTGAGAGTGAGAACTGTTTCAACAGAATCGCTAAACCCCTTTGTTGCCATCACCGAAATTGCAACAGTGATGGCTCGATTTCATCAAAATCTAGAGAGAGAGAGAGAGAGAAATGAAAAAAAGGACTAATCCCAACAAGCTGCCAGTAGTAATCATCATCAAGAAGAAATCCCCAATACATAAACCAAGAAATCTTAACATCGCGTCATATCACTGATCGCTCATTCCATGTCAAGTCTAAGCACATACGTACAATGCTTTCAAGTTTCAATCCTAAAGTCTCTGTTATCAGGGTTGGCTTTGAGTTTTGTGTGGGCTTAAAGAGAATTTTTTTTGTATGGGTCCTCAATCTACTTTGGATAGTTAAAAAACTTGAGGAAAAAAAAAAACTTTCGAATAGAAGTCATTACCAATCATTTGAGAGCATGAGTACCTAGAATCCACTACAACAAAACCTACTTTTAATAACATTGGTTTATAGTGTTTTTTAAAGAATACTATCTATCCTAAAAGCAAGTGCAGCAAATTAGGTATACTTTGAGCAAAAAAATGCTAATGAACAGTGCAAATAATGAATCACAGAGAGAAAAAGGATAAAATAATAGTTTGCAAGTGAAAAGTTCTTCGCTACTTAAGCGAGGTATTGTAGCAAAGGTAAAGAAGACCGCTATAAGTGGGAAATTCTCTCATTTGGGGAGCTAAAATAGATAATATACCTGAGTTCCTTTTTCTCATTGAGCTCTATTATGGGTTGTTTGTTCACTTATGCTCAGTAAACACGTATTTGTGTGCACTATAACATCCAATGTAATTAGATGAGAGTAATTGGTGTGAAGGAAGAGGATTGTGGGCAAAGATGAAGGATTTGTTTTATGAAACATGTAAGTATTATTTTTTTGGTTAGTACAAAATGTCTTAGACTCATTCTTTTTATATACTATCGCAGGGATGGTTTTAGTCCATTGATATTTTCCACAAAAATGAACTTGGGTACATTCTAGAATTGAAGATATTTTTTACACAAGATAAGTATCTAGATTTTTCTATGATTAAATCTAGATAGTGTAAGTTCTAGAAGATGGATACTTTTAAGTCTGTAGAATTTACTCCATCTTAGACTTTACGTCTTTGGGCTTCTCTTGTAGTTAGTTAGGTTCCAAAACTTTGGACTCTTCATTGGGCGTAACATCTAGATTACAAATTACTGGAGTGGTAATTAATTTCTTAAGAGCATCTCCTACGTTGGTAGACAAAACGCCTACCCGAATTCTCAGAACCCATTTCCACTCCCATTTCCCCTAAATCCAAGAAAAATATTGTCATATACAAACAAAATAATTTTTTTTCTCTCACGAGAATTTGTACAAAAACGAATACGATGCCAAATATTCTCCGTCTGTCGTAGATCACTACAAACCTAAACCCACTAAAAGCTAGGAAAACAATAAATTTATTGAGCCATTGTAAGGACCCATATTTTTATGCATTCTTCCGGAAATAACATTGGGGAAATGTAAGGAAATGAAAATAGATTAAATATGGGTTAATGTAGAATTAGTAATTGCACATGGGGTGCATTTAAAACACATATGAGACTTTAGGGGTGAGAATATATACAATTGTTTGGGGTCTTCTTTTTCTTTTTCTTTTTTAAAACAAAATTAGTCTCTTTCTCTTCACTTGGGCCGACCCTCTCTCTCTCTCTCTCTCTCTTCTTTAAAAAAAAAAAATCAGTCTCTTTCTCTTCACTTGGGCCGACCCTCTCTCTCTTCTTTAAAAAAAAAAAATCAGTCTCTTTCTCTTCACTTGGGCCGACTCTCTCTCTCTCTCTCTCTCTCTCTCTCTCTCTCTCTCTTCTTCTCCTCTCAAAAATCCTTCAAAACCCCCCACCAAATCCACCTCTCTCTCTTAAATACTTCAAGATCCAACCTCAAATCATTCATCTACGCGTGATTTAGAGTCCGGGTACGTTTGGTTTTGCTTGGAGGAGGTGTATTTCGGTTGGGATTCAAGAAGTTAGGGTTTCATTTCTCACCTATTGGAAGCTTGATCTTTGAGGTTGGGACAAATTTCTACTTCCTCTAGTTGTATTTTGTTGATTTGTTGCATATATTTTTGTGTTGCCCACAAATTTCTAGTTAACCTTGAAATCACCATGAAAATGGATTTTTTATCTTGAAACCACCATGAATATGTGTTTTGATATTGAAATCACCATGAAGATAGGTTTTGATCTTGTGTAATCTTTGATCTCTAGTCCCTCTAAGTGTTTGTGTAGTGTTTTGATCCATATTTTGATGAATTTCAAGGTGTTCTTGCTTGGGTTGAAACCCCCATTAAATCTGAAAATCTATCAAAAAAAATTCACGAAACGACCTGGTATCGATACCCCCGCGTCCGGGTATCAATACCAGCGGGCTCTGTTTCTTTTCCTGTGCATCTGTTATCAATACCCCATTACTAGGTATCAATACCAGACAGCTCTGGACAATAAAATTGCTTTGAGTCCTATTTTCAACCTTCGGTTGTTCCGGACCTTTTTCCAATGCTTTGTTAACTTAAAATCATGCTTATTATCGAAAACCTTGTTGATTGGGCTGTTTGCTTAGTCCTCCTTTGACCTCCGGTCAGGTGGTTTGACCGTGTACTGGCCATATTCATCAAACACATTTCATAGCTTGTTGAAAGCTTTGTTTTAGTTAATCCTCATACCGTTGGTTGTTTTCTTAAATCTCGTAATAATTGAGCATATTCTTGGACGCTAGACATGTAATGACGTAATGTAATGTACATTGTACATGATTTTGAAAGAAAATGAATTTGTTTTGAAGTCGACTCTCGAAGGACACTTGGGGGATGTGAAGTTTTTTTTTTTAAATGGAAATGTTTGACAAGATATTGGTGTGTGATTACTCGGGTCACCGTTGGGTGAATCTCGAGGTAAGGGTTCCACGAGGCCCAAAAGACTCGAACAAGGGTTCGACAAGGCCCAAAAGATTCGGACATGGGTTCTACGAGGGCCAAAAGACTTGGAAGAGGATTTCAATATCCTCAAGCTTAAAGATGATGGATTAATGAGATTTATAGTTTTGATTGTGAAAATGGTTGATCGTGGACACATGACACGTTTGTGATGATATAAGGATTGACAAATGAGCTAGTGTGACACTTGGATATTTTTGGACATTTATGTGTTTCATTGGACACTTGGGTTATTTTTTAACACTTTGGTATTTCTTTGGATACATGGGTACTTTGTGATAATTTATCTCTTGTTTTAGTCCTCATTGTCATACTTTGCGCAAATAATTCTTGGTATCCAACTTCACGTGCACATATCCTACTTTATACACTAGCGTTTATAGAATGGTTTTCCTACTGGGCTAGTGAGTTCACCCTATCATTTTCAGGTACACGTCAAGGAACATGTGTTGGATGCTTGGAGTGTGGATGCATTGCATGGAGCTTGTTTGATCATGAAGTTATTGTATCCTCCTCATACTTAGTATATTTTTGGAAGATGGTCATTGATGTGTTTGGTTTGTAGTTTAGTTTAGTTTTGATGATGTAAGTTGGTGTAATGAGTGGAGAGAGATAGAGAGAGAAATGAGGGAAATGATGATGTCAACTAAACCAAAACTAAAACAAAACTCTAAACCGAACATAGCCCATGTTACTTTAATTTTCTCAATCTTTGGACAATATTCAAAATATGTACTAATAACTTTAAATCTTTTTGGTACTTATGTATTGAGGTATGGGTACCCTTTGGAGAGAGACGTGTGGAATTTGACTTGGATATGTACTATTGACTTGACTTTTCAATGGTGTTATGTGTGACTTTTGACCAATCTCACGTGGATTATATTTGTATTTTGATTATTAAAATGAGGGTGTGACAGCCATAATTATCCATGGCCATATAGAACGTGGGTGCGTACGTTCACATTCGGAATCGAAAACCTTGTAGTGCAGTTGTGCAATATAGGGTTATAATGTGCAATTAATACAAGCCATTCGAGATTATTTTTAATGGTCCAGATTTGTTAAAACTATTTTACATCTAAGATACTTAATTATCTTCCATATAGAATGTTGTTTGAAATCTCGATTATTGATGATAGAGGTAAACGATTCGAATGCACACTGCATCCCTTGTAATGCATGAGTGCACCACCACCTTGTTTGGTTTGGGTTTGGGATTTGGGTGGACAGTAATAATTACAATTAGGGGTAATGATTAGAGAGAGATAAAATGAGAAATGAGAATAATAATTGAAAATAAGAGTAATGATTGGAGGGAAAGAGGACTAATAATTAAGTAATAATTTAAAAACCGGGTCTTGAGACCCAAACCGAATAAGCCCGTGGGGTTCAGTTAAGCTGCCGTAGCTACGATTTGATTGGAAAATGCATCATACGATTTGATTGGAAAATACACGACTAACCCAAACAATTGGTCATACAGTTTACAGAGAACAAGGCAATCTCTTTGATAATTGGTGGAAAAGGATTTTTTGCATGGGACATATTACTCATTCAAATTAAAAGTAGTTTCCCATAAGATATACGCAACCAGAACTAAATACGTTATTCATTTAATTCATTCGAATTAAATTTCTACTATTACTGTAATCCATCCATCCACGTGACTGATTTCGAGAATCAACGCATTTCTTTCAAATAAGACAAATAATATGGAATGAAGGGTGGATTATAATTGAATTATTGATGCAGAAATATTTATATATAAATATAAAAATTGCAATTAATGCCATTATAATTCAGAGGAAAAATTATTCAGTGGTCGAGGACCCTTCTTCTCCACTGTGAGATACTTTTATGCGAACAGAATTTTCATATAACGAATATTGTGAATTTTGTGACAGCGTATTAATTAGAAAGATTTTCCGTATAACTTTGTTTTCAAATTATTTTTCCTGGAAATTAGGACGTGGAATTAAAAGATAGAAAAGGTAATTGTATCGATCAGAGATTGGGTTTCTTAGCAAGAAACTTGTCCCTGAGGTCTGCAGCATCAACCTGCTGATCACCAAAATGAGTCTCTGGAACCCAATTACCCGTCTTTGGATCTCTCATCCAAAACACATCACCATCAATGACGTTCTTTCTCCCTCCCTCGGACACTTCATCTTTTTCTGGTCCCACTCTGCCTGAATCCACGGCTTTCCTTGTGGCCACCGCCTCCACTCCCACCCTCACATTCCCCATGGCGACTGTGTAGGTTCGCCTGCTGGTCGCATTAACACACAACACAAATCCATCAGTATTTTAAACAAGTACGTAGAAAAAAGCACATCGTTCTAAACCATGCAAGATTGATACTACTATAAAGTATGTGAGACAGAAACTGGCGCTAACCTGAGAAGGAGAAAGGTGTTAACGGCAACTTTGGCCATGGTTGCCTGCACACAGAGAGAGAGAGAGAGAGAGAGAGAGAGAGAGAGAGATGGTTTTGGAGGGTGAATGAGGAGAGATTTGTGGGCAAGAGTGACTATTTATAGGCATACAAGGTGGGCCTCATTTCTTTCCTAAAGAAGCGTAAACCCATTGGAATCTAGCTACAGAATTTACCAAAGAAATTCTATTTTTTACCTTCTTTCCCAATAAACTTTTATGGCTACTTGCTAAAACTTAGACTTCCCCAACTCTTTGACCACAGTTTGAAATTGGTATGGTTAGAAATTTGGTCCGGTTCAATCAATACTTATCTTATAAGTTACTCCTATAACATAACTAATTTTATTTATTTATTCCATTTTTTCGTCTTTTGTTTTTTGCGGTTAACCCGATGCAACGGCTAACACTCCAGAACCATAAGGCACAAGAACCTAAACAAAAAAGGAAACACAAAAAAACAAAGTGACAAACCAAATTAGTTGTAAACCCCAATTCCAAACGAAATAAACAACCACCTTGATCAAACCAACCCGCCTATGAACTAATGAACTTGATCGGGTCCATTATTACCCTAAGGCCTCGTTTGATTCGGGGATTAGGAGGGTGGGATGAGACTATTTTTACCTAATCCCGCGTTGTCCCTTGTTTGGTTCCCGGAAAATGGCATGGGATTAACAATCCCAGGACAATTTTAGTCCAATATGTATGGGACTCTGTAATACCTAGGGGGGTGTGGGACTAATTAGTCCATGATAAAAAAAGACATGGAAGGATATTCTTCTTCCTCCTCTCCCACCTGCTCTCTCTCTCTCTCTCTCTCTCTCTCTCTCTCTCTCTCTCTCTCTCTCTCTCTCTCTCTCTCTCTCTCTCTCTCTCTCTCTCTCTCTACCAGAACACCACCTTCACTTTCTTTTTCACATATATCTTCAACTAGGTTTTTCTTCTTCTGCAGCTGATTCAATTTTATGTTTCTCACAGATTAAAAGAACCATTTTAACACATGGCATTCATGAGGCTTGGTTCTAAATCCGAAGCATTTCATCGTGAAATCGAAGGGCAAGTGTTTGATCGTTTCTGGGTAGACTTGAAGATATACATGGAAATCGTTTCTAGGTAGACTTGAAGATTTTCGGTTTGTTCAAAGATATACATGGATCTTGATTTCTCTGTTGCTAGAATTAATCCCAATTTCTCTTGATTTCTCTGTCCTAAAATTAATCCCAAAATTTAGTTTGGGGAACCAAACATGGGATTGACCGAAACAGGGATATTCCGATGTTAATCCTACACGAATCAAACAAAGGATTGAGTACGATTCAGTGTTAAATTAGTCTCAGGACAAATAATCCCGGACTATTAATCCCAGGACTATTAATCCCACCTATTTTAGTCCGCGAATCAAACGAGGCCTAATGTTATGTTTAAAGCATTAGAAACACATGATGATAAGAAATATATCACCCAATACAGTTTTTCAAGAAGAATCCATTAACTAAGAAATTAGGTGGAGGGAAAATGTGTGTTTATTCCCAATAGCACTCTTGCATAAACTTTCCATAAAAGAATAAATTTCATATTATCGCTAAACGTGCGCTTTTGGCCAGAAACTTGCTTTACGTGTATTTTGTGTCCTTCCAATGCATGCACTAAATCGATGAGCAAGCCAGTCATGGTCCATGGAGGAATAATCCTTTGCCTTTTGGGATGGGAGAAGTGGACTGGAGGGTATATCTCTATCTTGGAGATAATTTCAATTAATTTGCACCAAATTTCCGACAGGATATCGAAGAAAAAAGTAGTTGCTTTCAGCGCTTGTTTTTTAATGGAACTGACCACTCGTCTGTCTATTTAATTTACGGACTAATTTTAATTTGATTATATATGATTTTTCGCAGGTTTTGTACCATGTGAAAATTGTCATACGCTTCATATATACAAATACACAGTATGCCTCGATTAATAAGTACTCATTGTACTTGGAAGAATGTTAGTTATGTACTAATTGAGAAGAATTTTCATAAGTATTTTGCATCAAAAAAAAAAAATTATTGTTGAATTGTAGATGACGTCCTAATTTCCCAATCCCATGTGGCTTAACAAGGTCAAGATGGTTTATAGACGGATGAGTCAATCATCGATACGGTGTCATACTTATTGAAGACATGTCGATTTTCAAGTTAGGAAACTTTTTTATATATATATATATATAGAAATGTTAATTCGATCAGTTTGGATAAGTTTGACGCCGATGCCAACATGATGATACTCGGGCCGGTCTTGCAACTGAATACTTACATTCTGAATCCATAATCAGGGCCTAGAATCTGTACCGAACGCCCTCGTCTAATTATATATGGTCAAGTGTGTGATTGAGCCTTATCATGCAAATTATCCAATCAAATGCATCTCCTCGTATTCTTTTCCCTCTTTAATTATGAGATCCTTTGCAAACATAGTTAAGGGTCGCATGGGGCAATATTGCTCCTTGTTTTGTTGAATAAGCCGCCGTTACAAATCCTAACCCAAACAACCCGAAGAGTCGCTCACTTTACTTTTTTACAAATTCCAAAAGCTACTACTTTTTTACAAATACTAGTACTTACTACGTACTGCTGCTACTTAAGCCTTGAAACAGAAAACTCACTCAAAATCAAGTAGAAAAAGAAAATGGCTGGGACATCAAGAAACTACCACCACCCTCTTCGTGGACGATTTCTATTTCTCGGCTCTCATTGAAAGTGACGGAGAGAGAAATCTTCCCAATTTCGGATGAAAAATACGCTGAGGAATTGCAATTGCAAGAGGCTCTCGTGGCATCTGCATTGTCTTCAAGGATCCAAACCCGGTTTTCGGAAACAGAAGGTGATTCTCACAACCACAAACTTAGTAAAAGAGGACAAACAGAACCAGAAACAGGGGAATCTTCTTCACTATTCTGCCCAATATGCATGGACGCAAAACCCGCTTCTGAAATGTTCAGAAACACCGCTTGCTCTCACTCATTTTTGCCTAGACTGCATTGCCAAACACGTCGCAGTCAAAATTCAGGACAACATTGAAATGTCCGGATTTTAACTGCCAGGGGGTTTTACATTTGAACCCCGAATTCTGCCGTCAAATTCTCCCACAACAACTGTTTGATCGGTGGGAAAATGCTATGTGCGAATCACTGATTCTTGAGTCGGAGAAATTTTACTGCCCATTTAAGGACTGTTCGGCTATGTTGGTTGATGATGGAGGGGAGAGAGTGACGGTGCATGTCCGAATTGCCATAGACTGTTCTGTGCCCAGTGCAAGGTGTCGTGGCATTGTGGGTTGGAGTGTAGGGAATTTCGTAGGCTAGAGAAGGAGGAGAGATCAGAAAGGGAGGATTTGATTGTGATGGAGCTTGCTAAGAAGAAGAAGTGGAGGAGATGTCCCAATTTTAAGTTCTTTGTGGAGAAGCGTGATGGATGTTTGCACATTGCTTGCAGGTACTATATCGCTACTCTATGTGTGTGTGTGTGTGTTTTATAAGTCAGGGTGCTCTGCAGTTTAAGCGTATCTCATTTTAGTTCTCGAGTGACTAAACCAAGAAAATATAACAAGTCTCCTTTAATTTAGTTATTAAACCAAGAAAAGCTATTATGACATGAGAGTTTTTTTTTAGATTGGATTTCGATATAAATTTCAAGAACATCGAATTGAGACGGTTTTACGGGGCATTTTTAACTTTTAAGCAAGTCTATATCATAATTTGGTTACAGATAACGGCTGAAGATACTTACAACCAAGAACATGGGAGTACCATCTCCCTTTATATTTTTGGGGCATTGGTTTCAGGTCCTATTAGGAGAAATTTTGAACATAAGTCCTAACTTATCAGCTGATCTAGCAACTCCTAGAACAAATTATATTCCCAAAAGACTAAGAGCATCTCCAAGTCAATTCATCAAAATTCTTCATTTTGAAGAACCAAAATAAGATCATATTTAACTCAAAAAGACATTTTAAAGAGTAATAGTACTATTTTACATGAGCTCCCCCATCATTCTTCATTTCTTCAAAATTTCGTTCATTTCTCTCCAAATCTCAAATTTTCCTCCAAAATTTGAAATCAATAGTATTTTTTAGGATTTTTTTTAAATATATTGATGATTGGTCTCATTTTAAAGGTATTGTAAATTTGTTTCTAATTACACTAATTTTTAATTTTATGATAAATTATGATATAACATAATAGAGTAGTATTTTATAGTTGGAAAACGAAAAGGAGAAGGTATTTTATTTGGAGGGATGATTCTTCATATTCGAAGAACAAAAAATGGACCTTAAAATTGAATAACAAAAATGAAGTATGGTTGGAGTAGTGAAAATTTTCAAAATGAAGTATGGTTGGGTTAGAGAATATAAGGTTGTTCCATATGTTAAGCATACCAAAGTAAGACGTGGTGAAATCTACTAATTTGGGAATTAGACATATTTTCATTAAGTTTTACATGGTGAAATCACTGCAGCCTTATTTGGGAGTTAGACATTTCATTAAAATTTACCTATCTACTAATTGCACAGATAATTATATCTCCCTATTTGGCATTTGCATGGATTTTTTTGTTAAACAGGTGTGGGAGGGATTTTTGCTATGGTTGTGGATCGTCGTGGGTAGGGCATCGCGGATGTTCATGTACCAACTAAAGAAAGTGTTGGAAAGAAATTATTTGCTTCAACACATGTGTATCCAAATGGTGCAATGCTATATACAATGCATCCAATGACTTTGGAGTACTTTGAATTTGTGTTCTTAGACTTATTAATCCACATGCTACCGTTTAATTTTCTTTTAATTTGATCCACGCCACACCTTCATCTTTTCTTTTTCAAATTGAGGAGACATTTGTCCCCACCAATTATGTTACACTGTTAAGTCGTTAACGCAAAATTGGTGTGAGTTTGGAGGCCTCAATTTAGAAACTCCTTGTAAATTTTTTTGTATGGAGATGGGAAATGTATTTTTTGCCCTCCAAAATTGGCTGCCTATTAGTCTATTTTTATTAATTAATTTTTTTTTGGGGGGGGGAGGGGGTTACTCCTAGATAGTTCAGGGACTAAGGTGCAATTAGGAATGGAATAAATAAATTTTGAATAGTTAAAGGAATGAAAGTGAAATTAACCCCAGCAATCTCACTCTCTCTCTCTCTACTGTTTTTTCTCTGCCTTCTCTCTAAAAGTTTTCGAGAGCAAGATTTCCTGGGGGGTGGTGGGGCTGCCGCCTTCCACCTCCACCTCCCCCCCTTTCCCTCTTATCGATCCACCCATCCACCACCATCCTCAGCCGTTCCCGTCGTCCTCCACCATCATCCCCTTCATCATCGGGTGTTTGCATGGGTCTAATCTGGTTTTCTTCTGCTGCCTCCGCCCTTATCCATCTCGTTGCTGCTCCCCTCCACCGTCTACCGCCATCTTCCATAGCCAAATCAACCTCTCTCCGCCAGATCCTGACGAAAGTTCCACCCTCCGCCTCTCCCCTTCCTCCCCTAGCCGGGTATCGGTTGGATTCGATTGAGATCGTGGTGTTGCATGGGTGGCTTGGCTTTTCCTCCGGCGAATAAGTCTTCCGGATCAGAGACAGCTTTTTCGGCGACACTGTTGGATACCGAAGTTTTTTTATCTTGTTAGGCTTTGTTTTTTGTTACTCCTTTAGCGAGTGTTTTCTCTCCCCATTGTGGGATGCTTTGTCCCAGATTTCATCTGTGCCTTTTCATGGCTTGAACTGTGTATCCGTTATTGGGTCCTGTCATGACTGGTTCTAATGCCAGCCTCGTTGTTGGTCTACCTTGGCAGTATGTACCATTGAGCCTGTTAGTGTTGTGCTCGGGTCTAGATTGTTGGTAGTTTTGATTCATTCCCTTCTTTAGTGATGAAGTCTGTACTGCCTTCGGACCTCTACCTTCGAGCTGTTTAATGACGTTTGTTTCAAAAAAAAAAAGTGAAATTAACCCCCACTACATAGAACAAATCACCCACTTTTTATTTTTGGGTGCCGGGCGAGCATCACATTTCTGTGCCTGAGCGCCCAATCTGACCTTCTAAAACACTTTTGGACGGTTCAGATTTATTCTCTCTTCCATTTTTTTCCTTTAAATCCGGATCGTCCAAAAGTGTATATTTGAGATTAAGAGAGAGAGGAAGGCCATGTTTGATAACACAGATTCAACACTTAAAACTGAATCAATTAAGTAATAAATGATTAAATAGGTTTGATAACCACATTTTATATTACTTAACAGATTGAGTGCCACTTAAAATATAGGCTAAAAATTGATAAAAATTAAGTAGCTTTGAGCTACTTAATAATTTTGACTGAATTTTTATGTGCTTACAATCAAACACACCACCACCGTCGTGCTACTGTCACCACCATCACCATTCCATCACCACCACCACAACTACCAAGCCGCCACCACCACCACCATGCCGCTACCACCACAACCACCACTACTACCACCACAACTGCCACACCGCCACCACTATCACTATTACCCATATACCATCACCACTATTGCCATGACACCGCTATCACTCCACCACCGCTCTCACTCCACCCAACCCACCACCACCACTACCATGACACAACCGTCACATTACCACCACTACACCACCACAATTATTACTCTACTGCCACCACAACTCACCATCATTCCACCACCACCATTACTCCACTACCACCGTTACACCACCACCGCCACCACCTCCCAATCACCATCCTACTACCACCACAAATACATGGCGACCATTAGTAAAATTAAGGGACAATTAGAACAAAAAAAATTTTTTTTAATTCAGTGCTTAATATATATATTTTTATCAAACAGCTTTTCAGCTTAAAAAATTCAACATTCAATTTTCAGTACTTAATTTTTCAGCTTTCAGTTTTATAAAATAGCCCCGAAGAATAAGGTGGGGAAAGTGGAAAGGAGAAAGAGAGAACACGTGAGATGAAGGGCAGTTATCAACCATCATTTTGTGGGGTGGTTATCACTCACTGCCACGAACATTTTCTCTCACTTTGTACTAAGGGTGAAATCGGTTCGGTTTCGGTCGGTCCGGGGTGCCTCTTACTTGGACCGAATCGGTTCGGGGTAGGACTTCTCTAAACCGATCCCGACCGATTTAAAGAGGGAACTGATCTCGGTTTGGGGCGTCTCGGTTCGGTCTGAGATTTCAGGGTATTCGGTTTTTTCGGTCTGGGCCACTTGGGCCTAATTGCAGATCTTGCTTAAGCAATATGTAAGAACAAATGATACAGGAAAATGTTTAGGAAAAGCATGTCCCAGTCAAAACCGATAAACATCAGATTTGAAGAACTAAAGCATTGCAAGTGAATCGAGTAATAAGGTCAGGTGTGTAAACAGTAGTATCTCTCTGTAGATTTTCACAAAATACAAGCAACGAGAGAGTAGATCTGTACATCAAGTAATCAACTCACCGGTTTCTGTTAGTAGAGACTAGAGAGAGTAGATCTGTACATGTCAAGATTTTTGAGTGAGAGAGAGAGAGAGAGAGAGAGCAGCTAATTTATGAGCTTTGCTGAATGGAATGGGAATCCTTCTTCTTGTTGTGCATTGATGTGTCGACAACTATGGTGGGAGTTGAGAGATTCATGGAGAAGAAGGGAGAAGAAAGGTCGGTGAGAAGAGAGGTCGGTGTGTGTGTCTCGACAGAGATGAGATGAGAAGAGAGTAAGAGACAAATGGTTAGGGTTTTGCTTTTATAGTCATAGATTGACGGTGTAGATCAAAAGAAATGGACAGTATTGATTAGGCTTATATTTCGGTTCGGTTCGGTTTGACCATAAATCCCCTTAACCGAACCCGAACCGAGAATATATTTCGGTTTTATTTAAGCATGGACCGACCAAAAACCGGCCCGAAATTTCGGTTTTCGGTTCGGTTCGGTTCGGTTCGGTTCGGGTCCCGCCGGTTTTTTTTCCCACCCCTACTTTGTACATGAATAACTTCCGCTTATCTTTGATTGGCCTTTTTTCTTTTTCTTTTTTCTCATCTTTTTTCTCTCACTTTGTAGGTGCAATAGTGCAAACACTACACTAAAATAGCAGTGTGTTCATTCGATGCATAAGACAATGAAAAAAAAAGTTTGTATTGAAGCTAGTTTTCCGTGTATCAAACGGGTACAAAGTTAATTCTTGTACAGAAGGTAATGTTGAGTATATTTTTTTGTAAAAAACGTGATACATCCTTGTAGTTGTTTCCATTTCCACGGAACAGGCCTAACATTAGCGAGAGAATATATGCATCATTTCCGCAACCTTGGCGAGTATATATGCGTTACTCAAACGTTCGAGGATCCCCGCTTTCCACAACTCGTTTTTCACGTGGCCGATTCAAAATGTCCCCATTGTGCCATGTCAACGTTTGACTTGCCACGTTTGACTGTGTCTCCTCTCCTTTTCACACTGACAATTATTTTTATTTTTTTGGGTTAAATTAAAACGATCTAGATAAACAAACTAAACAGAGGAAGTACTATTTCACCCCATTTACATCATCAAGTAGATATGCTTCTTGATACGATTTCGTGCTGAATATAAAACTACTAAAGCTATTATAATTAAAAAGTTTGATTTAGTTAGAGCATCCGCAGAAGTATTCGCTTCTCTAAATACATGTTGTACCTCCGTCGACAACTTTTGAATATTGAAGTAGAGACTTACAATCATAAACAATGTTCTTGAGATGATGATCTCCAAGGTCTGGATTCTAGAGTAGTTGAATAACGTCTTTAGCACCCGTTTCCACTCCAACTCTTGGGGTGTTCATGCCATGGGCCAGCTAGATTTTTAAACAAACGGCTTGCGATCACTCTTCTCTGTGTCACATGATGTTAGGTTGTAACTTATTTTTTTCAAATTTTATTAGTGTTTTTCTTGATGAAGGTAACTAGAATAAGCAATAAAGAAATGGTCAGAAGTTTTTTTTAAAAATTTACCAAAGGTAAAAAGAAGTTAAATTAAATACTACTATTTCTTGGTTTCTGGATTTTTTTTTTCAAGATCTCCACAAAGTTTCAAGTTTTTTCGTTGAGACGAATCCAATGCTTTACATATGGGGACCCAAAAGTAAAAAGAATACGCTAATTAAAATAATGAGGTAATTAGATAGAAAATATGTTAGGATAGTACAAACAATCACGTAAACAGATTTGTAATACTTTTTGAAATTTTTTATGACAAAATATAGTAACTAGTTTTCATAGTCAAAATTTTTCATTAATCATCTAAGAAATGATAGAGTATAAATCAGGGAGGAGTGTTTGAAAGATATGAGAAAATGGAGATGGGCCATTGGAATCGAAATCCGGAAGAGAGAGTGTCAAAAGGTGAAAAAAAATAGATAAAGAATAAATAAAAGTAATTTTACAAGTGTACATTAGTAACAAAAATCAGTGCATATATATGTAAAATAAAATAATATAATATACTCCTACTAAAGAACATAAGTGCCACAACCATTTCCCCTAACATTATAATTCTTGCTTCGCTATCGCTTTATGCAAGCTCGAGCAACAAATGTTTGGTTGGTGGGTGTGTGAACCGAAAACAAATGATTGCAAATATTTTATTCCTTTCACCTATTGACCAAATGTGGTTTAGTCATGAATAATTCAAGTTAATTAGCATTCTACAGCGCAACGATCGATGCGTTAATTATTTTGTGTCAGTAACAATGTGTGAATATTCGTCATATACATTTAGAAAAATGAAATAAAATAATTTGCAGTATTGACCTTAATTATGATAAGAAGGTGAAGTTTGAGCAATTAATTGATGGTTGCCTCGCCTGGGTACATGAGGGGCTAAGACCTCAGTTTTTCAACTCTTTATTTACTAATACAATTAAAAGGGGAAATCAGATGATGCATGTAAAACCTTTACAGCCCCTTTGGATTGAGGGAATTCGGGAGAAAAGAAAGGAAATGGAAGGGAAGTGATTTCTCTCCCTTGTTTGAATGAGCAAAGTGGTGAGAGAGGGAGAGAATAGGCGAGAAACCTAAACCCCTTACCCTTCGTTTTAGTTTTTCACCAATTTTGGCGAGATTTCGATAGAAAGGAAGCCCCAGGCGGCTGTATCACCAACGGCGACGTCGCCAAAGAACTTGCAAACCCAATACAACAACATTAATGGAGGTGTTGGGGAGAGTGGCGGTGGCGGAGATCCTGGATCTTTGATTTGAAGCTTGGATTTGGTCACCGGAGAGTCGCCGGAAAACCGCCGGAGAGAGTTTGGTCGCCGGAATAGGAGGGAGAGACTCTGATTTCTCACTCTTGTTTGGATCCCCGGTGAGAAATCGTTCTCCTCTCTTCTCTTTTCTCACTAATAAGGGAGAGCAGAACCCTTTATTTTCTTTTCTCACCCTTCTTGCCAAAGGAGCTGTTAGGAGTCGGACTTCTCTTCGGTCCACTTAAATTTAAGCTCGTTTAAGCATCTCCAATTCATGTCTCATACGTGTATTTTTCATTTTAGAGACTCAAAATAATGTATGTATTATATTCAAAAAATAAGTTTAGAGAATGCAATTATTCATATCTACTCCGATTCACATTCTTCATCTTCATCCCTAAAATTTCATTCTAATATTTTTCTTCAATTCTTGAAATTTTAAAATTTTAATTAAACATGACCACTATTAGTGTCGTTGAAAAGATTAATTATGCCAAGATGTTGCACCTTCGTCTTCTTAACATGACAACTGTTATTTCTCTCACTTTCTCATGCTGGGAATGTGAACTTTTGATTAAATAAAAAGGTTAATAAAAATGTTGCCAACTATTTATATATAGTAAAATCGACATTAATGGGGAAAAAAAAAAAAACTTTGTCCAACACAAACTGTTGGTGGAAATATCAACGTAATGCCAACTCCAAATAAAGTATTCGGTACACGTTATCACAAGAAAAATCCTTAACGAAAGGTATATTAGTATATTCGGATTTTGTTTGTGATTACCTCAATCATTTCTTTCTTTCTTTCTGTTATTTTATATTTTTATGGCATATTAATTTATTCTTTTTACTGCGAAATACTAAAACAAATGCATTGTAGATAAATGGGCACCAAAGTAAATACGTCTATAATTTTCTACAAATGACAGTAGCAGTAAAAGTATTATATTCTCTTTTTTTTCGGTACTTCGGAATTATAAAAGTATTATATTCTTTCATGAAGCAATCTACTAAACATGCCCTTTTAACTCGTGAGTTGGGTCAGTTTTTATACAAGCCTTGTGCTTTTCGTCTCCGACAAGAAAAAATGCTATGTATAACTAAATCAGTTAAATTATTTGAAAAATAAAGTTATTTGAACTAGACTCGTAATTATTTAGTAATTAGTACTAAAGTGATATAAGGTTTACTTTACTTATTTGCATCTTATAGTTTGTGAGGATTGAAAATTTCTTATGCTTTTGTATGAGGCTTATGATGTATACACGTACAAACTTTTCCGAATGAAGCTTGTTGTAGGATTGAACTCGATTTTGTATAATCTAAATTCAAATGGCAAAAAGTTAGTGCAACTCAATAACAAATAATTCAAATTAATATATACAACCACATTCAAATTAGTAAAAATTATATATACAACCACATTCGAACTATTAAAAATACTTTTAGTCGTATTTGGATTTTTACCCTTTTGGAAGAAATCTTTTTTTTTTTTTCTTTCTTTTGTGTGGGTTAAATTAAAACTTTCTAGAAGTCCTTATTACAGCGTAAAAACAAAAACTTCCCTTTTGTAGTAGCACGAGTAATCGTTTGTGTGGATGCAGTCGCCGGAGCTGTGGTTTTCTTTGGCGCTCTCTCTCTCTCTCTCTCTCGATCTGAGCCTCTTGTCTCTCTACATCACAAAAACAAAACAAGCTTTTCTCTCACAACTTTTTCTGCCCTACATAGTTTGATCTCTGCCACATATTCCCTGTATCTATCTATATCCATATAGTCGTCTTCTACTACTACATCGTTTCTGTCTTCGAGTGCAGCTTCGATTTTGCTGCTTCTGGTTAACTTTCTACTCTCATTTACAAACTTGTTTCTTCATAACTAGAGCTTTGAATTGTGGTTTATCCATCCCCTCTCTTTCTGTAAAATTGACCTCTCAAGTTTTGTTGCAGTGAATTTTTAAAACTTCCCAGCGAAATCCTGCCCTGAGTTGACTCGCGATCTCCTGCTTTGCTGTATGTGCTAGTGATATAGTCCGAGCCTGAGGCTCGGAATTTGGACCATGGCGTCAGATAACGAGCATCAGGCTTGGATCGTAGACGACGCCAAACCGAACCTTTCCTATTTGCGGAAGTTCCGCCTCTATGAGACTCGCTCGGTACATTTCTTTGATCTGATTTTGAATTTCGTGAATTCTACTTTCGGATTTGATTTCTCGCCTTAATTAAATAATTGATCATATACATGTATCTATGTCTATTTGTGTCCCATTTCCACAGTATTGATTGACTTGATGTTACCAGGAGGTTATGACTTTGATCTTCTTTCTTTTAAATAAATGCATACATTGGTTATTGATTATTGCTCTATTGAATTTTGGATTTGAACTGCTAGTGCATTATGTATGGGCCAATGGTGTGCCTTCATGCCAACAGAAAATGGTATACAAACAGAATTTTCATACCACAATCTCACACAAAATAGGTGGTTACGCCGTTTCTGAAACTCCGTAAAGTAATGGTCATTTGTCTTCAACTTATGAAATCTTAATTTCTATCTTACTGCTGCTTCTTGTGGACTTTGCGATGGAGTTTTTTCTTTATATCTTTGGGGTGTAGCGCGAAGTAATTGGAGTTGCTGCCTCTGTGCCTCACGGGAAAGTCATAATTAATGAAGGAAACACAATATGATGTCAAGAAAAAATAGATTTCTACTTCATGATGATTGGAATTTAATCTAGCAAATTGAACATTGCAATAACAATGAGTTTTGAGGAGTTATGATCTGCTTTTATAACCCTGCATGCATCATTTATGTGAGATTGGTTTGGCAACCTCGTTTAGGAAGCACACTTTTATCTATCTCATGCTTGCTAAATTGCTAATTAATTTTTCTAAGGTCGTTATGAGTTGTTACTGATCATAACCAGTTAGGAAGCACACTTTTATCTATCACATCATGCATGCTAAATTGCTAATTAATTTTTCTAAGGTCGTTATTAGTTGTTACCAATCATAACAGTTGTCGTTCTGTCATTAATCTATCACTAATTCAATTGTTGCTTGTTCTTTTATAACTGCGTATTGGTGTCTTTTTTTTGAACTATATATATATATATATAACATCTATGTGTATATATGACCACATGTCGTTCAATGCATTGACTATGAATGCTTGTTGTTTTGAGATATGAACAAAGGTAAAGGAATTCGTATTCTGCAGTGCTGCAGAATACCAACGGGATATTCGCTGTGGTCCTCCAACTCCCTGAGTGTTGTCATTGACACATTTCACTGGAATTGGTCCTGCAACTGCATATATTCCCTAGTAAATATTTGGAAGAAAGATAATTCCTGTAATAAACTGGATTAGATGTCACTTTTTCCCTTGGAGACACCATAATTCCAGTCTTCTTTTCTATTATTTTCTGCGCTTCCCAGTTTTGAATTGCACCTATCATACACTTGTCATTAAATCCTTGGTGTTGATTTTCTTGCTGGTATCATGAGAGTTACACAATTTAGTTACTCTATTTGCATGCAACAGAACTTTTATGTGATCGGACGGGATAAGAACAGAAATATCTGGAGAGTGTTGAAGATTGATAGATTAGAGCCTTCTGATCTAAATATTCTCGAGGATTCTACAACATACTCTGAAATTGAATGCTCTGATCTGCTAAGACGAATACATGAAGGAAACAAGTCAACGGGTGGGCTGAAATTTGTCACGGCTTGTTATGGAATTGTTGGTATGTGATATCTGCAAGGTTTTTTTGCTTTTTTTTTTTTGTTACCTTAACAAGCTCTTATTTTGTTTCTCTAAATCTTATTGTTATTTCTCCGACTTAGGGTTCATAAAGTTCTTGGGGCCTTATTACATGCTGCTTATAACAAAAAGGAGGAAGATTGGCACAATCTGTGGGCATGCGGTATATGCCATTTCCAAGAGCGAGATGATTCCAATTCCAAATGCTACTGTGCGGTCCACTATGGGTTATTCTAAGAATGAGAACAGGTCTTTTGTCCATTCTGCATGTAAATGAAAAATGTTGCTGGTCCTTCTAAGGATATCTAAGCAAATAGGAATTCAGAAACAAATATGCTTGTGTATAGATGGTAGTTAGATTTTAATGTGGTTGTTTTATTTTAATTTCAATTGAATAACGAGTTCCGCTATGCCATTATTGTGTTACTTATGCATGCACCCTTCAGTGTTATATAACCATGCATGCACCCTTCAGTGTTACATAACCATATGATTGTTCACTTCAAGGTAATAATGTGTTCATCCGATTGTGACTGTTCTATTCATCTTCTATACCAGAAAATGGGATACATCTATTCAGTATGTGATGGATTTTTAGATGTCCCCATATGCATCCTTTTTAGTGAATATTGTCCATAGAGACTATCGCCAATTCATTACATGCAAATGTACGGGGTCAACGTTCATTGCTGTTAGGATGTAAATTTAACTTGTTGAAAGAGACAAGGTATCATCTGTGTATCGAGGGACAAGTTAATTTCGTTTTCTTTTCATCTTCTATCATAAAAAAATCTAAGCAGAAAGGTCTTTCAGTTGTATGTATTTCCACTCAATTCAGTTATTGAATTTCTGGTTATTTGCTCTTGCTTTCTTGTCGACGTAGGTACAAGAAACTCCTATGTGCAGTGGATCTTACGAAGGACTTCTTCTTTAGCTATTCATATCATGTCATGCGTAGCCTTCAGAAGAACTTATGTAGTCATGAGACAGGACAAATTCTTTATGAGACAATGTTTGTCTGGAATGAGTTCTTAACTCGTGGAATCCGCAATCACCTCAAGAATACTCTATGGACTGTTGCATTGGTATATGGCTTCTTTAAACAGGTATTGGCTTCTTTTGAGTAAGGCCAGTTTGTAGATATTTTGAAAAAAATAAATAGTTCTTTAGGATCAGTTTGTGATTTATTTTAGGTAGACTTTCTTGGACCTGTTTATAGTGCGGTATTGCTATAAGGACACAGGTTGCTGCAGTAGAATTATTTACGCAGACCAGTTTTGGGAGTTCTCTCTTCTTCTTTTGAGTGTATACTGTGCTCTTCTTTACATATTGGGAACTTCACCAGTGATTATTGGGATGCGTCTTTTTTTTCTACATCAATCGTTGTTCTTGATTTCGCTTTGAATTGTTTCCCCACCTATATAGCATAACTCACAAATAAGGAGTACAGTCCCGTATTTTTTACCATCTAACTGATGGGTCGGTAACCTTGACTCGATTTGTGGTTTAGGTAAATGATCAAACATCTTTTTGAATGATTGAAATGGATTTACTGAAAAGTGAAAGGATATGGTTTCCTATTTTGAAGTACAAGTTCAAACTTTCAGATTATGGAACGGATTTTTCCATGTTGTAATACCAGGTCAAACTTTCTATATCTGGAAGGTACTTCAAGCTTACCCTCATTGCCAGACGATCACGTCATTATGCGGGAACCAGGTTCGGATATTTATGGATTGCTTGAATTATGCTTTATTTATGTGATAAGTGATGATGTCAATAATGAATGTAATCTTGTAGTCTTAATGGGGCTAAAATTCTGCATATCTCAGTTCCCGTTATACTTTGTGCTCCAAATAGGGAACAAAAATAAACCATTCATTCCATGTCTTGCAATTTCAAGTCCTTTGGAGTTTGTAAAGCGCTGCATGTAATAAGTGCTTGTAGAATGAAGATTGCTTATCCTTCTACAACAGATTCTTTCTCGCTAACTCTGTTTTGATTTTGTTGTTGTTTTTTGTTTTCCATGTGTAGATACTTGAAACGAGGAGTAAATGAGAAGGGTCGAGTAGCTAATGACGTTGAAACAGAACAGATTGCATTTGAAGATGTTCCTGAAGGATTCCCGATTCACATAAGTTCGGTTGTGCAAAACCGCGGTTCGATACCCCTTTTCTGGTCACAAGAAACTTCAAGATTGAATATTAAACCAGACATCATATGTATGGTTTGACCCCACTGAACTCTTGTATTAGAGATAGTAGTTTTTTGTCATGTTTTGCTGACAGTTTTTCTGTTTCCAGTATCAAAGAAGGATCATAAGTACCAAGCGACACGACTTCACTTTGAGAATCTTGTCCAGAGATATGGAAATCCAATTATCATTTTGAATTTGATAAAGGTAGGCCTTTGTGCATCGACCAATGGACCACTTCGAGCATTTTACTTTTTTTTTTTGAATGGCGAAGAAAATTTTAATTACTCATAAAAGATCTTTTAAATCAATACAATTGGGGAAAAAATGCATTGAGAGAGCTTCAAAAGAGTCCAATGACTCTCCTACTGCTACTCACAAATTCTAGTGAAAGCTACTTGTTGTTTGGATGAGAGAGAGAGAGAGAGGGAAAGGAAGAGAAGTGTGTAAGGTGTTAACGAACCCTAGCACACAAACCTTTATTTATATTATGAGAGAGACTAATACATTACGTAGCTACCCAATGTGGGACAACTAACAATAAACATATTCTAACACTCCCCCTCAAGCTGGAGAATAAATATCAAAAAGTCCCAGCTTGTTACATAGCAACTCTAACCGCGGCTTGAATAATGATTTGGTAAACATGTCGGCCAACTGAGCACCCGTAGATACATATGGAGTAGATATCACACCACCAGTCAGCTTCTCACGCACTAGATGACAATCAACCTCAATATGCTTAGTCCTCTCATGAAATACTGGATTCGCGGCAATGTGAATAGCCGCTTGATTATCACAATACAGAGGCATAGGCAGTTGCACACTAAATCCAATCTCTTCAAGAAATGATCGCAGCCACACAACCTCACATGTCGTGTGTGCCATTGCTCTATACTCTGCTTCTGCACTGGACCGGGCTACTACTGTCTGCTTCTTGCTTTTCCAATTAACAAGATTTCCACCAAGAAAGACACAATAACCAGTAGTAGATCTCCTATCAGACGGTCCTCCTGCCCAATCAGAATCAGTAAACGCCTCAACGCGTAAGTGTCCACTAGCTCGATACAATAAACCCCGTCCTGGATGTAGCTTAAGATACTTCACAATTCTAAGGACAGCCTCCCAATGTGGATAACGAGGAGCTGACATAAACTGACTCACCAAACTAACCGCAAATGAGATATCCGGACGTGTAATCGTGAGATAGTTTAACTTACCAACCAACCGACGATACTGATCAGGATTATGAAGCAACTCCCCCTGGTCCACATACAGTTTGACATTGGGATCCATAGGAGTCTCAACAGGCCTAGCTCCCAACAAACCTGTATCCTCAAGAATATCCAGTACATACTTTCTCTGTGATAAGCTAATACCTTCTTTGGACCTGGCCACTTCAATACCTAAAAAGTACCGAAGTTTTCCCAAATCCTTAGTATGAAATTGCTGATGTAAGAAGGTTTTTAACTCATCAATACCTCGCTGGTCATTACCAGTAATGATAATGTCATCCACATATACAATCAACAATACTTTCCCTCGATCAGATGTGAGGGAAAACACAGAATGGTCAGTCTGACTACGATGCATGCCAAATCTCAAAACTGCATCACTAAACTTGCCAAACCAGGCCCGAGGAGACTGCTTGAGGCCATAAAGAGCTTTACGAAGCCGACATACCTGATTACGCTCCCCCTGAGCAACAAACCCAGGTGGTTGCTCCATGTAAACCTCCTCGTGAAGATCCCCATGGAGAAAGGCATTCTTGACATCCAATTGAAATAATGGCCAACCAAGATTTGCAGCTAGAGAAATAAGAACGCGAACAGAGCCAAGTTTAGCAACAGGCGAGAATGTCTCCGAATAATCAACACCATAAGTCTGGGTGTAGCCTTTGGCAACAAGTCGCGCCTTATAGCGCTCAACAGTACCATCAGGAAGATACTTGACAGTGAATACCCAACGACAGCCAACAGTTGTCTTACCAGCAGGAAGAGGAACCAGGTCCCAAGTACCATTATGATGAAGGGCAGACATCTCATCCTCCATAGCTGTCCGCCACTCAGACACAGATAAGGCCTCCTGAACAGACTTAGGAACAAACACAGAAGAAACCGAGGTAGTAAAAGCTTGAAGAGACGGTGACAAATGATCATAGGAAACAAAATGAGCAATAGGATGGAGAGTGCAGGACCGAATACCTTTACGGTGGGCAATAGGAAGATCAAGGTTGTCTGGATCCCGCAACGGAGAAGAGGATGGCGCGGTGGGTGAAAGCGGTGCTGCTGGCGTAGATGGCTCTGGTTGGGGCTCTGGCTGAGGCGCTGACTGAGATGGTGCTGGCTGAGGCACCACTAGTGGATTTTTAGGACGACGATGATACACCTGCAAAGGTTTTGGTGGAGGAACGGTACTAGATGGGACAGCTAGAGGACACATAGACTCATATGCAGGCAAATCAGTAGTGGGGACAGTCCTCCAAATAAAGATACTAAGGATTATAGTGACTGGGAAGCTGAGGATTGTCATATTCGAGTTGAGTTGTGGAATAGTATGGAACCTCAGATCAGTGGCCCTCTGTTTTACCTTGATAGTGCCAAGGAAGTGTGGGATCGGGTTGCCAGGATGTATTCAGGGGTTAATAATCTTCGTCGTACATATGATCTCCATAATCAGTTCTTTTCTCTGTCATTTGGTACTGGATCGTTGGAGGACTGTCTGTCAAATAACGAAATTTTCTCTCACCCATATAATAAACTTTGACAGCACGAGACCAAATAGCATAATTGTTGCCATTCAAAGGAATGGACGTAATGGAATCCTTCTCACGACGCCGAGAAGTGCCAGAAGAACTACCAATAATTATAGAACCAGAATTAGAGCCAGATGCAGACTTTTCTTCAGACATAATTACCGATCACCACAAAATACCCCCACCAGTAAAAAGATAACCAACTGTCTCGACAAAACAACCAAACAAACCAACGAAGCAACAACCAATAACCAATACTAAATGAAACCACTGAAAGTCTGCATCTACTACTAGATCATACCAATCAGACAAGTTCGAGCATCAACAGAGCACTAGGTGTGGATTTCGAGCATCAACAGAGCACAGGATGTGGATTTCGAGAATCAACAGTGAATTTCGAGCAGCAACAGTGGATTTCGAGCATCAACAGAGCACAGGATGTGGATTTCGAGCATCAACAGTGAATTTCGAGCAGCAACAGTGGATTTCGAGCATCAATCAGTGGATTTCGAGCAGCAACAGTGGATTTCGAGCATCAACAGTGGATTTCGAGCATCAATCAGTGGATTTCGAAGGTTTTTAGGGCTTGTACGATCTCATATGGGGTTTTCGAAGGTCATCTATGGGTTGTATAGATCTCGTATGGTGTTTTTGAAGGTCGTCTATGGCTGTATAGGTCTCGGTTTGGTACTGATTTAGGGTCTGGTTTACGATTTCGAGGTAGATGATGGTTTAGGCTTGATTTAGGGTCTGATTTAGGGCAGCAAGGTAGACGATGGTTTAGGGTTTCGAGTTAGACGATGATTTGGGGTCTGGTTTTAGGGTTTCGGCTGGTTTAGGGTTTCGAGGTTGTCGGCTGAGGAAGATGATGGTGACGTCAATGCTAGGTAGGGTAGGGTTAGGTAGAATTAGGTTATGGGTTAAGAACCCACTCTGATACCATGTTGTTTGGATGAGAGAGAGAGAGAGAGGGAAAGGAAGAGAAGTGTGTAAGGTGTTAACGAACCCTAGCACACAAACCTTTATTTATATTATGAGAGAGACTAATACATTACGTAGCTACCCAATGTGGGACAACTAACAATAAACATATTCTAACACTACTCACAAAATTCTAGCATTTCACTGCGTCTTATGCTCTTTCAGAAGTTAAATATTATCCGATTTGAATCTTCAATCTTCTTTTGCTTTGCCTTTTCTGTTTAAAGACTCGTGAGAAGAAGCCCCGTGAATCTATCCTGCGTGCGGAGTTTGGGAATGCTATTGCTTTAATCAATAAAGATTTAACTGGGGAGAATCGCTTGAAGTTCCTTCATATGGATCTGAATAAATACTCTAAAAAGTAAGACAGCTTCTCGGTGTGCAGATCTGATTCTTCTTACTCCTACAACAAGTATCATGGATTTAAACATGACCTGGTTCTTTTTCCTTTGTATTTTCTTCCAGCAAAGCAATAGATGTGCTGGCTCTTTTACGGAAAGTGGCTGCATATGCATTGAACTTCACTGGCTTCTTTTATTGTCAAATTGAACCAACTTCAGGCACGAAGGGACTGATTAATTGGTCATACTTTGAGTAAGTAAATGTGAAGGCAGCTTTGCTTGTGGCATGATAGCCCTTCATTTTCTTCTTTATGTACTAGTCATCTAGCAACTATAGTTCCTGTACTACCATTTGACATGGTTGATGTACATCATTATTTCACATTGCTGGTTTGACGCAGCCACTGAGAAATGTATGCATGTTTGTTTCTTTGGAGCTTGGAACGTGCCAACAAGATATCAAGTCTGCAGCCTCACCTTTTTAAGCCTTGCATGGCTCCTAACGACAATACGCATAAACCAAACTGAGCCTTATGTCCCAATCAATTGGGACAATACACATGCAATTAATAATAAATTTGTGTGATGTTATACTAGGGAAAATATTAATTATCTTACTGGAGAATTTTCAGTTAAACAATTGCTTATTCAATTATCATTATAGAAACTGTCAGAAAGAAGAAGGAATTGTATTCAAGATGACCCTAGTGACAATGCAATCTGTAGTTTTAATTATTCACTCACCATTTAAACTGTCTGAATTCAGCACTGCAACACTGGCGAAGCTTGGTTCGGCTGTGAGCATGTTTTCCGTTTGTTGGAGAGCTTGACACTCTTTGTTTTACCCCTTCCCTTAGAGCTCAAGTTTTGGGGGCGACTTGTGATTGGAAACCCTTTTCTTTGCGGTTTTGATATGCAAGTTTTGAACAAATATACGATAAATATTGCCCGAGCCTTTCTCACATATTAGACTATCAGATTCCCAAACTTCTAATTTTTGAGTTCTTTTAAACAATTCTTTTGCAACGAAGTACTGGAGATGTTTGCTTACAATTGATATTTTTTTGTGGTCATCCTAGATGAGATTTGTACTGCTGGAACAGCTTATGTTTTCAAACTTCCTGCTGCTCTTGGTCCTCTATGTCCTAGTTATTTGCTTTTAATTTTGCACACAGATACTTGGTAGCTACTATTAACAATTCTGCATAAAATTGGATGCAGGAACAATTATAAGGGAGATATCAAAAAGGGTGTTCAAAGCGAAACAAATGACAATAGTAGTAGCATTGATAAGTGTGGAGAACACTTTGTCAAGCCTCCAATGTTTCAGAAAGGGGTCGTAAGGACCAATTGCATAGACTGTTTAGATCGCACAAATGTTGCTCAATTTGCATTTGGGTTGGTTTCTCTCGGGCATCAGCTGCATGCCTTAGGATTTACAAACGACCCCATTATTGATATGGATTGCCCTTTGGCGGATGACTTAATGAGGCTATATGAGACAATGGGTGACACACTTGCACTGCAATATGGTGGATCTGCTGCACACAATAAGGTAATGCTTCAAATGATGGCTCTTGGAGATATTTGTAGCCTCATGTGTCGCCGGAGAGAGTAATATGTTAATACATGTTTGCATGCCAAAAAGCAAGAGAACCTTAGTTGAAGTCCATTAAGAATTCCGTGGCTTGTTGAAGCTATGGCCTATGGAAGTTTGGCAGTTTTTGTTAACAACGTTCTAGATTATGAGTTATGACGAATTACCTTTATATGTAATTTGTTTTCTGCCGATGACACATCAGAATATCTGAGGTTTCGCTTCTAACTTGGAAAAGTGAAAGGACATAATATTTTCAGATCCTTCTCCACTTGTCGTCATTGCTTAGTGGTGATGTTTTGCCAAAAATCCATTCTTGGAATTTAACGGCTTTGTTTGGTTGAGAATTTTGAGAAGAATATTTTGAGAAATATTTTTGAGATAGTGTTTGGATGGGTTTTTTGAAAAAGTAATAATTAGAGAGAGGTGTAATAATTGGAGAGAGATAGAGAGAGAAATGAAAATAATGATTGGAGAGAGAGGTATGAGTAGAGAGAGAAATGTGATTAATGATTAGAAAGATGAGAGATGAAGAAAGAATCTTTTTGGAAATTTTTTTGGAAATGTGAAGTGAACATTTGTGCCTTTTTTTTCCTTCAACTTTTTAGGTTTAAGCACTACCATTAGTGTAAGTAGAATGACAACTCTGTGTCCTGTCAATAAACTTCCAGCTCGACATCTAATTACCATCTGTAAATGTTCTAAACTCCCATCCTAACCTCCTAAATTCATTTCATTCTTGTACCTCCACAATCGGTAATTATATGGGTACAGAACCCATTGCACAGAAAATGCACAAAAAGTTTTGACTGAAACGGGGGGCTCTTAGATCAAGCACTTAAAGACGTCCGATTGAGCTGAATTTTCACGGGGCCCTTCGGAATTTAATTTTAAGATGAATGAACGGCTCGGATTGTTCGTGTGGGACCCAAAAGTGGATCCCCGAGCTCGATCTGTGCAATGGGTTCTGTACCCATAGTCTAGTCCCTCCACAATGTCATGATATACCAAGTGGGTAAGCAGCCCACAGCAGGATCTTCATTGGATCTCGGTTCTCAAATTCATTACGTGTTTTCTTTGTTCATCACATCCCCAAAAAAGGACCTACTATTCAACATTTTCGCTTGCTTTTTTTTTTTCTTTGAAGATCTTTTAATGCCTTATATTGTGTCTTCATCCTATTGAGTTCCACAAAAGCTTTGGTTCATTTGTAAATTTGGTAACACTCTCTGCCATCCTTGTGTGTTTGATTATTAACAGATATTCTCCCAGAAGAGAGGTCACTGGAAAGCAGCAGTTCAGTCCCAGGAGTTTCTTAGAACTCTACAGCGGTACTACAGTAATGCCTACATGGACGCTGAAAAGCAAGATGCAATCAATGTGTAAGTCCGATGCACTTGCATTGGTAGAAGTTCATGCACTTGTAGGTTGCATTTGGTGTATACTTGGAAAATAGGTTTAGGAGTCGAACTTGTTGACTTGGCATTTTATGATATCTCTTCAGTCTTCATTAAACTAACTCCGTCCTTTTTTCTTTATGTACTCTGGAAGAAGGTGTTCTTTGTATGGGACAAAATAGAGGATTATGTTGAAAACTCCTTTTCTTTGGTAGAGCATTGCTTTTAATCCTATCCATTGATGTTGGGTACTAACGGTTACTTTTTGCTCAATTCGCCTGATTTTTGAGCAGGTTCTTGGGGCATTTTCAGCCACAACAGGGTAAACCAGCTCTTTGGGAACTGGATTCAGATCAGCATTACAGTCTTGGAAGGCTTAGTTTTAAAGTTGAAAATGGGAGGTATGAGCGTAATGATATTGTAGTCCAGTTGATATACTAATGTTAAGTGGATGTTGGATAGGTATAATATCAAAATGGTGGTAATTTTGTCCAATCCACGCCTAGCATTATATTTGCTGAATGGAAAGAAGTGTCATTTTGCACTGTACTTATAGCTTCACTTGGTTTCCCACGTTGAGTATAGCAGATGAGTTTGGTATCTTTAGATATAAACCATCCATCTGAGCTAGTGTTATGGCTAGATCTAACCCATCCATCTGAGTTAGTGTGGTAGCTAGATTAAGGAGGTCTAATCAGACTTGATTAGGGGGCAATTCATTTTTTGGAGATGCCAAACAAGGTGGAACTAAGGTGTGAAGCAGGAATTATATACCAATATGGAAATCCTGAAGCATTGGAGGGCCATGGCATCCCTCTGCCACCCGTGGTGTGCACCATTGGATGGTATCATTCCGTTTACACTGAATAGATCTAACCAGTATACTATAAAATAACAACTGATTAATAAGAATGATAAACCAAGTTAAATTTCATATTTAAGAACTATACAGTTATGAGGTTCAAATTTTGATTTTGGAGAAAATCTCTCTCTCTCTCTCTCTCTCTCTCTCTCTCTCTCTCTCTCTCTCTCTCTCTCTCTCTCTCTCTCTCTCTCTCACACACACACACACACAAAGCACGCGTGCATTGTACTTGCTTTGCGTAACTTGCAAGTATTTCTTCAAAACTGTGATCACTCTCACACGTTCTTCCTATCCCCTCCACGTGTCACCTAGAACTTCAATTACTGTCGCATTTTTGTCCCTTGCATATTAAATATTTCCTTAAATCTTCATCCCGACCAGAGAGATGGAAGGCAATTGCTTGTAACTTCTTAGCCTTCTGGAACCCAGGAGTTTCTTTAGCCCTCTGTTTGATTAAATATCCGCAGTCACTCATACATGCCTGGTTGGCAGTTGGCACATTGGGCCGGAGCCTGGAGAGCATTTTTCTTACCTACTTTTGGAATGGTATAAGTGTCTTTCTGCATGTAGGAAACAAAATAATTGTGGAATCTATCCTCCAATGATACACCAAAAAAAAGGAGGTTTATTTGAAAACAGTTCATTGATCTACTTTCTTTTTTTTTTTTTTTTGCCTAGATCATTTCTCAAGAGGTCACTATCGGACGGCAACATTAATTGTGAAAGCAACTCACCTCTTGAAGTGGCTGATGTTGGACAGATTGAAGATCACAACCAGCCTTTTCCTGATAACATACATGATGGTAACAAGGGTCTTTCGGAGTCAACACCAGAAATCTCTACTTGTGAAAGTGAATTGTCTTATACCAGGTGAGCTTTCTCCACATTTTTCTGAATCTGTTACATTGAGAAGCTCCTTTTTCATCACTCTCTGTGACTCTACCAGTGCATCTGGAGCGCTCCCATTTTTTGGTTTGCCCACACTAACATAATGGCCAAAATCAATGACGTAATTCACGTAACTTTGAGGACTAAAGTAGCAGGTTCTGATAAAAATACAATGTTCCAAATTGTCAGGGTTAATCTGTCAAAACCCCATTTTGGACCTGCCAAGTAGTCTGCTTTTATCACTGGTGTGCTCTTATAGACTGAAAGCTGGACCAAAAGGTGATGAGCCTCAAAAACTTTAGCTGCATCCAATGCTTTTAACGAGCTGGACTCATCAAGAGTGATCAAGTCGATGACTCAGATCTCAGAATTGCCCAGCAGATGTGATTGGTGATTTTGCTGATAAGGGTCACATTGCCACTAACAAACATGTTGGTTTTGACTTCATCAGTTAACTTTGATGTGGTATGACATCTGGTATCTGTTGGAACTTGAATTTATATTCGAAGAAGTGCTGAGCATGGAGGAAAATATAGCCGATGATAGTCCTCAAGCCTGGGATCCTTCACCGTCAACATGGTTTTTGATGTTTCACATGGCCAACCCATTGCTTTCTCCACTTGAGTCTTGGACACTCCACAATAGTTGTGCTTTAGTTAATAACCTCATATTTGCTAACTCATCACTGCAAGTAGATAGTAATGAACACCAGATTCTTGGAAAATCCTTTCGAATTAGCAAGTCTCCTAACAGAAATAGCGGCCACCGTGACAGGTCGTATCTGCATATCCAACAACATATTTCCATGCATGTGTGTGATTATGTACAATTATATATAGGGATGCATATGTAATGATAATGTGCATTACTTTTTGTTCAACTGTTCTAATGTCGGTATAATTGCGAATGATTAATCTGTTTGCCGCAATCGTTTAATAATGGATGGATATATGGACTCACAGATCAATATTTTCT
Source organism: Vaccinium vitis-idaea (assembly GCA_963854785.1). Classification (NCBI taxonomy): domain Eukaryota; kingdom Viridiplantae; phylum Streptophyta; class Magnoliopsida; order Ericales; family Ericaceae; genus Vaccinium; species Vaccinium vitis-idaea. The sequence goes on from OY978221.1 coordinate 361,664, forward strand.
TTTTTGGTTACTTTTCATATTGTTTTCAATATGTTCAAATTGGTAATCGAGTTATGCTCATATTGTCTCCCACATGGCCTAGGTTCAGACTCCAGAACTGTTATGCTCTTAACTGTTTATCCTTACTAGAGACTTTGATCTTCTTTTGTTTTAGTCTTGTATACAATTATAGTTGAACCCACTTCTGCATGGGGAGGTGCAGGCAGTAAGGCAGTTGAATTTGGTGTCCCCACATTGTAGGCTGTAGTTTTATTATGTTGGTATGTTCCTCTAATTATTCGACTGCTGTGTAGGTATACACCCTCAATGTCTTCCAGGCGGCTTTTCCCTGATATGCAGCCCGATCAATGTCTAGAAAGTGATTGTATTTGTTTTGATGGACATCGGGATTCATTCAACTGCTCAAATTTTCTGGACGTGGATTGGCTTTCTTCTTCTGGAAATTCATGTGAAGAAGACGCATACGAAAGGTGGAGTTAGATACTATCACGTAGTAATAATGGTTCTTGTTGCCTGTGTAACCACCCCAATATTACTATTGTCACCACCTTACCATTCTTTAGTCCTCAACTTTTGAGTCAGTATGTACTCCTTTCACTTAGTGTTTTACTATCCAGACATTTGCTATGCAGCTTCAAGTCTCTTTAAAAAAAAAAAAAGGTGTAATAGCTTTCAAGTAAGATGCTTGAATCTAGTAACATGTAAGAAATGTGTGGAAGATTTCTTCATCTTTTACTTTTAAATATTGATTTAATTATAAGTTAGACAATAATACTTTGTACTTTAACAATGTTCCTTCTATATTGTGAGATTTCAAAGCTGCATGCAATGCTTGCAGATCTATGCTCATAAGCTCACCTATTGCTGGTGTATCATCCGATAGTGTTTTAACTGGACTTAAAATGGAATCAGGCGCTTCTCCAAGTGAGTCTGGGTCCAGCATAAAGGTCAGTGATCTATTGAATATGGATAAAGATATGGGTACCGAACAAAGGGTACCAAAAATGAACCGATCGCACACGGGGACCACTTTTGGGTCCCACACGAGTGATCCGAACGGTTCATTGTTCTTAGAACATTTTTCCGAGGGGCCCCACCAAATTTCAGCTCAATCGGACGGTTGGAAGTGCTCCAACCAAAGTCCCACCGTTCCAACCAAAAAAAACCTTGGAAAAATGTTCTAAGAACAATGAACGGTTCGGATCACTCGTGTGGGACCCAAAAGTGGGTCCCCGTGTGCGATCGGTTCATTTTCGGTACCCCAACTTCTGTACGCGTAGTGCTGTCCATTGAATATTATTGTTGGCACTTGGCACTGTCATGACATGTTAAACTAAACTGTAACCTGAAATATGCTATCCATACAATTGTGGGTTGCTGTCACAGAAAATGGTCACTATCTTGAATCCATTATTCGTCCTGTTGAGGGATAACCTCCTATGCTGTCCTCAACTCTGGATACATTGGCAAGTTTTTTGGGAGTGTATTTAGCTGAAAGTGTAAATTATTTTCATGGATTTTTGTTTTCCTTTTTCTGGAAAAATCTGATCGAAGCAAATTTCCGAGAACAACCATCATGGAACAAGGTTGTAGTTATGTTGACTTCTATAATTAACTGGATAGGGGTTACATTGGTTGGTACTATATTCTAGTGACTATATGACCAAAAGATATAGGCCATGAGGTCATTTTTTGCACTATTCACCAAAACATGAAGTGCTTCCATTCTTCTTCCAGTGGGGAGCGTTTGTTCTGTAACATGCATAATTAAGCATTAACTGAAACATCTCTAGTTAGTTCTCCCTTGTTAGTTTTGTTTTCTATTGAGCCCTTTTGTAAAGAAAACCATATTGGAACTGATTTCAATTGTTGTTCTGGACAGGGTTCTGATGTCATCGCCGAATTTTCTGATAGCTTTGTGCGGTGGGTTAACTATGGCGAGATGCTATTCCCCTGAAGTTTTGTAGAAGTTTTTACTCCCAGATTTTTATTTCTTGCCAGCATTATCTGATTCAAATATCCATCCGAAGGATGTGGATTCTCAAAAGAAAATAAAATTGCTGGAGATCAACATTTGAGATATGAGAAAAAGATATCAATTGGCATTAGCATGGTGGATATATTCTTCTGAACAAAGATGTTCATGTCTTGTAAATTTGCAGCATTTTATTATTAATCAAGAACAACAAAGATTAGTAGTACATTTGAGTAGATAGAAGCAACTTTCTCTTCTTCCTTTTTTCTTTTTTTTTTCTCTTTTCAGCTCCTCTCCTCTCCCCTTCTGTTTATAACTTGAAAGTTCATCCTTGTAAATATTTAACATGTACTTGTACACTTTTAAGAGCTCCAATTTACAATATTCTTCTGCTATTGACTTGCTTTAATAGTGGTAAACGTCTTAGTGATACTTTCCTATATTTGGAGTGAGCTATGGTTTTAGGAGTACTAAAGACTCAAACTTATTTTGTCTGAGATAAGATGATTCTGCTGGATTCGATCGTGTCTGTTTGGATGTTGAATTATTGCAAGTCTCATGGCATCTCTTTGCACCATACAAAGATTGTATGAAGTTGAGATTAGATGGCATCAACTCTGGCCATCGGGCAATTTCATTAGGTGGGAATTGGTTTCCTTTGTCATGATTATTGTGGCTGGCTATCCAGTTTGCATATGCAATTGAAGCTACCAAGTTCTGGTCGACAAATCCACCCCGTATACGTCGGGAAATCTCGGCGGCAGTACCTTGTTAGCTCTGACGTAATTGACCATCCTCTGTTCCAAGTTCTGGTCGACAAATCCAACGGCAGCCGCGATGGAGGAGGAGGAGGAATCAGCGTTGATTGCGAGGTTGTGCTTTTTTGCTCATTCGATCGAAATTTTCAACCATATGATTCTTCTTATTGGTGTACCATTATTATTCTAGGAATAATCGGAACGTGTACAAAACTATAATATAGGATACCAGCTGTTGTAAATTTGAGATCAAAAGCTTAATTAATTATTAAGTGTAGTTTGAATAAGCAAGCCCCAACACAGGCAGGCATGAGGCATCCCATCGAAATTCGAAGATTCGTACTCGCAAGGCTGAGTTTTTCAAAAGATTTTAGCAACACAGTTACTAAAATCATGGTTGATTTGACCCTGATTTGACAATAAAAGTGCCTAAAATTCTAGGGTACCTTATGAAAGTGCCTAAACTACTAAAATCTTATAATAGAAAAGTGCACCATAAACCTAAACTCAAAAAAAAAAAAATTACTTACCTTAATGATAATTAAAAAGAATGAGTTACCTTAATTACCATTAATTAGATGTCCCTAAGATCTGCCAATTAAAAGCACAACCGGTCCACTTTCCTCGGTAAAACAGAGCGTAATCAATCCTATTGGCTGTGTTTGGTTAGATAGTTTAGTTTAGTTTTGATGATGTCATCAAGTGTAATGAGTGGAGAGAGATGGAGAGAGAAATGAGGGAAACGAACAGGGCCATTGCAGTTTTGTTTACGACGAGTAAATTCTGTTTTTCATTTTCTAAATGTTCGCGAATAATGCTACTCTTCCCGTTTGGATGCTGAAGATGATTTGAGTGGATTTGTAATGAGAGTGAATTTGGTAATGAGGGTGGCCCCACCTCATATGAAGGGTGGATTTTGTTGGTGAGATGTTTGGATGGTATTTTGAGAAGGGGGATTTGGAAGGTGGATTTGATAGGATAAGAGGGCAAATGACTTATTTGCCCCCAATTTTATATTTTAATAAACTAAATGGCATAATTTTATTATAATAACAATAAATACATAATAATTACATAATAAATACGAAAAATACAAAATAAATCCAAAAAAATTCAAACCGAATTACAAAAACAAAAAATTTAATAATTTGTTAAATTAATAAAAGAAAATTAATTAATAAAAGACAATTAATTAGATATAAAAATGTATATTTCCAACCACACTTGTGTTTATTAGATATTAAAAAAATTTATTAGATATCAATAATTTGCATAAAACACTTTTCTTGGATCAAACTAGACTCTTCCTGAACAAAAACAGATCTGGCCCCCTGAAGTTACTCTACCAACACAGAGCCTTGTGGAAAAAACCCAGCAACTCCGGCGACCCCAGCAGGCGAGTTCCGGCGACCAAACCTCAACAGCTCCGACTATTTTTCAGGTACCGCAGCAGAGACGACTATTTTTCAGGTACCGCAGCAGTTCCATTGGTTGTTCCGGTCGACTTTTAGCCGAAAAACTCCATTTTTTTTCGATTTTGAGTTATAGATCTCACCCGGATTTGGAAGGGTAGATTGGTACCAAAATCCCACAAGTCCCCCCTGATTTGCTAACGACAGGGGGAAGCTGTCGTTAGCTAGTTCAGGTTCTCCCGGATTTGTACTCCCAATAGTGAAATTTTTCGATCAAATCCAGGGGTGTTTTGGCATCCAAACACCGGAGTAGAGTGGGCCCGGGATTACAAATCCGGCTGTTTGCCAAACCGGGTGCCAAATCCGGGATCCAAACAGATACTCTCTCAATTACACTCTTCTACACCCCCACCTACGTGGCACGTGGGCCCCACGCGGTTCCCACCAACTTAAACCCCTAAAATAGAAAACACATACACAGAAAGCAAAGTTCAATTCAGAGAGAGAGAAGAGACGATCCAGGCGATCGCGAACATGCTCCACCGGCGATAAGGTCAGAGTGGGAAAAGTAAGAGTAGCATTATTGACCCCGAAACGGTCAGTTTATCTCTCACTCCCCATTCTTCGTTACTACATTTGCGATCTTATCTCCGGACAGTGGAGTAGTGAATCTTTTGATGATTTGGTACTGCTGAAATTCTAAGCATTTTGTAGTTATTTAAGTTCAGTTCTACCGAATTACTAGAGTATTAGATTCAAATGGAAGAGAACTGCAAATTTAACTGTTTCGATGAATTTGTGGGAGCTCAGATCTTCCAGTTAGTGATTTCTGTTTGCAGAGTTAGGGTTTCCTTCAGGAAGCACTACTCTATCTTAAGGGTTTGATATGAACCTTAGCTGAAATTCTGAAAAATTCTGTTGGTTTGTTTGTAGGAATTTTGAGGGGCGAAACAGAAATGTCCAGGATTCGAGCATTGTGGCAAGCTTCTCTTAATGCGACTAAAAAAGGTATGGTGGCATCTGTGACCTTTTTAGAAGATTGGGAATCATGTTTATTTTATGTTGAGAAGTTATACCGTATTTATCTGTTTTTTATGAGTTTTTTTTTTTTGTGTGGGTATGTAAAGATTTTAAAAAACCAGCTAACAATACAAGAACAAAGGGGCATACCCCAGTTAGCAACAATCAATCTAAATGAAGAACAGAGAAAAAACTGCCACCAGCCCTTACACACAAGGAAAAAACACCAACTTTACTGCCAAGCACAACCAGCAACCTAACAATCCCTCCTCCATCGTTGATTTTCAAAAATTCTATCCGAGAAACGCCAAAGAGAGCAAAGGGCTAAATTAGGAACTGTTCTTTGAATGCGCCTCCAAGCACAGGTACAAGCCCTGACATCAGTAACTACTTGAGCTTCCAGCATTGTCACATCTAAACTTCAATGTGAAAAAATCCGTCTATTCCGTTCCCGCCAACCTTGTATATTGCAGCTGCCTAAACCACTTTAGACACCATACACAAGAATTGAGACACACTTTGATGTTGAAACATCCAACCCAACACCTGGGGCAATGCATTTACAGGACAAGGGGGACACAACTTACCTTGTAGAGCCCTCAAGAGGTGAGAAGAATAGGGGCACTGGAAAAACAAGTGCTCGTGAGATTCCAGAGCAGCTGCACATAGTATACACTTGGCATCCAACACAATCCCCCACTGATGCAATCTATCCAAAGTGGACAGCCTACCCAACACTGCCAACCATTCAATAATCAACCACCTGGGGATGGCATGCTTGAACCAAATTACTTCGATCCAAGGAACCACAGGCTTAGGACTCCTAAATGCACTCCAGGCAGACAAAAATAGAAAACTTGCCATTAGAGTTCAAGTTCCATACTATTGAATCTTCCTGGCCCATGTGTGGAAGGAAGGAAAGCTGGTGTACTGTTTGTTATGGTTGTTCTTTATCAAATTTCAATTCCGTGTTTTCTTCCACTTCTATGGTCACTTTGCTCACAAGCAGTTGAAATCACTTATTTGAGGATATATGAGATTCTAAACAGGTCTGCGACGCAAATTTCCTGATTAAGCATACAATTGGTCTTGGATGAGTTTTTCAAAGGCTCATGTTAATAAACTGAAAGGTTCAATACTCTCCTTTCGAGGGGCTTAGTCAGAACGAGGATATGTTCAAAGTTTCAAGCAAAAGTTCCTTCTCCATTGATATCCTTATGATGTAACAAGATCCTTTTTAGCTTGTAATATCTCCAACGCTCCAACCAGTATAGAAAGGAAGTTCCAAAAGTTTGAAGTTTTTTTGGTTCGTTGAGATAGAGAAACAATGATCACTACTTGCCGGATAAAGTAGTCAATGTGTCATGTGTTTATGGACTTGTACTTCAATCCTTACTACCTACGAGGACTTCAGAGCACTGCATTTGAGAGTTCCAACTGCAAGAAAGAGATGATGGGGGTCATCTCATGAGTCTTACATGAGAGTACTACTTTCATTCCTGCGATACATTAGGGCTATTTTTTTTGTGAATGCATTTAAGCTTTAGAAGATATTTACAAGTGCAGACACAGTTTGATTGACTTCATAAAATTAAAGGACTGGTGGTCTCTGATCTAAAATGATAAAGATACGGAAGACTCAATGGGACTGGCCTCTATGTTTTTTGTCTGTGTCGTGATTAATATATCCTTCTAGGCTGGATGAATTAAGCAAATAGAGGTTCCTGGATGATTGTTTTACTAAACGAAAGTTATGACTTCCTTTCCTTTTGTCATCGATAACTTTTGCTGAATTGAACAGAAACTGTTTCTTGAACTCATGTATCATCTGGTGTATCTCATTAATTGTTCTTAAGTACCAAGATGAGCACTTCTTTTGTCACTAAGCTTTCTTCCCATATATACTTTCAGACATATAGTTGACCATTCTTTCAGTATGATCTTTTGAGAAACTATCTTGTCTACCTACAAGCATGAACTGTTCCCTTACTTCACGTTGTCAATTTGTAGCTCTCACATGGAATGTTGAAGACTTGATTCCACCCACCGAGCGATATATTTTCAATTTCAATTCCAAGGAGGAGATAAAAAGGTGGCATTTATATTCAGATTCCGAATACGGAGGTGCGTCTTGACTCCACACAAAATGGGATTCCAATTGCTTAACTGATTCAGATATTTTGCAGATTGACCCACCAAATTTCCTTCCATATTGGTAGTTGTTTTAACTATTCACTTTTTCCTGAATTGTCCTTAGTTTGCAAAACTTCACAGTTCTCCAAAGCCATGGCGCGTTGTTAGATTTTTAAGGCTTTTGAAAGTGGAGTCATTTAAATGCTAGTAATGATTAGTTACTTTCCAGGTTTGTCCTCAGCGTCCTTGGAGATCGCAGATGCTGGGAAAGGATTAAGAGGTAATTCTCATATTTTACACCCCCCTTGGAATGTGTCAGGATGATTGGTATTGGTTTTGATTTGCAGATAATTGCGCTCTAATAGCCACTAATATATTATTAACGTAAAACTTTCTTTTTGGAATTATCTCTCCAAGAACATTTAATGCATATGTTGTATAGTGCCTGCCACTCTTTAATCCATATTCATGTTCAAAATCTCCATTGAATGCAGACAGTCTAGTCTTTGTCCTTTGATAGGGTGCCTCAACCTTCTAAAGGTCTTATGTTTTAGTCTTCCCAGTAGGTGGGTGTTAGAAAAGGTTCAAGCTTAATTTGGATAAAAATCCTGCACATGGTGTGGCTACAAATTATGATTTTCTTTTATTTTCTTTTCTCTTCTATGATCAAGCTTGGGTCCTTGTTCAAAAAATGTTTTGTGACAGATTATGATTATTTATATGAACCTATGATCACCATATATATTGCTACATACATTTATCCTGTGTAAGGTTTGATTTGCGTGAACAACATTTTTGTTAATTTTCTTTTTCTGAAAAGGGCGGTGGATGTTGCTGACCTTTAACTCTGTACGGTCAAAAGGGCCAGTTTTTCAGTGCTGTTTCTGACCATCAAAGATTCTGGGAGGGGTCGACTGACTGAGTGAGTCACGGGCATTATATTACACAAAGTGTCAATTCTCATAGTTGGACCTGTCCACATGCTTGGTAGCCTGAGCATTTTGCACCACATGCTCAGTAGCCTGAGCATTTTGCACCATGTATGGGCCTTCCTTTGTTTTACTTCTACTTAGGTTATTACCACTGGATTCTGCATCTCTCAAGTCCACTGGATGCGGCAAAAGTCTCTGTGGCTGCAGCTGATTTTCCCTACTAACTTTACTATGATTCAATATGTGAATTGAGGAACTTACTCAACCCATTTTGAACTTGTGACTTTTCATGATTCTTGTGTAGTTTTGCTTTAGAACAGTATTTGAACCTCGTTTTGACTTATGAACTTGATTACTTGAGATTTATTTGGTAGGAATCTTCTCCGGGAAACTCTCTCTCGATGTAGCTGAGGACTCAAAATGGAACATTTCTCGGAGCGGCTTCTGCGGGATGCGCTCTAAGAAGGTGAACCAAGTCTCAACATCCTTCAGATTTTTGAAGTACTTTGTTTTCTTTTATGTCAATGCCTTTGTACATCAAACCCCATCCCATGTTGGATGGAACAATTTAATTTAAAATACACGCAGAAAGCGAGACCTCTTTGCAACCTCAGTTGCCTTTACTAAGTGTGTTCCTGCAGTTTGATGGCTTCATTGATTTGGATGCATATGACACCATAGCATTAAAAGTCAAAGGAGATGGGAGATGTTATATTTCTACAGTGAGTTTTCTGCATCAATATTTAGAGTAGGGTTGTTGAGAAGGTTGTGTTCAGTGCTTTCTCTATGTGAAGTGGTCAACATTAAATGTTCATATTTTTCTGAGCCTTGGCATACTTTGTTCCAGATATATACAGAAAACTGGGTGAATTCGCCAGGGCAGCAGGAAGATAATTCTTGGCAAGCTTTTGTTTATGTGCCTAAGGACAACTGGTATATTGCAAAGGCAAGTTCCTCACGCTTCTCCACATCATGTGACGATGTAGCAAGATAAATGTTTAGTTTGGCTGTCAAATACCTAGTCAGTTTACAGAGCAAGTAAAAAGGCAAAAAAACACCAAGAAAGCGGAGAAGGCAGGATAAAACAGTAGACTCTGCAAGTTTATATGAAAAGATGTGTGAGCGCAACGGAAATCCTTGGCTTGATAGTATTAATCTACAAATGATAAGGAGTACATAATATTGAGCATATCCTAATAACTTTCACCACTGATGGGATTGCTAATTTGCTACTTGTTATGGAGCATAGTGTTGTGAGATTATGCATTTTCTGCTATATGTGAATGGTCTTTTCCTGAAATTCCTCATATAACCGTGGCAAGATTGTTTATATGGTAAAATGAATCGACCTCCAATAGGAGGTTTTGCTTGTAATATATAGGAAACTAAGCTGTGTTTGGATCGACTCGTCGGGACTTGCAGTGGGGAGGGAAAATAATAGAACCAAGAAAATACACTTATGCTATTTAGTTCCTTTTCACTTTTCTGGTTCAATTAAACAATCCTCCAAAATCCATGATGGAAACATAACCAGTCTTGTTTGATGAATAAGACTGCTTGATATGCATATTTGCACTTATACTTTCACACTTGAAGTATGTCTCGTTACGGCTTGAGTTGGCATGTGTTGCCATGGGATTTTTTGGCTCATTATCTTGATGTAATTTCCCATTTGGGGGAAAATTGGCTTGCTTTCAATATGTGAAGAGCTAATGTGGGACAAAATTGCCATGTTGATATTCCATCATGATCTAACTCATAGTCAAGGGAGTACAAACGAGTTCGCGGTCTGTTGGTTGAGCAGATAATGCTTTTTAACACTAACCTGTATATTTTGAAGTGTTTTGGAGAAAAATATGTAATTAACCAATTGTTTGCGCTTGGATGATCTAAACTAGCGACTTTACAGATTCCTCTTGCGAAGTACCTACCAACATGGAGAGGAAATGTCATAGATGCTGAGTTGGAAATGAATCCATCTCGAATTCTTGGCATGTCTCTATCTGTCAATGCAGAAGGAGGAGTCCCAGGTGCTAGGTCCGGCCCAGGTGATTTCCAAGTGGAGATTGATTGGATTAAAGCCTTGAGGACAGAATGAGTTGTAACATATTCTACACCGGAAAATTTTGTAGTAGCAACCAAAGTAGCTTTGTTATACATCATTGCCGACGTGTACTAACTCAAGTCTGCATTTTTTTAATTTTCTTTTTTGAGAATTGTTATTGGGTCTCTCAACATGTTGGATATTTTCTCCTTTTCTGTTTTTTTTTTTATTTTTTATTCTACAAGGTTCTGATTAATTTCAAATCTAGAATGATAATGGTACCGTGTATTTAAACATTCGCATGTGTATGTGAAAATGTGAATGTGAACTGTCAAATCCGTGGTCTCTTCAATACGTTCTGGTTTTATGCCTGCATTGTGTACATCATACCTGTGTAAATTTCAGCATACTTGGTTTACTGCACATGTGCGTATTTACAGAATGCCTCTGTTGCTGTATTGAGTTCCTTCATTTTCGTTGAATCTATTTTCAAATGACATTTTTGGGTATTGACTCTTGATGCACTCTCTATTTGAAAGATGTACTCAATCTATCTATGCATCGATATTAGAGTTCTGGTAATAGATGTTGAATGCCAATCAATTCTCTGTGCCGTTTTCATGTGAAGCAGATCCACGGGTCGTGTAATTTCCTTTGATAATGTGAACTTTGAGTAATTTTCCCATCGTATTAGGATAACTCTGTTGGTGATTGATTTGGAGGGAACATTTGTTTCCGCCGGCGGTGGAAATAATGTTCTCTCTTTTGTTATCCGTCCATATAAGTTGAAGACGTTTATCACTTCATGAATAGTCTAAATTGGATTCTTAAGTTGTGTTATGTTCGGTGCTTCCGTAGTCCGTGTTTTGCCACTTAAAAAAAAAAGTTGAATTGTGATATAAATGTGCTTTTGCTATAATGATTCAACTTATGTATTCTCAAACACAATTTTGTGACTTTGCCAAAACGAAAGGTGGAAGCGGCGGCAGCGACAGCGGGTAGACGAGCAACAGGGTGTAGGGGGAGGCCGAAAGAAAGGGGGAAGAGGAACAGGCGGCGGCCTCAACTCCTCCGCAACACAGAACGTTATCTCTTGACTTTCTCTCTCTAGGTTTTCTTTAAGGAAATGTTCAAAGGCTCTTCTCACTTCTGTTCTCCTTCTCTAAAATTGAAGAACTCATTCTCTCAAAACTCATTTTGATCTCACCCAGCCAAACACCATTAATGTGAAAATGAAAAGACAAAAACTAGTCTCCTAAACACCCTCTTAATTTTATGGGATTCCTATTTTAGTAAATAGAAAACTTAGCCTCAATGCTTTCGAGACATCCTCAGTTGCATCCTCATTTGATGTCCATAACTAAAAAGTTCATATGTACTACTTAATTATGAACCCCCATATGAAAGAAAGCAATAATACTATATCCTACATTCGACTTGCAAGTGCAATGTATCGCGAGTACCTGACAACATTTTTAGTGATGTGTGGTAAGATATAAGTCACATATATTTTTTTAGTATGACATTTTATGGAGTACTTGTTCTCGTAGATTTTAGTAGTCCAAAATGTCTTTTAAAGGTTTTTTTTTTTTTTTGGTAATTTAAAGGTTCTTTCACCCTCTTAGTGTGTGTTCCACTAAGGGTATTTTAAGAATAAAGCTGAATTTTTACAACTTTTTATATGAAATTGATTTGTCTTAATTTTTAAAATAATGTGATTTTTTTTGTTACTGGAACCAGGTCTCATTCTTGTTTTCACTCACGGTCGCGGCCAGGCTTTTGTTTCGCTACTGCGGAATTAGGCGGCTGCGTATTAGGTGAAAATTCTAACAGGGTCAAGTACGGTGTACCAAGCAACTTTTAGCGGGTACCTACCCGATAGCATAAACAAAGTATACTACGGAGTACTTTTTTTGGGAATTACTGTAAATTATACTCCCTCCGTCCGGATTTGTTGGTCCACAAACATACTTTTTCAAGTTCGAAAATGTTTGTCCATTTTCAAAAGTTAAAGGCTAAAATATAGAAAAGTTACACAAAAAGTAGTGGGCAAAAAATAATGAAAAAAAAGTTGAAATTCTCAAAACGGACCAACAAATCTGGACGGAGAGAGTAATACTACTAGTGGGCCCTTGGACCTTTTCAACATGAGCCTATAAAGAATCTTTTATCTTCAGCAGCCCAGAGAGAAAAACTACTCCTAGTTAACGCGGCAGAACCTTCTGGAGAGCCATCCGAAAAAATATCTACACTCTGACTTCCAATCTCAACTGTCCATCAAGAAACGTCCTTATCAATAACAGTCCCCACATGGAACACGCATAAGCCGGTTCATTTCATTTTGTGTGTGGAAATCGATTGAAATTTGGGTACTAATTACGTAAAAAAATTGCCCTTTTTCTGGATCATTCTTGAGACGCCTTTTAGCTTTTTCGTACAAGCAGCTGTTGATCTCTCCTCCCCTACGGCAACCAACAATGCTAGCTAGGGTTCCGTGTCTTACTCCCCAAACATGGTGTACTAGTAGTAATCTTTACCTTTTATCAATAGACGTATAACATATTTACTAGTATATAGTTGTAAGAAGAGAAATTCGTCGACAAGAAATTACCTTTTTTTTCGTTGGGTGTCTTTATTTTCGTGGGAAATGGCCACCGGAGAAGAAAAGGGTGGGGATTTCTATGCTGTCTTGGGATTGAAGAAGGAATGCTCTGAGGCGGAGCTTCGGAATGCTTATAAGAAGCTAGCACTGGTTAGAATTGAATTTCACACATTTTTTTTCTTTTCTAATTCGATCCATATATGGTTTCCATTCGAAAAATCAGTTCTTGAGTTAAAATCAATCCCCTTGGATTTATGGGTTTGTGACTGATGACGAACAAATTTCTGGGTTCATGCAGTCGTACGCTAATAAGGGAGTAGCCCAATGGTTATGGGATTTCGATATAAGATTAGGAATATATCCTCTCTATCACTGGTGTAACTTCTGGGTTGGCCTTGGTTCAGTGAAATTGAATTCAATTACAGTAAAAATTTATTTGGAATTTTACCGGGAACCATATTGCGGGCGAGGTACAGGCTTGATGAGAAATTGGGATACGGATTTATGGAAAGGGAGGGGTTTTGACTTGTTATGGATAAAATCGTGTGAAAGTGAAATCTTGATTCTAGAGTCTATTCATTTGATTGAATATTTTCTAGGCAATTTTTTTTAAGGATTTTACCGGAGAATTTTGAATGGGAAATTTTGGTTTTCTAATGGACAGAGATGGCATCCGGATCGATGTTCAGCGACGGGGAATTCCAAGTACGTTGAAGAGGCAAAAAAGAAATTTCAGGCCATTCAGCAAGCTTATTCTGGTAATTTTTTACCATCGTATCTGTTGTTGTCTGTGTAGTTATTGGGTGCGATGAGGACCATTTGGTCAGTTGGGTCAACAAAAGGTTTCTGGTAATTTTTCACCTCATTTGTGGATTCTTAGGATAATACGAGATGATGTTTGCCGTGCTCTTTTGATTTGATTTGCAGTTCTTTCTGATGCCAACAAAAGGTTTCTGTACGATGTAGGAGTCTACGACAGTAATGATGATGACGAAAATGTAAGATTTGGGTATTTGGTATTAATCTGAAGTGTTCGTGTCCATGCTTGTTTATTGTGAATTTCAAAGTTTTTAGGATTGGTAATTGGTAGTAGTTGTTACTGGGTTTGACATAACTGTCAAGGGTTAATTTTCGTCAACGATAATTGTTACTGTTGACATTTCAAGTTTTACCGCGGATAGGTTGCTACTATTTTTCTTTGGATCATGCTTCTTTAGAGTTGGAGAATTTACCTAAAGTTTAGTAGGTTGTGGGGGATGTGGGCCCACGTCAGCATGAATTTATTCAGTTCATCTTATAGGCGTCTGGAAAAAAGATTATTCATCTGAAAAGACAGATTAGATCTGGACGTGGTAGCTCTACAAAATTCAAATCATGTTTAAAATTTTCACCGTCCCATAATGCTGGCCCACTAACTTTTTAGGGAAAGTGTTTGGTACATGAAGAGTTTCTCATAAATTCACCTAGAAAATGATAGTGTACCGGGTGAATTTCATCTGTTGGATGCATTTTCTGGGTGAATTTATGGGAAACTCTTCATGTACTATACCAGACCTCAACTTTTTAAGGAGTCAAGTAGTAAATGCCTGTCCCTATTTTATTTTTTGTCATTCGTCATTCCTAATCTATTACATGGGGAGGGGGGAATGAGACTCGATCTCTGAATGCAGTGTGGGGCATCCAAGAGCTCTACCGCATGAGCTAACCACCACTTTCAATGCATGTCTCCTTTGACCATTGATTTCCGCTACTACCCCTTGAATCTGAATTGTAAAGGTTTTCTTTTTTTTGTTTAAATTATTTATGAAGACTGGAATTCACACTTTTTTACTTTGACTTTTCAAAGAGTATATTTTGGGATATCTCAAAATGGAATAGAGAACCAATATTATGGGACGGGGGAGTAGATTATATGAAAATGAAGTAGATGTGCTCCTTCTGGATAATAGCAAGAGAGTGAAGAATGAATGACCGTCCCCTCGGTGACAAGTATCTGGGTGGACTATTTGATATGGAACTTAGAACTACCAGGCATCAGGTCACTGATGGGTAATCTACAGTATTTTCTTGTATGAATGATCTCCTTGAGAAGCTCTAAAAGTGAATGGTTTGGATCACTATGATGGGCTTGGGGTGGGACCAGAGTGAGCCCACGTGATAAAACGTTCACCAAAAGTTTGTTTTTCAAATTTAGAGAAAGCCTGGTCCTGTTTCTTTTGTTTGTTTTTCAGGGTATGTTTTTTTGGGCGCACACCTGTGTGTGTGTTTTTCTTGCAGTCTTTCTCATGTAGTTTATGGTGGTCCTTGTTGTCTATTCTTTATACTACTTGTTATTAGTCCCTAAAAAGAGATTGTTTTCAGTTCTCGCACGTGATTTATCAACTGGTCATTATACAAGTATTTTTTTTTTTTACATGATTATGATAGCCTTCTTTACGATGCAGGGGATGGGTGATTTTCTTAGTGAAATGGCAGTCACGATGAGCCAAAACAAGTCTACTGTAAGCCTCTTATCCTTTGTTATATTTTCCCTTAGTGACTTGGTCTATTCACTGGATTCATTTGCTTGAAAAAGGGAGAGAATAGGATGACTAAGATGCTTTGCATCTGCAAGTGTCTGAAAGCCTGAAACGATCGAATTTCTGATTGTCACCCATTATTTTCTCTCACTGTGTGTGAATTCACTGACAGACATTCTTCATATGTCTTGGAAAGCCTATCATAGATGTTGGATTTGTTAAGAGGAAATGAAAGTACTCAATACCCATACAATGCGATTCTTTCATATGTAGTTTGTAGTTTCTTTCTATTCTAGGAGTATTTATTTTCTTCTCAGTTCCCTAGCACTGCGAAAAGGGAGGCAAAGAAGAGAACAGAAAAGAAAATTAGCTTCTTTTACCCCCTTTTTGCTATCCTTGTCACTAATACAAAATAGCAAATAGGTTCATATTTGCGGACTACTACCAAAATAGTATAAGGATTACTGTAGCAAAATATCAATGAAGTATGGTTTTTGCTTCTTCATGAGCTTATTTGCTCTGTGGATACTATTGTCATGATAACCATGGGTGTTTTTCGAATAAGAATTTTTTTTTTTTTTTGATCGGCAAAAGAAATTTTATAAAAGAAACTCGATAAGGGTACATCGAGAAAAGGGAGACATCCAACCAAGGTTGAACCAAAGAAAAAATGAGGGGAAAGAAGAAAACACTGAAAAGCACCAAAAGGCGCCTAACCCAAAACAGCCACCACAAAACTCTGAAAAGCTACCCCTTACACTGCCCTAAGGCGCCTAAAGCACAACCCTAAGCCGCAAAAGTGCAAACAAACAATACGAGCCTGAAACAAACCCAAGCCGCCTCCACCAAAAAAACAAAAAGTCTCCAAAACCTCATCAGAGAAACAACAGAAAAACCTTCCAATAGTCAGCCATTTGAAAGAGTTCTTTTGAGATCAGCTTCAATCATTTCCTTTAAGATTGCTTCATCCCTCGGAAGAAGGTTAACATCGAGAATATTCCCAGTGGTTTTCGAATAAGAATTATTAGAGATAGAACTTGTTACTTTGGGAATAATCTCACTCGTTTTGGCTACAGGGACAATTTATATGTTGTGGTTTGTACAGGCAGGTATTATAATAATTAAACAATGGACCGTCACTTGGTCCGAGTTGCAGATAATTTCCTTTTCACACCGTAGCTATTGGAGAATATTGATGTGCGCCAGTGGAAGATTTTGACCAAAATTGCCTGGTAGGCGGTCATTAGCGGTTTCTCTTATGCAAGCTTAAAGCATTAGGGCAATGGGGGACCAGTAACATAGTGTTAGGGAATCATGAGCCAAGGAAAAAGTCTCGTAAGATCATGCCCATCATTATAGAGCTGTTTAAGTGACCCTTTTTTTTCATTTGAATTTTTTTTTTTTCATTTGAAAAAAACTGCCCTTTTTTTATATTTTATATTTTTTGTTTGGGTCCGTCGATTGGGTGTTTGATTTTTTGGACTTATTTCTCTGACCGACTGTAGGCCCTTGACAGGATACCGTTGGAAGTTTAATTAGATTTAGTAACATGTTTTATATAAATAGTGGGATTCTGCAATTGACAGAAAAATGAAGAGGAGAGCTTCGAGGAATTGAAGGAGTTGTTTGAAGAGATGTTTCAGAGCAACATGGAGGCATTTGGTTCATGTAATTCTGAGAGTGTGACCCCTCCTTTGTGTTCATGGTCTTCTTATGCCTCTTGCAGTGAGAGCTCCAATACCACAAACAAGCGTAACTCCTCTGACATGAACTCGGGAAAGGCCAAGAATGGAGACTCCTTGAGCTTTGAAGTTCACTTTGATGGATTTCGCATTGGGGTTGGCTCTCGCTCTCTCTCTCTCTCACACACACACACACACACGGGGTTTGCATCCCTTTTAAAGGTTTTTGCTGGCCATCCTAGACTTGTGTTGTGGGGTGTATAATAAAAGTTTAGCATGATCTGGATACCTCATTAGATTGCACCGGAATTGCCTTATTTGGATTGTAATTCACTTACTAAGTTATGGTGTCTTCATTACATGATAATCGATTTCATGATACTGTATTGGCCCCGTATGAGTCCAAGTTAAATGTCCAATTTGGGTGACGGTTGTAATCTGGTGGCTTGCACCAAGTCAGCTAATTGTTGTGTAATGTTGCACCTGAGTGTCTGAGTGTATAGCCTTTAATTTAACAGAGTAGAATACAAGACTTTAAATCGGCTTTCGTTTTCTTGTGAATTCGGGTAGACATGGTTGTCTATCTTCGTTTGATTTTTCTTCTCAAGATCCCCATTTGTTCTTGGTGTCTAATATGCTCAATTGATGTGGCGAAAAACAGGCGGAACATCTGGAAAATCACAGTAGAGGGGATGGAGCAAGAGGTGGAATTGCTGGAAACAGGAGGCGTGGCAGGAAACAGAAGGTTTCATCTGCCCATGATGTCTCCTCCTCTCGTTCACACATTTCTGCTTGATCGTAGTCGTATTTGAAGCGAATGACTTCGGCATTACACGGAGGAAGATGTACAAACGGCTGAGGAACATTCACTAGGGTAATTTTCAGATCACTGATAGGATGGTGCAGAACAACATAAGCTAGTATTGGATGGATTCTAAGCATTTTGTGTTTGGTGCAAATAGTTCAATTGTAGCAGGAGGGTGTCCAGGGCTTCTAGTTGCTTTCGCGTTTGGTGGCTGTGATATTATGCAGTATTTCAATCTGTTTGTTGACAGGGAAATTTGTGATTTTCGGTTGGCAAAAATTGTTGTAGTACGGATAGGAAAATAAAAAGGCAAAAAATGGACTATTTTTTTTCCATAATAAAGTTTTGGTTCTCATTTCCTTTTTATTGCGAAGCGTTATGCTGCTGTGGTGGTTGGGCTTTATGCCCTGGTAGTTAAATCTTGATTATTGGTTTTGTTTGGTTTCTGAATTTTTATTTTCTGTTTTGATGACGCAAAGTAATAAATTTGAATCATTTATTATCAAGATGAGTAGTTGAAATACGATACACTTGCCGTTTAGACTGCAGTTTGCAGAAAAGTCTGGTCTCGATCATTGAATTGAGATCGAACCTCAATTCAATGATGGAGAATGGAGAGAGAATTGCAAAGAATAGGACCCCAAATTTACACTTTACATGTTGCTTCATGCAAATCAAACTGCCGTTGATATCTTTTGTCCCAAAATTTCTTTACCAACTTGTGCGCCTTCGTGATGGTGGTGTGCAGCTTAGCTTGTGTTTCTAGATATAGAGAGTGGACAAGTTGCAGCCATGAGGGAATGCCCCAAGCTTTAAGAATTCAGGTGCAAATTGGCACATATAAATTGATTTGTATGATGATGGTATAAATCAAATCTTTACCTAAACGATAACCTAGCACATTAGAAATCAAATCTTTACCATATATAGTTTACTCCTCCCTCTAATAAATAAAAGATCTTTTATTTTAGATACAGTTACTCCCACATGTGGAATGGGGGCATGATTAATGCTTTGCCATTTGACTCGTTATTGTAATGGCAAATGGGATGAAGCTTGCCGGTTGAAAAATACACTTCCATAAAAGATTAAAGGATCTCGCCAACTTTTATTGTAGGTTCTTTAGCACAATTACCTAAATGTGAGGCCCACATAAAGGAAAAAAGAAATTCAGAATACCAAAAATATTAGTATGAATAATTATAATTTTTTAATTGCAATACATATTATTATAATTATCATTTTTATTACTACTTTCCTTTGGCTAGATGCATTATCATTATGTAGTTGTATTCAAAGGGAAAGTCTCCGCACTCCATTGCGAATTTTTGTGGCCCATTTTACTACTAATTTTTTGGGTTTCTTTTATGAATTTTTGTGGCTTGTTTAGTATTTTGGTATACGGTACATACCTTACAAATGTTGTGGCTTACTTTACAAATTTTTTTTTTTGTGTGTTGGTGTTTACGAACTTTTATGGTGTTGTTTATGATTTTTGGATTTTTTTTATAAAAAAAAGACATCTCAAAGTAAAAAAAAAAAAGACGGTTCTAAGTTATGAATTTTTGTTTTGTTGTTTACGAAAATTTTGTAGTTTTGTTTATGAGTTTGTGTGGTATTACTTAATTTTTAGTTATGAATTTCTATAATGTTTGTTACAAATTTTCGTGATTTGTTAACATAGGCAGACTCCAATATTTGGTCCACATATAGAATATACTTATTCGGTCCTGATACTTTAGCTGCATAGTATTTTTGGAGGTTCTTAAATTTGGAATACTAATTTGTCCCAACACCCTCCAACCCTACACATTCTTGCGGGAACATCCCACCCCTATGTGAGAGTGTTGTGTTGGTGTCGTGTGGATTTGCTGTGTGTGTAGCATTGTTCATTCTTGCGGTGCCCCAACACAACTGAATAAGCGTAAATCTAATTGGTTAATTAGATATATCCTTCTATGTAAATGTTAACATTGCTGATAATACATTCTAATTATTAAATCGACTTTATTTCCTTGTAAAATTGTATTTTTTAACTCACGAATTATCCTATCAAGGATCCCGGATTTCCCGGATTGAAGCGTTTTGATGCTTTTCCCGATATTTTTTTGACGATCCGAGCCGTCCAATGTGTTCAAAAGGTGTTTTCCAAGGCCCACGCGGGAAATATTCGAAAAAAAATACCGGGAAGGGCTTGATCCAAGCAGTTTTTCGCAAAAATTGCATATTTACAGTTTTGCGAAAACCGCTTGGATCAAGCCCTTCCCGGTGTTTTTTTTTGAAGATTTCCCGTGTGGGCCTTGGAAAACACCTTTTGAACACATTGGACGGTTCGGATCGTCAAAAAAATATCGGGAAGGTGGAGTCCCGGATCCGGGACTCCCGGACTAGATCGGGACTCTTTTTTAACTATACCACTTTTTCTTGGTTTTCCTATGTTGAATCATTACAGGGCTCTGATACCATGTTGCGGAATTTTTGCCTTGTTTAGAATTATATTGATCATATTAGGGCTCTGATTATTTTTGTCGTGTTTGGAATTATCATCATACTCACCCCTATTGGATAATAAAAAAAATAGGGTAATATCCACCTCCAAATGACCAAATCGAATTGGGCATCCATGGGTATGGGTATAATTGTCATCTCTAGTGAGGATGAATAAAATCGCACCTAGAGTTATTGGTCTATCGTAATGGGAGGATATTCTCTTCCCTAATATGATTATGCAAGTTCATAGATTAAAAATTGTCAAGTACGTTCGAAAAGGGGATGTAGCTCAAATGGTAGAGCGCTCGCTTTGCATGCGAGAGGCACGGGGTTCGATCCCCCGCATCTCCATATCTGTATTGGTAATATTCATTGTTACCCCTTCTAATTTTTTTAAATCACATTGTCATCCCATCTATTCTCCATTATCACACTGTGTACCCCTACTCTACAAAAGCGTTTCACACTTTAGCCCAAATGGTAACGACCGTTAACTACCCAAACAAAAAATCCTGACATCACCAAAATAGCTTCAAAGTTCAAAGTGCCAATTCAACCCAGCCATTTGCACGCCTTACGGCCCATCCTCATTCTTTTTCCCTTCACATTTTCTCTGTTCTTATTCACTTTGTCGACTTAGTTACCTAAGTTTCTTATTTTTGTTTTTCGCAAATTCTTTGATAGTTTTTTGCGTCACAATTTTTAAGATTATTTATTCATCTGAGAGTAATCAAAAAATACAAAAATATAAAAATTTGTCTATTGGAATTATTTTTGTCTTTTGTGATTTTCTTTAAATATTTTTCCTAATTTTTTGCTTTGAATTCCCAAATAAATAATTTAAAAAGTTTAACGCAAAACCAATAGAAGTCAGAAAACAAAAATAATTTAATTAGGCCAAATACCCCTCTACGTTGATTTTCCTGTATTTCGAAAAGAAGAAATATGATCATTATATAAAAACACACACATTGCTCAGGTTCAGTCCCGGCTATTTCCTTTCAAAATTTAAAAGAAGGTTCATGCTAACCTATCCGATAGGGGGAGGACAATATGCATATAATGACAAACTTATTCAGATATCAATGCACATTTTATGAATATCAATATACTTTAAGAGATATTTATATATGCATAAAATGACAAACTTGTTCAGATATCAATGCACATTTTATAGATATCAATATACCTTAACGGCTCGTTCACCTATTGGGTGGAGGTAAGCATTTTCCAAAAAAAAAAAAAATCAAAACTTTCTTACTTTAAATTTTTATCGTACTATTTTGTGTGTATAGTAATGCAATTATTGATTTCGGCACATTATTTGCTTCAATTTATCTTCCATTGCGTGAAACCCCCCGTCTATTCAAATCAGAGTAGGAACATTCATGGGCAATACCCCATCTATTCAATCTATTAAGAAATAAAAGGTAACATAAAGCAAATCCATTTTCACATAAGGTGAGTTTCACTTAATTTAATTTTTCTTTAAAGGCGGTTGGTATTACGAAAATTTAATAGTTTGTGTTAGATTTTTCATCAATTTTTTTTAAAGTAATCATTCATATCAATGAGAGGCAGTGACGGCTCCAAAAAAAAATTAAAAAAAATGAGATAATTGTTTTGATCGGCAACCTGAGATAAAATTACTACATGTAGATTAAATTGGGGTGTTCAATTGACCACATAGCCAAAAATCTAACATTTGACATTTTTTAAGAGAAGGACAAGGAACTTTTGCAATTGAACATAAAAACAAAAAATATTTGACATTTTTAAAAGGAAGGACAATGAACTTTTGCAATCGAACATAAAGACAAAAAAAATTAGTGAGATGTTACTAATTTTTGAAAATTCTAAATTCGAACATAAAATTCAAAAAAATCTCCACCCCACCTCCGGCCGACCACCACCCCACCTTTGGCGACCACTTCCGGCGACCAAAAAAATTAGTGAGATGTCACTAATTTAAAAAAAATTAATTTCGAACATAAAATTCAAAAAAATCACCACCCCACCTCCGGCCGACCACCACCCCACCTCTGGCCGACCACTTCCGGCAACCAAAGAAATTAGTGAGATGTCTCTAATTTTTAAAAGTTCTAATTTCAACATAAAATTCAAAAATATCATCACCCCACCTCCGCCCAACCACCACCCCACCTCTGGCCGACCACTTTCGGCGACCAAAAAAATTAGTGAGATGTCACTACTTTTTAAAAATTCTAATTTCGAACATAAAATTCAAAAAAATCACCACCCCACCTTCGACTGACCACCACCTCACCTTTGGCCGAGTACTTCCGGCG
Source organism: Vaccinium vitis-idaea (assembly GCA_963854785.1). Classification (NCBI taxonomy): domain Eukaryota; kingdom Viridiplantae; phylum Streptophyta; class Magnoliopsida; order Ericales; family Ericaceae; genus Vaccinium; species Vaccinium vitis-idaea. The sequence goes on from OY978221.1 coordinate 384,345, forward strand.
ACCAAAAAAATTAGTAAAGTGTCACTAATTTTTAAAAATTCAAATTTCGAACATAAAATTCAAAAAAATCACCACCCCACCATCCCACCACTGGCCGAGCACTTCCGGCGACCAAAAAAATTAGTGAAATGTCACTAATTTTTAAAAATTCAAATTTCGAATATAAATTCAAAAAAATTACCACCGCACCTCCGACCGACCACCACCCCATCTCTGGCTAACCATTTTCGACGACCAAAAAAATTAGTGAAGTGTCACTAATTTTTAAAAATTCAAATTTTGAACATAAAATTCAAAAAAATCACCACCCCACCTCCGGCCGACCACCACCCCACTTCCGGTGACCCAAAAAATTAGTAACATTTCACTAATTTTTAAAAGTTCTAATTTAATATAGAAATCTCAAAAAAATCAACCAACTAGTCAACTACCAACTCGTGAAACTTGTGAACATTCACTAGATTTTGGAATAGCTACATTTCAAAAAGTTAGTGACACTTCACTAGATGTAAATTCATGAGCATAAATAGGTTTATAAAAACAACCCTTTGTTCATTGTAAACTAGTGAACATTCACTAGATTTTAGAATAGTCACATTTCGAAAAGCCTAGTAACACTCCACTAGATATTAATTTGTTAGAATTCTCCTGGTTTATAAAAGGACAATTTGTTCACTGCAAACTAGTGAACATTCACTAAATCTGGACATAGTATGTATTTCAATTTTTAACATCTTTGGGTGTTAATAAAAAATTAGTTTATGTTCGCTAAATATAATCTCGTGCATATTAACAAATTGTTAGTTTTGTGTTTATGAACACCACTAAGCAACCAACTTGGTGGCTCTAGCCAAAGCATCCAAGATGCTAAAAATTCGTTGGGTGGAGAATTGGAAATAAGTAGTACTCTTTTTTAGTTTTGTGTTTTCTCTTGAAAAATTCAACAAACACATGGTGTGCAAGGATTTGTCCTTCTATTTTGTGTTTTCGTTTTCGGTCGCAAAATCCATCATATTGGAACTTTCGGAAGGCTCGTTCCAAAACGTAATGTAGGGTATTAGCGCTTTCTAGTAAGTAGCAACATATATATATAGGAAAGATTTCTAGTGAGGGTTCCCTCACAAATTTTGTGCGGGAAAAGCATTTCTGGCCGTTAGATCGCGCACAGCCCATCATCAACGGCTGAGATTTAAAAAACCACTCGCGGGTCACATGGGCGGGTTAAAGGACACCCGGGTCAGGATCCGGTTTTAATCACCCATCCGGATCCCTCCCCTCCCATTTCACGCTATTTCATAGGGCTGCTCAAAAAAACCGGTGAACCGTGAATCCGGTCCGGACCGAACCGATCCGTACCTTTTGGATTTTAACCGTGGATTAATGGTCCGGACACGGATTCAAAAAATAAAAAACCGTGACTTTTGGATCGGACACGGATTTTGATTTTGAAACCGTGGATTAACCGATCCGGACCGTGAGATTTTTATTATATATAATTTTTTTAAATATACATACACGGGGAGGCTCCAGTCCGGGATCCCGGAAATCCCGGATTGAAGCGTTTTGAAGCCCTTCCCGATATTTTTTTGACGATCCGAGCCGTCCAATGTGTTCAAAAGGTGTTTTCCAAGGCCCACGCGGGAAATCTTCAAAAAAAAATACCGGGAAGGGCTTGATCCACGCAATTTTTCGCAAAAACTGCATATTTACAAAATTGCGTGGATCAAGCCCTTCCCGGTATTTTTTTTTGAAGATTTCCCGCGTGGGCCTTGGAAAACACCTTTTGAACACATTGGACGGTTCGGATCATGAAAATTTGATCCGGAACTATGAGTTCCGGACTCTCTAGTCCCGGACTAGAGAGTTCCTCTATACATACATATATATATATATATATATATATATATATACATACATATATATATATATATATATATATATAGTTATATAGTTATATAGATATTGTTAATTATATATAATTATATTCGCACCATAACTCCTACAATAGTATTCGCACCGTAACTCCTACAACAGTACAACCAAATCGTAAGTCTGTTAAATTAACAATATCTATATAACAATATTCGCACCATTACTTCTACAACAGTACAACCAAATCGTAAGTCTGCTAAATTAACAATATCTATATAACAATATTCGCACCATTACTTCTACAACAGTACAACCAAACCGTAAGTCTGCTAAATTAACAATATCTATATAACTATAATTATAAAAGTGATATAATTATAGTTAACAATATGTATATAACTATCTGCCTTATTGCCTTTGTTGTTTTTTAATGGGATTTCCAACTTTGAACTTTCTATTTAGTGCATTTGCTACTTGCTAGTGTCTTATTGACTTTGTTTATTGTTTTTTCCGAATAAGTTGAAAATCCGCGGATTAATCCGGAACCGATCCGTGACTCGCGGTTCGGATTGGAACCGAACCGTGAGACTTTTGGATCGGATACGGATTGTATTTTCAAAAAACCGTGACTCGCAGATTAGGATTGGATTCATGCCAATCCGGACCGATCTGGACCGTGAGCACCCAGACCGTGAGCACCCTTACTATTTCACAGAGAGAGAGGAGAGAGAGAGAGAGAGAGAATAGGCGATTTCCAGACGAAGAACGATGAAGAACAATCGAAATCGTGAATAAACCGACCAAAACGAAGGTATAATCTCTCTCCCTTCTCTTCTGTCTCTATCTGGTTCGTATTTCTTCGATCTGTACACAAATCGATTTCTGCATTTTTAGGGTTTTCAACCACAATCGATTTCTGGGTATCTCTCTTGTCTGGTTGCTTTGAAATCGAAATCTGATAACGTACAGACAGATTCACACGAATTTGGGAATTAAGAGAGTAACCAAATTGGCACTCAGTAACTCTTGTATTAAGCTTCAGGAAGAGAGATGTACAGAGCTTCAGAAATTGGAGAAACTAACAGTAAAATTCCACACCCTTCCTTCTCTCTCCCACCTCTCTTATACTCCTCCTTCACGTGACTCATGTAACTGCCTTTCCCGCCAAACCATTAGGCGGAAAAAAAAGAAAAAGAAAAACTAGTGAAATTCACTAGAATCAACAAGGGAAAAAAAAAGACTAAAAAGGACTCAATTAAATTATAATTTAGGGTGCTGCATCATTCCCTCCTCCTTCAAATCAACCTTGTCCCCAAGGTTGAAATTCAGGGAACTGTTGCTGCAACTTGTAGAATGGTTCCCAAGAGGCATCCTCTGGAATTGTGTTGGACCATTGCACAAGAACCATGGTTATGGGTTTGTTGTTTTTCTTCACAAGTCGTCTGTCCAGAATTGCCACAGGTGCCACATGGAGCTGCCCAGATGCAGTGGGAATTGGCAGAGTTTGATTTGTTTGTATAATAGGGCCATGCTTCCTCTTGAGTTGAGAAATGTGGAACACTAGATGTATTTTGGAATCCTGGGGTAATGCCAATTTGTAGGCCACAGGTCCTACCTTCTGAATAACTTGGAATGGACCAAAGTATTTGGGAGCAAGTTTGGCATTGTCTCTATGTGCCACTGTGTACTGCCTGTATGGTTGTAACTTCAGATAAGCCCAATCCCCTACCTCCAGAGTTCTTCACTCCTGTGTTGGTCAGCCATCTGTTTCATCCTATTCTAAGATAGTTCTAGATGTGCCTTTAACACCTTCATTATGGTTTGTCTGTCTTGTAGAGTAGAATCAGCAACTGCAATGGCTGTAGCCCCAGGGATGTAGTCTTTCCAACTTGGTGGTGGTTGACCATAGAGTGCTTCATAGGGTGTAGAGCCAGTGGATGCATGAAAAGTGGTGTTATACCACCACTCAGCCAATGGTAACCATTTAGTCCATTGTTTAGGTCTATCTCCTGTCATACATCTGAGGTAGTTTTCTAGGCATCTATTTATAACCTCTGTTTGCCTATCTGTTTGAGGGTGGTAAGATGAGCTAAGGCATAATTCTGTGCCTTGTAAGTGGAATAAGGCTTGCCAAAAAGCACTGGTGAATATGGGATCTCTGTCGGACACAATGGTGGTTGGCATGCCATGTAGTTTGTAGATGTTGTCAAGAAATGCTTGGGCTACATCTGCTGCTGTATATGGATGGGCCAGGGCAATGAAATGAGCGGCCTTGGTTAGTCTGTCCACCACTACTAGGATCACTGTCTTCCCATAAGAGTTTGGTAGTCCTTCCACAAAGTCCATGGAAATATCTGCCCAGATTCTGGTTGGTATTGGTAGGGGTTGAAGTAGGCCAGGGGTCTTCACATTTTCAGGTTTGTTTTGTTGGCAGATGTCACAGTTTTCCACAAAAGACTGTACCTCCTTACTCATTCCCTTCCAATAAAAAGCTTCTCTGAGTCTTTTGTATGTCCTTTCCCTCCATAGCACTGTTGTGGTGTTCAGACATGAGCTTCTGTCTAAGAATGGGATAATTTCCCACTACCAGTTTGGAATGGTGATATAATAACCCATGTTTCCATAGGTATTTGGGATGGTTATTAGGATCATGTTGTTTGTTCAGCAATCAATTTTTGGAGGAGGGGGTCCTGTGTTATGTTGTCTTGTAACTCCTTGACCCATCCACTTAGGACTATAGAGATTGCCAATAACTTAGCCTTGTTGTCTGTGGTTGAATCCATTCTTGAGAGAGCATCAGCTACTTTGTTTTCTGTCCCCTGTTTATAACTAATGTCATAGTCAAACCCCATTAGTTTTGTTAACCACTTTTGTTGCATAGTGGTAGTAATCTTCTGATCCATGAGATATTTGAGGCTGAGATGATCAGTCTTGATCTTAAAATGATGGCCCAATAAGTAGTGTCTCCATTTGTACACTGCCATGACCACTACTAATAATTCTTTTTCATAAGTTGATAGTCCCAAATTCTTGGGGGATAGAGACTTGCTGAAAAAAGCTATAGGTCTTCCTTCTTGCATCAACACAGCACCCACACCTCTTCCTGAAGCATCACACTCCACTGTGAAAGTCTTGGAGTAATCAGGTAAGGCCAGCACTGGGGTAGTTATCATGGCCTTTTTAAGTGAATTGAAGGCTGCATCAGCTTCTTGATTCCAAGTAAAAGCATCTTTCTTCAATAAATCAGTGAGAGGCTTACTGATTTTGCCATAGTCTTTCACAAACCTTCTATAATATCTTGTGAGTCCTAAGAATCCCCTTAGAGCTTTGATAGTGGTTGGCCTAGGCCAGTTTTGCATGCTTTCAACCTTTCCTCTTTCTGCTGACACCCCTTCTCCATTGATGACATGGCCCAAGTACTCTACTTCAGGTTTACCAAACACACATTTAGAAGCCTTGGCATATAACTTGTGTTCTCTTAAGGTTTGTAAGGTAACCCTCAAATGTTCCAAGTGTTCATCCCATGATTTGCTGTAAACTAGAATATCATCAAAGAATACCAGCATAAATTTTCTAAGGAAAGGCCTAAACACCTCATTCATCAAGCTTTGGAAAGTGGAGGGTACATTAGTGAGGCCAAAAGGCATCACTAGGAACTCATAATGCCCTTCATGAGTTCTGAAAGCAGTTTTGCTAATGTCTGAAGGGTGCATTCTAATCTGGTGATAACCTGACCTGAGATCAAGTTTGGTAAAGTATTGAGCTCTTTGAAGTTCATCTAGCAACTCATCAATGATTGGTATAGGAAATTTGTCTTTTATGGTCTCTTTATTCAGGGCTCTATAATCCACACACATTCTCCAACTATTGTCTTTTTTTTTTTAACTAAAAGGACTGGTGATGAGTAAGGGCTAGTACTTGGTCTCACCACCCCAGCTTGTAACAATTCTTGCACAATCTTTTCAATCTCAGTTTTCTGGATATAGGGGTATCTATAGGGTCTGAAACAAGGGGGTTGGGTATTTGTTTTTAAAGGAATCTTATGGTCTTGGCTTCTGCAAGGTGGCAGCCCATAAGGTTCCTGAAATATATCCTTGAATTGCTCTATTAGTTGAGATAGTTCAGTTGATACTTGAGGTTCTTCCTTCCTTGGTTGAGCTGATGACTCTTCTCCTTGCATAACACTGAGTTGTGCTAGCATACCCTGTGGTTTTCCTTTGAGCAAACCTTGCATTTGGTCTGGAGTTACTTGCTGAATTTCCACTGAATTTCCTCCTCTGACTACATGTTTCTTGCCTCGAGCTTGAAATTCCATCCTTAATTCCTTGAAGTCCCATAACACAGTTAGCCATTCCACCCCTAGAACCATGTCACAACCCCCCAATGGTAGCAATCTCATGTTAGCTTGAAATTCAGTTCCCTGCATCCACCATTTGAAGTTGGGTACTGTAGCCTTACTTGTCAGTTTGGTTCCATCCGCTACCACCACAGTCAATGGAAGGTTTTGCTGGATGTTTTGTCCAGATCTCTTTGCCATGCGGGGATCCAGGAAATTATGTGTGCTTCCTGAGTCGATAAGAATAGTGAGAGGACATTTTTTAACCTTCCCACGTATCCTCATAGTCTTGTAAGAGGGCATGCCTGAGATGGCATGGACTGAGATGTGTAAATCCTCAGGTTCAAGTTGTGGACTTGCTTCTTCACTGTCAGTTTGGGCTTCTTCAAACACCTCCTCTTCTTCTTCAGCTTCAAGCATGAATAATTGTCTCTTCTTACACACATGGCCTCTATAATACTTCTCATCATAGTCGTAGCATAAACCCTTCTGCCTTTTGTCCTCTATATCCTTGGAGGTCAATTTGAGCACAGGTGGGTAAGACACACCCCTTCTTTCTGTTTTCTTCTAAAATTACCCTCAGCCCGACAGGTTTGCAACCCCACAGCTAAACCCCTTAAGCTGCCTCTGCCCACTGCCTTCACCATGTTAACGCCTCCCACCATCTATCGCTCCCTCTCTTTCTCTCTCTTTCTGTCTCTATATTCATCATTTGAAACATCCCCCACCCAACAGGTGAAACAAAGATCCCCAGGTAGAGTATAACTTTTTCATCTTGTACATGAGCCTTTTGAAGTAAATCATATAGAAACCAATTATGTTTCGATTATATGCACATATCTTTGCAAACTGAATTTGTGTCCAATCAAAAAGCGTGGTGGAGAAGTTGAACATTTACCTTAAGCCATAATATACTCTGATCCTATATATATATAGGAAAGATTTCTAGTGAGGGTTCCTCCACAAATTTTGTGCGGGAAAAGCATTTCTAGCTGTAACAAAAAATAAATATAGACGAAGAAAATAAAAACACCTTGGACCATGCATGGGTGTGTGGGATTCGACAATCACACAACAAAAATCACATTGGGGTAAAGGCGGTGGTTGGTTTCGGCGATGGAGGTTTGCGAGTGCAGGAGGTCCAGTGGTAGCCGTGTCATGGGAGGTTTGCTCTGGCGGTGGAAGAGGAAAGAGAGTGGGAAGATAACGAGGATATGAGGGTATTTTCGTAACTTTGTCTGCTCATTTAACGGATACACTTTGGCTGACAGTGGTGTCAGTGTGATTTCAAACAATAGAGGGGTGATAATGTGATTGTAGTGAAATCGAAGGGGTGTTAGTGAAATTTACCCTAGTTGTTTTGCCCTTTTGCGGCTAAAGTAGAGGAGGGATCAAAAGGGGGTCGATCTTTCGGGGTGTTTAGCAGTTGGAACAATTGAACAGCAAGCCTACCTTCGACTCGGCACAGCTCCAAGGCGAGAAAGATCAAGCTTGCATACAATTTTAACCACGGAATTGGGTGCAATTCGATCTCTTTTTTCTTAACAAGAAGGTCCGTTGTAATTGTCGTAGTTTCTGTTATTTCCTTTTAAATTCATTCATTTCGTCTTCTTTTTGGATGGTTTTTTGCCTTCGCTATGAGTTTGTACGTGGGTCCAATGTGGTATTGTTTTCAACTCCATTTGGGTTTTCTATCCTTGTAAGATTTCAGAAGTTGAAAGCTTGTTACTTGTCTACGTGTCTGTTTTGTCTGCCAAGTGTTTGCGTTAATGTCTCTGACGCCTACATGGATCCCAAGTATGGTTGGTTCAACTGTCTTTTCGAGTGTCAATGATTTATGAATTATGACAAACTCAAGGAGCTGAAAATGCTTCTTCCTTTTTTTCCCCTGCCTTATGATCTAATGGTTGCGTTTGTATATTTTTCTGGTTCCCAGGTTCTTTGACGCCCCAAATATGTACATCACTAAGTTTTCACGTCTTGGAGCTCATGTGATAAAGGGTTTAAGAAGAGGTATGTTCTTGGTTTTCTTTTAGTTCGCTTACTTAATTCAAGTTGTGCGTCAGGGATTTTGTTTTTCTGATCTACAAATAGCTTCATATTTTTCATTATTGGACCATATTTGGATTATGAAGCCTTGAGGCTTGAGAGTTCCCAAAGACATTCATTGTTTTCAGGTTTGTGTTCCCAAAAATCACCCAATTGATTTTCAGGAATGACGCAGCTAGAAACGTGAACAAGAACAAAGATCACCCCCACGAATAAGAAACAACTCTTCTACAATCTAATAACCCGCAGATTAATAGAATTATAGGAAAAAGAGATGCTCTCTCTTGTGAAAAACTCAATATATTAATCAACTCCCTTGCCCTAAGGCTTACAACAATTATTTACACTAGTCGCAACCCTAAAACTAAAAAGGAAATAAAATTACTAGCTAGCAACCCTAATTCTTGTAAAACAAGGAAACATAAAATAGGAAACCTCAATCAGAAGAAACTAGGAAACAAAATACTTCTAGAATATTTTGACTAAATTATAACATATTAAATAAAAATACTAAATGTAAATCAATATAAATAAAATATGACTTTTCTTGAAATCCACCCTGCATCAAGGAATCTTCTACTTCTGTCCTAGACACCAGAAGCATTACACTATAGGGTTTTTCCTCACATGATGTTAATTTTCCCTTTGAAACATTGAGGAATATGTACTTCTAATCTCACATGCCATGTGTTCAATGTAAGCACAATCTTGGCTTTCTTTTGTTGCTCTTTGGCCATTCTTTGGACTAAGAGTATGTAACGGTTTCATTTAGCATTGACACTAAGAAGTTATGTTAAAGCTTTTAAAAGTCAAATTGCGCAGAAGTTTGGTCCAGTTTGAGCTTTCTCAGGTTGCTAGTTTTCTGTAGCTATTCTTTTCAGCTACAGACATTTTATATTAGCGAAGTCTTGAAACGAAGTTTTTGTGTGAAACTCGTTGATGAGTTTTTTAGCTTTTATTGCTTTTTGGCGTTGTCTTGGCAGGTGAAACATCTACCCGAAGAATACCACATACACAACTTTTTCATGGTCGCCCTTTGCAGCACTTGGTAATAAATAGTTTATTTCCCTGACTCCAACATAATGTCTTTCTAATAGGTTTATGCCTAATTCTGGGATTGTTTCATGCATATCTCACACCTCTCTTTGTTTTTTCATTTTGGCTTGTTTTGGCCATCACTTAGTTTCTCAATGCATCTATTGACCAAAAAAACTTGCTTCTGCATTGCTATGTGCGACCAACAAAAGCTTCATATCTCATTTGTGATACCAGAATTATAAGTTTTTCTCAAGCAATCCTGCAGACAAAGCTCAAGAGGGAGGTCACACAGAGGAGCAAAAGTAAGTTCTTGCTCTTAAACATGGGAATAAGCTGGTCTTTACAGCATGTATTTTTGTCACGATAAGTAAGAGAAATACACTGATGGAGAAGTTCCACTCTGACAGTCTGACTACCAGCAAGAGAAATAAAAAGGAGGAAGCTAAACAGAGTGTTATGTAGATAAGAACAACCAAAACGCTATTGAGGATATATTGAAGAGCCTAAAATATTATGGGTGAGATGGAGATAAGAACAATCAAAACACTATTGAGGATAAATTGAAGTGGCTAAAATATAATTTGTCCCACCTTCCCTGACACAATGCTGCATGGCTATGGAGTTTAAAGGACTTGTACATATTCTGCATTGAGTTTTTCTTGGCCTTGCATTTGATTCTGCAGAATATCGGTGACTTTTGTTGACAAAGATGGAGAAGAGAAGCATATTAAAGTCCCGATTGGGATGTCCTTGTTAGAAGCTGCCCATGAAAATGACATAGACCTCGAAGGTAAGTTGTTGAGGCATGCAATTCTGCACTACCCATTTTTCTCATTTGCAGAGTTATCATCTGTGGTTATTATGTTTGCACTTCCAAGCTGCTTCTAAGGGGTCTAAGACTAACGGCACGTCATTTATCACTCAAATTTTGGACTCATATATTGGCTGGTGCTCCAAATTTAATTGTAAACATTAAACCATTCATTGTATAGCTTAATATCTATTGTATGTCTCATCGTTCATAAATTCTCAAATTTGATTTCATCGCAGGAGCATGTGAAGGATCACTTGCCTGTTCCACTTGTCATGTGATTGTGATGGTATGCTAATGAACATCCTTGTTACTGACTGAGTGACTGCGAAAAAAGGGGGAAAAAAAATTAAGTTGTTCACTTTTAGGTGTCCGTAACTTAGAATATTAGCAAGGTATTGCTGGATTATGGTGTGAGGCTAATTTTTAAGACAATTTTTGGTAGGACATGGATTACTACAATAAACTAGAGGATCCAACTGACGAGGAGAATGATATGTTGGACCTAGCTTTTGGTCTTACAGAAACGTAAGTTTCCTGATGTAATGTTCATACAATTGTAATAAAGTTACAATGAGCTTATTTAAGTTCCACATTGCTTTTCCAACAGGTCTCGTTTGGGTTGTCAAGTGATTGCAAGACCTGAACTTGATGGATTGCGCGTAGCACTTCCTGCAGCCACACGCAACTTTGCTGTCGATGGATACAAGCCAAAACCACATTAGAACGTTTCTCTTAACAGAAAATACCAAGAAAGCTTCACATAGCAAAGATTGGGAATCTGCCAATTTTGTAGCAGTCTAGGATCCTGAAACATGAGTGTACTGTTGCTATTGTATCCTAATTTTTTGGAACCTTAATGAATAATTCTTTGGAGATATTACATTCGCAATTGCCTGCTGATTGAGAATTTAATTTTGCACTTCCGGTTCAGGCTACCATTGCAAACACACTGATTGGGAGTTCAACACACAGTGTTGCGTGTGTTGGGGGCCTTGGGGCAATGCATGCAAATCGAGAGGGCAAGGAGTGATCATTCATTTTCCTCCCATGAAAGAAAATTCACCCAAATTGGTGAATGATAATATTCTGTCTTTTAATTGTTGTGGTTTTACAAAGCTGGAATAACCCATCTTTTAATTGTTGTCACCTGTGAGACTATATTGTGCTTTTGCTCTCAAGCCAAAATGGTTAATCAGTAATAGCCATCCCGTGTATTGTGGTGATATGTTGAATGACCAGACTAATATTCTCTCTATGTATGTTCTGAAGTAATCATCTGACTGTTTTATTCAAATTTGACATTTACACAGGAAAGACCTTCTGAGAGATATTGATCCAAGACTTGTTCCTGTCAGGCAGGAATGAATTGCAGCTTGTGCTCGAACAACTGCTGCTGGTTTTACTCCTGGCAGAGTCTTGCAACTTCAGCTGGTCGCAGATTAGTTCGGTGCCGTTCACCTGAACTAAGAACTCTTATCCTTATCTTTAGGAACATTCTACACTGGTAACTTATTTTTGTAGACGAAAAATCCGGCAGCAGTTTGTCACTTGCCATTTTGTTTGTCAGAAGGGCCTTTCTGTTTACTTTTGGCACAAGATTTGTTTGTTCACAATAGTGTGAGGGAAATGGACTGAGAAGACTTTGTCCGGGCCAGCACTTCCCTCCTGGGGATCTGGGTTTAGAAACAGGTTGAAGATGCTGGCAAAACAAATGGCTTGATTGGCGAAATTTTGGGTTTGATGTGGGACCCTTACATGTTGTATTATTGTGGAGAAAAAGGTAATGGTAGTTACCTGGTTACTGGTTCGTACTTGGAGAGGTAAAAGAATAGGAAAAGCAAGCAGCCTAACTACTTTCACCAAAGCCAAGAAAGAAGAAAATGGAGCAAAGAAAGAGGTAATGCACCGTTTTCTTTTTTAATCATCGAAGCTTGCCCTGTTAACATCAGGATTTTGCAAGCTTTACATGTCATTGCGTTTATTTCAGCATGGGACTAGCCTGTGAATTTCTTAGTAAGTATAGTAGTAGCCCAGTGGTAATCACCGTTTACCCCCACGCATTTGAACTTTCGCCAAGCAAAACAAAATTCTTAGTGATTTTGGTCCCACCCCAATTATAATCCTTGCCTCATGGAATGTAGAAAGCAAGAAAAGGAAATATCGTGGTCAAGATGTGGAATGTGTTCAGCTAAACTTTAATGATTGATTACGAAACTTTAGCAAATGCATCTACTATCTTTTTTTTAAGTCGAGATCTGAATTCAACGAGTGCCTACTGAATATTTTTATTTGGTAGTGAAAGAAGAATCAGCATCCGGACCTAGTTCTCTAGTTGCAATTCCTCCTCCTCGTAATAACTTGATGGTTGGTCTATAACCTCTCGTGTAAACTTCTGAGATAAGTCACATACATGATGCGTGTGCACGAGCCAGAACATGAAAGTGTCTGCAAAACAAAATCATGAGAGTAACGATTGAGAGCAAACACGTAGAGCAATGATTGAGAACGAAAGCGAATGAATCCTATCAGAGAATTATGTGACCTCACTTCGGTTGTGAGCATGACATAATTCGCCCATGTAGAACCAATTGTCCTTAGGTTGTGAGCAATGATTTTAGAGCATGTTGTTGTCTAACACACTTCTACATTACATATATTACACATTTATGTGAGGTTTATACTCTTATTTTTGTGTCCCGATGGCTATGTGGTGGAAAAGAATTCTGAAGCATCCAATAATTTTAACAAAAGTCATCAAATCGGAACAGGAAATGATGATAATCTCGGTCAATGTTGGATCCATTTATGTACCCAAAGAAAGATATTGGATCCATTTGAGTGGGGCCTGCCTGATTGGGTCAGAGTGAAACTGAATGCAAACTTGGCGGGTGGAATGACAATGCTTGTTGCTCTACTGTGAGTCCCCACATCAGGTGTCCTTTGATTTTGGCCAGGCCATGCTGTCTTTACGTAGTAGATGATAAAATTAATTCCTTGAAATTTTGCATATTGTGTTTCCTCGCAAAAATTTGGATATTATAAGTGTTAGGATTGAGTCAATGTATCATTGTTGGTTGAAATGTCAATACAGAATGATCCAAGTCACGTAATGCACGTGCGTGATCTTAAATGTGTGGAAGCATATTTTGAAATAGGTAATTTTTAGTCACTTTCGTATCGATGTGGGAGAGAGCCGGCTGGAACTGATAAACCAATGGAAGGGCGGAAGATCTAACCGTCGTTCTTTGTACGGGTCCCAAGACGGAAGACACTGCCGAAAGAAAACCGTAGTTGGAAAACAAAACACTAAGTACTACTACTTATTAATCGGTAAAGATATGGGGACCGACCGAATTGTACCGATGGGGTACCGACGGCGTCGCCGACGCCGGTGTGGGTCCCAAACGGCCGATCCGAGCCGTTCATCGTTCTCAAAATCAAATTCCGAGTGGGCCTACGCGGGAATCGAGGCAATCGGACGGATGTAAGAGCTCGATCCAAAATCACCCCATTTCATTCTAAAATTTTTGAATGAAATGGGGTGATTTTGGATCGAGCTCTTAAAGCCGTCCGATTGCCTCGATTCCCGCGTGGGCCCACTCGGAATTTGATTTTGAGAACGATGAACGGCTCGGATCGGCCGTTTGGGACCCACACCGGCGTCGGCGACGCCGTCGGTACCTCATCGGTACAATTCGGTCGGTCCCTATAGAAGGGTCCTTATTAATTACTATTCCACTGAGCATCAAAAACAACAAGAGTACAATAATACAGGGCAATAATCAGAACCCAGCACGTGGCAGCAACCGCTCAAGCCGTCCTCCGTCATCAAAGGTGGTGAAAAAAGAGAAGAAGAAAGAAGAGACCGAGTCCCCGAGGCGGCTTAGTTTATTCAGAACTGAATCAGTCTCTGTTTGACTTTTGACATGGCCACATGGTGTGTTGATTTGGGTGGTGAAAAAAAAAAGAAGGCAATTAAGAGGCCTTCTCCTTCTTCTTCTTCTTCTTCTTCTTCCTCTGTTTCTCAATCCAAGTCAGGTAGCAAAAGCCATTGAATTGGGTTGAAGTTGCTAATGGTGAGGAAAAACCATTAACATAAATACGAAATCCGGGTTCGGGTTGGCAACTAGGATGTGGTTGAGACAACAAAGTTAGGGTTAGGGACAAATCCTAAAGCCCAGCTGACGGATTCTTCTTGGGATTTGGAAAGTGTTGACTTGAGAGTGATGTTTGGAAAGGTGATTATCAGTACAATTTCCAAACAGTGAATTCACCAAAAGAGCCTGAAGGTGTTGGATTTAGAGGTCAGTTGGAAGGTGGGTTTGGACTAAAAGTTCAATAGAAAGGGAGGGAGGGACGAAAGTGATATTTTCTGGCCTTGTCTTCTCTGGTAAAATGGTTAAGGAGGACTCTGGTTCAATTCCAACTCTACCAGAATGGCAAGCTTTGAGAAAAAGTCATTTGAAAGTAAACCAGGAGCTCAACGAGCTGAAAATGAAAGCAAATGAGCTTGAAAAGCTTTTCGCAGAGCATAAGCTTCGGGGGGGTTCGGGAGAGCAATCCAGTAGTTCTGCACCATTGCCTAAAAAGAGCGCGGTGACTCAACCTTTGACAAATTCTAGCAATATGTCAAAGTTAAGTGTTACTCCACGAGTGAAAGTGTTGGATAATCAAGATCATAGTGATGCTAAAACGCAGAACTTTTCCGAGATTGGTCTTTCAGATTACGCCAAAGGAAAATTTTACCAAAGTTATATGAAGAAAAGAGATGCAAAACTTAGTAAAGAGTGGGGTTCTAAAAAGGAAGAGAAGGAAGCAAAGATGAAGGCCATGCGAGATAGCTTTGAGCAGAGTGCGGCAGAGATGAAGGCCAAGTTTTCTGGGTCTATAAAGAGAGATGCAGAGAGATCCAGATCACTCAATTCTAGGTCAACTATGAAAATGGAGGAGGTAAATTAGACGATTGTTTATGAATGATGATCAGAATTTATTTGTTTTCTCTTCTTAGGAGCATCTCCATTCTCCAATCATACCTTCATTTCCTTAACATCATTCTTCAAATCAAATTTTCACTTTAACATACAGGAAAATTTAAAACTTGAGTTTTGGAAGATAAATAAATTAAACTTTAAAGTACTATTTCAGTCCATTGATCACCATGACTTGTCGTATCACTTTGGGGATCTTTAGATCATCCTCTTTATGTGTTTCCTTTTTTGACAGCACCCAATTGTTCTTTTTGCAGAATAAGGATGAAGAATATCTATCTTTCGGGAACGGTGTTTGTAAAAGCCCCCAAGTTAAGAAGCCACCAAACAAAAATCTGCCTTCCTCCATTCCTCGCTCTTCAGCAGCACCTGTTCCAAAGTCATCTACAAATACTTCTAACTCTAGTTCTGGGCGACGAACGATGCAGCCTGAAACCCCTCTGGCACATTCAGTCCCTAATTTGTCTGAATTGAGAAAAGAAAACCCGAAGCCCAACTCTGGAATTTCAAAAACAACAACTCGCCCGCCAACAAAAATCCATGCCCGCAGCAAAAGTTGCATTGAAGATATAGTTGTTGTTAAGGAAGAGAGGAAGCCACGCCCATCACAGTCTCAAAGCAAAAGCACTGTGGTTCCCACTGAGTTGGGCGTAGTTTTGACACCATCAAAACTTGATAAATCTGACAAATCTTCAAAGAATGTAGAGTCAAAGCCCTTCCGTGGGAAGGGTAGTGGCATAGGCCCTGGTGCTGGAGCTGTTATGGCCAATATGAAGGGTTCAGTGGAATCCAACACTATGAACAATGAAGTAGAGTCGGATGAACTGGCCTCTGGTCCAAAAGAGTTACCTGATATGTCGGAAAATGATAAAGAAGAAGAGTCTGAAACCGCAACTACTGAAGATCATGTGAATGTGGACAATGTAAAACCAAGACTCAGCCATGAACCTGCAAAGTCAGTTGGTTCGGGGTCAGATGGTGATACTTCGAGATCTTCTTCACGAGTGGAAAAAACCTCTTCTGTTGCTGAATTGCCTTCTACTTACCACCCTGTCGGTTTGGTGCAACATTCGCCTGTTCAAAGCCCATTGTCATGGAATTCAAGCGTGCAAGACGCATTTTCTTATACAAATGAGACTTCTGATATTGATGCCTCTCCTGTAGGGAGCATTGCTTCTTGGAATTCACTTCCTCTTACTCAAGCTGAGGCTGGTGCGTCTAGGATGAGGAAGAAATGGGGTAGCACTCAGAAACCAAATCTTGTATCGAATTCTTCCCACAGTCATTCTCGAAAGGACATGACAAGTGGGTTTAAACGGTTACTACATCTTGGACGGAAAAGTGATGGCAGTGATACTTTGGGCGATTGGATTTCTGCTACTTCCTCTAAAGGAAACAATTACACACGAGGGCGTCCCACTGATGATAGCTTCAATGAAAGTGAGTATAAATAGTGAACAAGGTAGCCCAGGTTAAGTTAAAAGTTTGTTTTGGTGTTCTGGCACCCCCCTCCCTCTTTCCTTTTATATAGACTGTTATGGATTTCTATATACCAACAAGATGTTTCTTTCCTCTTGCAGTTCAAGGGTTGCGGAGTTCTATCCCTACACCTCCAGTGAAATTTAAATTGAGAGACCATCATTTGTCTGGAAGTTCAATTAAAGGTGAGTTTGTTAATCGCATTAGTTACCACCCATTCTTCATGTTTCTCTCCTTAGCAGTTAGCAGTAACTTGATTAATGCCTTCATCTGAAGAACAAGTGTGCTCCAGTTGACCCTTGCAAACTTTAATACTGTTGTTTAACTCTACTGGCTAGCAAAATTATGGGGGCTTCCTTGATTTCTCTTGACAACTTAGAATATTGCTTCGCGGTGTCGAGCCCATTTGGATAAAAAGATGGTCCCCACTTGTGTCCATTCCCTTTCCGGTAAAAAAACCTCTTGGAAGTCTTTCCATTGTGAAGATTTGATCTCTTTTGTCTGGTCATATGCTTAGTGGTAGGATGACACCAATTTGTGGAAGAACTCAACCACCGAGCCAGAGTCATGCTTTCATTAATTATTAAAATGAATTCTCAAATGAATCCCTAGCCAATTTTGGTGAAAGTTTTTTATGCGCGTCTTTTTCACACATTGGAAGTGTGTGTGCACTTGCATAGTGTCTTATCCTAACAAGAGAATTTTTTTGGTTTTACCAGTGTTGGCTGTAACCCAGTGGTTACAGTTGCATGCATCCAAAATTAAGAAATTTTTTGTCAAAAGTACACAAAGTACCTCCTTATCTTGAGGACGATGAACAGAACCTTGATTTTCAATAAATGCTCAAGGAATTTGATGTGCTTATGCTGGGGTCTAAATTCTGCAGGTCCCAGGTCACTATTTTCTTTGTCATCATTTCGGAGCAAGTGAAGCAACTCAAAGCCTGGATAACTGTCTCAGAGTAAGGTCCAGAGCTTGATTGTTTGGGACCATCCTCACGGTTAATGCTGCAGATTAAGGACGATAAACATGCATATGGATAGCAAGTTGTTGAGGTTGTGATGTTCATCTTCATGTATTTTTTGTTGAGAATTTCTCGTGATTTATCCGTTTTGAAATGCTAATATTCTACATCAGAGATTGAGGGAAAACGTTGCCTATTGGCATGTTGTCAGTGTTTTTGGTAGTGGAAGCATTCTCTTCTCAGCTTCATTTGCACCAGACTCAACTGTGATGTATATTACATTTTTGAATGCTTGCTGTATACAGAAATATAGCAATTTTTTAAGCTAGAGTAATGTATTTATGCGGGGCCAAAGCATTGTAAAATATGGCTGCTCAAGTTTCTTCTTTTCCTTCTTTCGCTGCTGCCTAATACACGCACTCCTTCATTTTAGTTCGTCTTCCACCATTTGGACAGCCTAACGTTTAGCGTGACAAAAATAATATTGCCAGCCTCTAATGCAAATGGTATTATCAGGATGACTTGCAAAAATTTGAAACAAAGAAGAGGAAAAATAAACACAGCTTTAAGAAACAACGTAAAAGGATACTTATCTTTATTAAGTCACTCCATGCTCGATTTTCCTTTGATTGCACCAATATAGGAGAGAGCCCGAGATGGAGAGCTAGAGCACATGCAAAGCTCTCAGATCAATGTCCGAGTGATTTAGCATGTACCCTGCTTCTCCATCACGGGTCACCCACTCCTTATTTTGTCTTCTTAAGTTGTGCTTTTCCTGGTGCAAAAGCCTGAAACTCTTAGAAGAGAAAAATACTGGTGTGATTGCTTATATAGAATATGGCAGGAAATGAAATTAGAGCAGTTTGTATCAGTTCCAATGCTGCTGAGACGAGTGGATCCATCCAACAGAGGGATTCCAGTACAATTATGTTGGTTGGAAGGGGTAGTTGATATGGGTCACTTTGGTTGTAAAATCAAGCATTTGTGCTGTGTTCTTTGAGCTAATTCAGTGGTGGGGATACAGCAAATGAGTTTTGGTTTTGGAACTGTTGAAGTTTGGCTGCCAAAAAGTCAGTGAATAAAGTGGTGAAAGCGCTAGTGATTTCCATTCCAACAATGAAGTCTACTGCATGACAATTGACAACCTAAAAGTATATCAAGGCAGGCCACCAACCATGGCCTATTAGAACCAAGTGATTGTGAACAGAGGACTACTTACCTTTCTTTCTTTCTTTTCTTTCTCCAAAACATAAGATATGCTTAGGAAGGGATCGAGCTAGAAATTTTAGTTAGTGGGGTCAAATTGTATTCATCTGCAACATACACTGATAAATTTAATTTGACTTTATAATTAGTCCCAAAGACTTGGGTCATTTTGAAAATAATGCATGAAAGCTTCATTCGTAATACTATCAATTCTCAAAAAAAAAAAAAAAAGAGAACACTTGAAATTTCTGTGTATTTGAAGCAATTATGGGGTCAAAATCATAAAATTTGGCTCCAGGTACCAAAATTCCTTGTGAGAAGTTAAATTACTTTTTTCGGTGCCCCTTGAGGGATATCAGATAAGCTCTCTGACAAGCAACCGTTAGTCCATTTGTCTACTACAATGAGCACTTATTGATCCATTATCAAATCAAAATAGCAACTGATTTATATACCTAGATTAGGTGAAATAAATGAAAGCGTTAATCAACACTTATTGAAATAAAAGCCGATTGATTCTACCAAAGAAGTGCTCCAGGCTTGGGGAATTCCTCCCTATACATTCATCTGTGCGGACTGCGGAGCTAGTTGGTTGTACTTTCGTGATATTTGTTTTGGCCTTAAAAGCTGGTCGGTCTGCTATGATTTTGCTCTTGGCATGTGTAGCTAGGTGTTGTTTTGGCTCCCTATACTATAGAGCTGTTTTGTGTGTTGTATCCTTGGGGATTTTGTTGTGTTATAAATCAACTACTATTCAGCTGAAAAAAACACTTGTTGAAATAAACATTCCACTCCAGTTCAAAAAATAAATAAATAAACATTCCAGGCAGTACAAAAGAAAATTTCCGGGCAGGAAGAATACACACTTCGGTTTATGCAGTCGAATTCACACCATTGGCATTTTATATACAAAGTAAGCGTTCATTTTCCTCAAAAGCTTAGAAATCTCGTTTGAGGTTGCGCAACAAAAAGATGTTGAGGTAATGGCCCTCTCTCTCTCTCTCTCTCTCTCTCTCTCTCTCTGTCTGTCTGTGTGAAGCAAAATATTTGCTGCATTTCAGGAACGTGGATGAATTAATTGTGTGAGAGCAATTGAAATGGAGTAGATCAGACATCATAAGAGCAATATGGACTCAGATTGCTTTTCTGATTCTCTGAATTAATAACCTTGATCTGGCTGCTTAAATCCTAAGCCGATCACCTTTTTTGGTTATCGTTGACGGAGATCAGATAAAGCTTCCTGAGTACTTATTGACCAATCAAAACAGCCCTAATCTTATATGTCAAGGTTAGGTGAAAGAAATGAATCTCCTAATCAACACCTTCACAACATAAACATTCCAGGCAGGACAAAATAAAAATAAAATTAAAGGCAGAACGAAATTCCACTTCTGTAAATGTAGTCAAATTAACACTATATAGACATCTCACATAGTACAAAGTAAGCATCCACTTTCCTCAAAATCTATAAACATAGCCACCTAAACTACAGGCACGGAACTCTCAATGTGCAGTTCTTGCATCCTAGCATAATTTCCCACGCTATGTTACTACATTCCTTGGAAAAAGTTTGAAGCATTACCAGAACGACGGGTTTACACACAAACTTGAAATACTAGCTTAATACTCCCTGAAAGTTAGATTCAGACGGCCTGGACGCAGATGTGCCTCCTCCAGTAACGCCGTAGGAGCAGTTCCAGGGTTAATGGTCGTCACTCCATGAAATATACGCCTGGATTCCCCACCAAATATAAGAACGTCTCCTGATTCTAGTATGACTTTCTTTGCACTCTCAGTATCCCTATGATCATTATATAAAAATTCTGCAGACTCGCCGATGGAGAAGGAGACTACGGGTAGTCCTCTATTCAGACTCTCCTGGCTTTCATCTTTATCCTGCATCGAGGGAAAACGTATGAGATATAAACCTTAAATTTCCCTAACCTCAATTCCCATTATTTGGAGAGAAGTTGCAATTTAGAAACCAGAAACTTGCAATGTCATTTTGATGTCAGCAAATTATAGTCTGGCGCAATAGAAGCTTTAGGAGAAAATGCTTTATCTTTGGACTTTTATATCCTCTTCTTGATACTACTTAAAGAAAACAGCCATCCAGAGGGTAAAAAAGAGACGAATTTACTGAAAGTAAGCACATAAAAAGATTAATGGACAACTGGATACAAGCATTATAGGTTGATTAAGTATTGATGAAGCATTAGTAAATGAGAGAAGAATATAATGTTCGGAAGGATATTTTAAAGAGTAAGGTGGAAAGCTACAAATGATTTTTTCTGACATTAATCCTGAGAAAAACTGTAGTAGCAAAGACCACAGCAGCAAATAGAGTTTTAATAAGTTTTCTACGGCACAGAGAACCTCAAGGCTCAAGCAACTTCACTAGCTAAAGTCTCAAACAATGTCAGTCCCCCACTCCCCATGATATCAGAAAACTAAAGTGAGAGAACCAGTGGCGACACTACATGCAACCATCTGGGGTCGGCTGACCCTGTGTGGGGAAAATCTGCTACTATTGTACT
The DNA here is from genome assembly GCA_963854785.1 of Vaccinium vitis-idaea. Classification (NCBI taxonomy): domain Eukaryota; kingdom Viridiplantae; phylum Streptophyta; class Magnoliopsida; order Ericales; family Ericaceae; genus Vaccinium; species Vaccinium vitis-idaea. The sequence continues at coordinate 405,628 of OY978221.1, forward strand.
AGAATTCTGGAGTACATGAAAAATGAACCCATCAAAATGAACATTGACCCCATCATTGGGTGCAAAACACCCGAAAATTTCCCTCCCTCCCTCCCTCCCTCCCGCCCTCCCTCTCTCACACACACAGGAAATATTGTATTTATTTCTTTCCAATTGTTTTTGTTTCGAGCTTTGGCATTCATAATGAGTAACACGATAATCGTTACACACAGGGATGTAATACTTGGACTTTGAATTACAATTTGGTCATTTTAGAGGACATCAATTATCAATGCATTAATTCTGCAGGTCCTCTGTTTTTCTTATAGGATTTTCTAGTCTTTTTTATATTTCAAAAAATATGATCACATTTTTTAATAGAAGATACACCTTCAGTATTCCTATTTAAGAAATTGTAATAAGAAAAGTCATACCAATTTGAACAACTTTCCTTCCGATCTTTGACTAAAAGGAAACATCTTAAACTCTTAATTTGTAAATGACCCCATACTTGTAAAATCCTGGAGAGAGATGGTCAGACGAGAGGCTATACTTAATCATGTGCCCATGCATCAAGCATTTTGACTTAAGACTTGGGCTCTTGAAACATTGCTGACCACCCTATGCTTCACTACCGCAAAAATACTGCATTTTTTCACAGTACAACTATTTTAGCCCAGTTAAACCATCCATAATCAGTGATAGAACGGAATCTAAAGTTGAACGAGTCAGGTAAACTGCGTCAATAATGATTTGAAGATTTAAATCATCAAATGCCATGAGAACAATATAATTCAAATGCCACGAGAACAATATAATTCAAATCTACAAACCTGATGAAGACCAAGCCTGCCACTGTGTGAGTAAAAATTCACAATGCAGATGTTTGGTGACACTGTAGGTAGTACGCGCTCTACAACAGGCACTTTATGGTGTTCTCTTAAAAAGGAATGAGAAGCTTGGATTGCTCCTTTAACCAACTGACAAAACTCATACGGAATTGAGGGGGGTTTAGCACCATCACTTGGTCGTTGATCTCCATATTCACCTGTATCAGGATCCCAATTCTTACCAAGACACATCATCTTCAAATGCAGCCTTCCTCCTTCCCGGTAGCCCGGCTCATAGAAACCTCCTGAACTAAGGCCCAGATCTCGGCATTTGTTGACTATTTCAATCTACACGAGTAACCACACGTCAACTAACATACAAATCAAGTTACACGAAATTAGAAATTAAATTCCTGAATGAGAGAGGATGACACGTCAACTAACCACACGTCATAATTCACCTAATATGTTTTAAATAAATTACGTGATAGGATGACCCCAAATTGCCAGGACCATTCCATGGATCATGACACCTTGGTACTGAGATTAATGAATCTTCACCATAAGACAACAAAACCACTGAAGGACTAAAGAATCAGATAGCTGAAGGCCAAAAGGGATTCTTAAATGTCTCAAAAAGAGGTCGAAACGAGAGAGAGAGAGAGAGAGAGAGAGAGAGAGAGAGAGAGAGAGAGAGAGAGAGAGAGAGAGAGAGATTAGAAACCCTTTGATGGAAGAAATGAGTCTCATGTAAGTTATTCCACTGAATTCTTGTCAAGAAAGGTACATATTAATTTGATATTAACATAAAGACACAAGAATGGACTTGCATTAGATTGTACCCTATACATCAGTCATAATATAACACGTGTATAGGCCATTAATTTTGCAGTCTTGATACTGCAATCAGAAAGAGCAAAACACGACACTGCATACATAGGAAAAAAATAAGCACAAAGTAGAACCTGATCATTGAACGAAATGTAACTCTTCAGAAGAATCATCCCAGACCTCAATACATTTATACATTTTCCTTCCACGGAGCGCTTAGCTTCATTCCGTTTTGTTCTATTCTGTACATGTAAAGGAGCTTTCAGCGTGACAAAGTTTCCAGCTCTGACTGGGCAGATATCATAGGGAACTCCCAAGGACACAGAGTCGGGAATATCTGAACTTCCACTATCAACTGCCTTCTTATGACGGGTTTGCTCATTTCCCATATGTGCAGTATCAAGAGCAGGCGAGCGATTAATGCGCAGTGAACTATCACCTTCAACCTCAGCATCTGGTACTTTCCCCTTCTGAGTTCTCTGTAAGCTAAGATCTTTGTCGCTATCTATTGAAGGAAAGCCCTTCTTGAATGCAGAAGCAGAGGAAATAACAGAAACAGACATACAACACACTTGTTCCGTCTTAGCAGTCACTGCCTCCGGGGAATTTTCCCCCAGCTTAAGCTTTCCTAAATCAGAAGATAAGCTAAGATCTTTGTCGCTATCTATTGAAGGAAAGCCCTTCTCGAATGCAGAAGCAGAGGAAATAACAGAAACAGGCATACAGCACACTTGTTCCGTCTTAGCAGTCACTGCCTCCGGGGAATTTTCCCCCAGCTTAAGCTTTCCTAAATCAGAAGATACATCGTCCTTGTTATCAGGAAAACTACAATTCTCCCGGCAAGGGGATTTTGAGGTTGATATGGAATCCAACTGCTTCGGAATACTACCAAAATCAGAAGATACATCATCCTTGGTATCAGGTAAACTACAATTCTCCCGGCAAGGGGATTTTGAGGTTGATATGGAATCCAACTGCTTCGGAATACTATCCACTGGCTCTCGCGGTCGCCATTCAAGATGTGATCCTCGACATTTGTTACCAGAGGAAACATTAGACGAAGGGCCATCAGGTCCAGCCTGTAAATGCAAAGGAAACACAATTCATGATAATAATAGTAATCTCTTCGTTAATTTTTTTCATAAGATCCAGTTAAATAAGCTAGTCCATCAAAGTCAGCTTCAGAACGTCCGGTTAATATTTTTTAATCCATTTTATCAAACTATTGCCAAAGCTATAAGAATACAAACAGCAACAATCTTGTCTTTTTACAAACCCATTCTAATAAGTATACTAAGCCATAGGACTGAAGTTTGGAAAGACTACATTAAGAAGTTTTATTGGAAAAGGAAATATGAGGAGAAGGCCATTGTAAATTTGAAGAATAATCACCCCTGGATGCATAAACAGTATGTTAATTGTAGCATCAATTCTATCAAATCTACCAAGTTCGTGAAAAATACACAACATCACGCGTTGCATTATGACCTATTCATTATTCGCCAAATTCAGATCAAAGAAACTATCCAATATGCACGTTCAGCAAAGCCAATGAAAATACACTCATTTTAAAGAAGTAATCCTCTCTACTAAACATTAAGACAAGCACCAAAGTTAAAAAAAAAAATTCAATTTTGCCATCCATCTCTTAATGCACGATCAAAGAATCCTGTCGATATTACAAGGCAATTAAGACAAGATCCAATGTTTAAAAAAATCAAGATTTTGATCCACTCTGAAGTTTACGTTTGTGTTTGAAGGTTAGACAAAACAAGTTCATAAAGAAATTCCCACCTTCAGTGCTCTAAAAACAAAAGTAGCCGAATTTCCTAAAAGCTTCACTTCTAAGCTAGGAAAAATAAGAAAACTGACGAATCAAATAAACCGCGGAAAAATTAAAGAACAGAGAAGGGATTGATAGCATTACAGGGCCGTTATGATGTGCATAAGACGAACCAGCGGAACGTGAAGGGGATCGTCCTCGACCTCTACCTCTACCTCTGGGAGTGGAATACCGTCCTCCTCCATCATTTCGGCTTGGACCACGATTCATGTTTTCCCTCAAATAAGAAAGCAGGAGAATAATTTGGTGGGAAAGTGTTTAATTTAGGGTTCCATTAAACAAGGGAGATTCACAATTCACAATTGATTGATTGTGGGGAATGGGGATGGGTGGGGAACTGAAACGGGAAAGTGCTGATCTTCTGGGGAATAGAGAGAGTCTTTTCTTGTGCAGCGGAGAAGTAACAGTTTCCCATTGCTCTTCACAAAAATGCTACATACAAGTGTGTGGAGCCCACACCCCATGTGAGTGTGTTGTCCACTTTGTTGTACATTTTTGTTGTGTATGTAGCATTGCTCTTCCCGATTCCCATTCAGTTGCGAGTCGACGGTTTTATACGCAGTGTACTTTAATGTGTAATGTGTAGTGCGTCCAATGTTCATTTCATGTTTCAAAATTAATACGAATTATGAGTTTAATTTGACCGTTTAGTATTTAGATTAAATCCGATTCCATCGTTCATTTCATGATTCAAAATTAATACGAATGATGAGTTTAATTTGACCGTTTAGTATTTAGATTAAATCCGATTCCATCGTTCATTTCATGATTCAAAATTAATACGAATGATGAGTTTAATTTGACCATTTAGTGTTTGGATTAAATCCGAGCCAGTGGACCTGTAGCAATGATTCAACTAATCTATTATGGCAATACTCTTGTAATTTTCTTTACGACTTGATTTTTATTAACGAAATGAAAATCAATGAGATTTCCATATTATGGAATTATTATTTATGGAGGGTGGATCCACATTTATGTGACTTTTATGGATGGTGGATAAAAAAATATTTGGTTTGGATGAGGTACTAAAAAATGGAGGATAAAATAGTATTCAGTTTGGATAAGGGATAAAATGGGGAGATAATTTTGTTTTTGCAGTTGAAATGGGGGAGAAGGAGGGATAAAAATAAAATAAAAAACCCTTATCCTCCCGGATTATTTTAGAAAGGGGGGAGGTTGTCCAAATTTTATCTCCCCGTACCCCCTTTAGCCGGATTAAATTAGAAAGGAGGAAAGCTTATAGGGGTGCATTTTGTGCACCTAAACCAAGTAAAACATATCACATCACCTCTTATCCAAACGTATTAACTTATCCGGATGCCTTATACCCTATCCAATCAACCTCTTATAGCCTTATAGGGAGATAATCTTTCCAATATCTATTGGATTTTCCTTAGGAATCGAACTAGAAGTATTGAAGAACCATCGTTACTTCCTTTCGCTTTGTTACTTCTTTCACCCTAACTCTCACAACAGCTTGCATACTCACCATTATCATACTCATCGTTATCCACCACCACCATTTCCACCACCATTTTCTCTCCTCACCACCGTCCTCGTAAGTCTGTAACCATCTCTCTATCTTCTCCAGAACTCACCATAAAACGTCAAGAAATCCCCATCCTCCTTCTCAACTCTCCCCATCACACTCGCCAAATTGCAATAAAAAAAAGCAACATGCTATGCGACTGTCACGCGGGCAAGGAAGAGGGGGAAGATTAGCTGCGATCGATTGTGACGATCACCTTGCCGGAGATGTTACCCGCCAGGGGAGGAGATGTCGTAATTTTTTTTTTCATTTTAACAGGATTCATGTAAAATTAATTTTATCATGTTGTGGCTTTGTTTAAATAAAAACAATGGCACATTGATTTACCATGAAATTTAGCTCATGATGTGTTATACAAATTCAACACAAGATTGGTTAGTAGTTTTACCATGTTTGTTGTGAGTTTTCATGAATTGAGTACTTAGTTTTATTTGAATAAAATAATTACATTTTAATTAACCATTAAATTCAACTAATTATTCGTTATACAATTCAATACAGGATTCATTGAATTTGAGTTGCTGAGTTTGCTTACTTCTTTAATAATGAGGAAAAATTTTATGTGAGATTTTAGGGGAGAAAAGATTAGGAGAGGAAAAGAATTAAACACTTGAGAAAGAAAAAGATAGGAGAGATAGGGAGAGAGAGAGAGAGAGATTGAGATAAATTAAGAAATATTATGAAAGAGAAATAGTGGTTTGAAATTTATTTGAATTTGAGGACAACAACTTTAATTATTCAAACGAAGAGGACATAAACTCTCTATTTTTATTTAGGAAAAAAATTGCCAAATATTTCTAGAATTCTGAACGGCCCGTTAGTAAACGAAACACGGCCGCTTCATTTACGATCTCATTTCCATGTACGATCCGTATACTAATTTCATACCAAAACCCCTATTTAACCCCTTTCTCTACCTTCAAATTCAGTCGTCATTTGTCGTAACCGTCCATCAGATCGCAGAAATCGAAAGGAAAAACCAAATGCTTCATCTCGAGCGACTAATCAAGGCAAAGATCTGAGCTGCGATGCGTACACGAGAGGTATTCAAATCGTTCTTATACAAGTCTTATCGATTTCATGCCCATTTTCGTAATGTGTTCTTAATTCTACGTTTTGATATGCATTTTCGACATGTATTTTGTACTGTCGTTGAATATCTATTGCGAATCCAACCAATCATTCAATTTCTAGTGATTTCTGAGTGACTTGATTGATGGTAAATTTCGAGCGATTGGGAATCGGTTAGATTTGCTCATTTCGAAATGACTTCAGCGTAGCTGCGTAGTTTCTTTTACTCTCATTGCACAAGGAATTTGTAGGGATTAACTGAGATTTGATTCCATATCACGTTCATCAGAATTTTTACTAATAATGGGTTGAACGATAGACCGTATCAGCACCCATGCAATCACCAATCGATGGGTATGGGCAGGGAAGGACTGGAGACAAACCTAATCTCTGGCAATAACTGGATGTAGATGTCTCATTAATCAAGATGGATCTCAGCGGTTCAATAGGGGCCTGAACACAAGTATTTGATGACAGACGTTGGTGCGAGGGTTGACATTCGTAGACAGTAGTTAGCATCATTGCCCAATTCCATCTAAGAGATTATTGAAGATATTATCTAGAGGCTTCCAAATGCTAGGGAATACTACAGAGTGGGACAAAGGAAATGTGCCTAATTGTTCTTTCATGCCTTGGCTGTGATGTAACAGAAAATTGGATACAAGAGACAGGTTTTTTTACTCTGGAATGTCTGTTCAAGATGGTTGTGTTCCTGCGTAACCTGGCCAAGGAAAGCCGTGATCACTTATTTATTGAGAAGATTTGGACTATGCTATTGGATTGTTGTATTGTAGCCTTAAAAGGAATACTCTTCCACGGTCAGGGGAGCTGGAGTGGCTATCAATCATTTTGGGGGAATTCCTTTGGAAAAGCCATCCTTACGCTGGGTTTTGCTGCAGTGGTACATCAGGAGTGGTTGGAAAGGGATACAAGGGTTTTAGCAGCAAGGCTAGGGAATTCAGAGCTTTACGCAGTATAGTTGGTACTGATACTAGGAACAGGATTGCTTCTCTGTTGTATCCAGTGTTTCGTTTGTTTGGAATAAAATTTTAGCCTACCAATAAAAAATTAGACTCTACCTGGAATGTTTCTACAATGTTGTTTAAAGTCCAATCGCACTTAGCTGGGGAATTACTGCCTTGAGTTTGCAAAATTTACTGCTCATCTCAGTATTTTATTAGGTAATTTACTTCTGTGAATCTTGTACAGGCTACAGCTTAGAACTTGTGAAGCAAAGATGGTGAAGCTGACAATGATAGCTCGTGTCACTGATGGGCTTCCACTAGCAGAGGGACTGGACGATGGCCGTGATTTGCAGGATGCTGAATTTTACAAACAGCAAGTCAAGGCTTTGTTCAAGAATCTTTCAAGAGGCCAGAATGAGCCTTCGAGAATGTCGATTGAAACTGGCCCATACATTTTCCAGTATCCTTCGCATTACTGTTAGGAATTGTTCTTCCTTGTTTATTTTTTCTTCTGTATATGCAAGGAATTGACAGGCATTTCGAGTCGTAAATAACTGAGATTTTCTCGAAGAGGACTTAACGATTCTATTTATATGTTCTTCTTTTGAGTGATTAGTTACATGATTCTATAACAATTCTGCGGGACTTTGGCAAACTGACTTATGTGATAACATGGGTCATGAATATTATGTCATTGTTGGTATAAAGTGTGTTACATTGTTCAGTACTGGGTTAAGTTCTTTGTCCATCTTCCTGTGTAAATGGTTGCATCTATTATTAGTAATGTCTGGGTTCCAGAAAGGAAATTTTCCTTTAAATGCTGAAGGGTGGAGAAGTTTGGTAACTCTCATCTCTGCACTTATCCTTCTCTCTTACTGGTATAAAAAAATCTGAAAACATTTTAGCTGCTTATTTGTTTACAAAGAAGACCTCAGAGGTACTTTTCCCAATTTTATTGTTCAACAGTCGACACACTTACCAGAAGAAAAGAGAAATTGGTGGCTATTGTGCTTGTTATACCAAATTTCTGGCGATGATAACCTATTAACTGTAGGTGTATACATGCTGGCAAGTATAACACGTGTGTCTGTATGTTGATGCTGAACAGAGCACTTATGCTGCATGATGAAGGACCAATTATCCAACTACGCTCCATGATTTATTACTTTTTTGGAAAGCTTTGTTTTACGCCTTTTTGTTAATATCTTCCTTTTATTATGCGCTAAACTTGGTTTCTGGAAACGACATGCTTGTATTGTTTGGAAGTGCACCATTTATGCATCTCCTTGTTCTCTTAACCCAAGTTCTTAGTTATGTTATAGAAGGACGCGTTTGTTATTTGACAATGTGTGATCGTGCATATCCTAAGAAACTTGCCTTTCAGTACCTGGAAGATCTCAAGAATGAGTTTGAGCGTGTTAATGGTAGTCAAATTGAAACTGCTGCTAGACCTTATGCTTTCATAAAATTTGGTACACTTCCTGTTATCCTCACTTCCTTACATGCCATTCTCGATGTTGATTTTCCGACATTTTCTGTATTATTTAATGTTTTTCCCCCTTCTTTCGTTTGTTTCAAAGATACTTTCATACAGAAAACAAGGAAGCTGTACCTGGACACACGAACTCAGAGGAATATTTCAAAGCTGAATGACGAACTCTATGAGGTCCACCAAATTATGACTCGCAATGTTCAGGAAGTTCTGGGTGTTGGTGAAAAGTTGGACCGTAAGTAATTCCTTTTCTTAATTTTTTGACATTTGTTGTAGTCTAAGTGTTGGAAGTCTCTGTGAAGATTAAGGCTCAATTATCAACAATTGAGCTTTAATATTACATAACTTAAATTTGGCTAATAGTGTACACATTCGGCTTTTGTTCCTCCTCATGAACATGTTTTGGATCGTTTCAGTTGTCCTGCCCTTGGCCCAAACCCATCCCCGCCCACAAAAAGGATTAAACCTTAAGAAGAAGGGGAAATCCAGGGAAGCTGAAGAAACGGAAGTAAGAATAAGCAGGCACACTACAATAACATTTCTCTATGTTTAGACGTGGAGTATAGGGGTTGAACAAGAGACCTTTGTTGATGGATTCTGTTTCAAGGACGTTTTGGACAACTGGAACTTCATAGACCATCAATTCATGGAATTTTCTAGGGTATCAAGAACTAACTACTCCATACATGACAGGCAGAGAAAATCAGCTTTAGCTACTACGTCAGCTTAGGATTCTTTCTGTTTATGTTTGTGTTTGCGATAAGTAATTTGCATGCAGCCATGCTCACAAGATCATCCTTGTGTTGCCGTTTTGTTTATTCCTCTCTTTTTTAGTTGCTGACTTTATTTTCCTTGCAATTAAGTTGTTACCTTTTTATGTTATCGTGTTGTGTATCTTGATAATTTTGTTGATTATATCTAGGCTGAAAATCACGTTTTTGCAGAGGTCAGTGAAATGTCCAGCCGGTTGACATCAGAATCTCGCATATATGCTGACAAGGCAAGGGACTTAAATCGTCAGGTTAGTTTACCTGGATCGTAATGGGAGAGAGATGGAAATATAGATGTGTCTGTCGCGGCTAGGGATAGCAATGGTACAGTTTGGTTCAGTTATTGGTAAAACCAAAACAAATATCCACCATAACCAAAACCACAGTTACCAGTTCGGTTTGCTTTTTCACCGAAACCAGTGATCAACATGTTTAATAGAGTTAGGCACTTAAAATCCAACAAAATATCCAAAATGCCATCAAACTAATACACCATATAGTTCAACATGTTTAATAGAATTAGAAGGTCTCTGATTCTGTGGTGGAAACATGATATTCTGTGGTGGAAACATGATATTCTGTGGTGGAAACATGATATTCGTATGGAGCAAATAAAATGGGACAGAGGGAGTATTAAAACATGATTTCATCTCACTTACTTGGCCAGGTAAAGTTGAACGGCTTTAATGAAGCATGTGAAGTATTTGAATAGATCCATAAGAGGGTATATATAGGTAATTATCTACGGTTTGGTTACGTTTTTTGGTGCGGTTATCATATGGAACCAAACCGGCCGGTGGCCGGTTTTTCTATATCAAAAACCAAAAACACGTTAAAAATTCGGTTAAAAACTGCACCAATTGGTTCGGTACGGTTCGGTTGACCAACGGTTCAGTCGAGTTTGCCATCCCGCAGCTCTGTCCCAAACTCTTGGTATCATCACCACCTTATGGTTTGATGGTTTCTTCTTTGGCACGCAAATTTCCAAGTTGTTGTGTAAATACATATGTTTTTGCCTACATTTGTTGGCGTAGGAAATTTTCCTTACCGTCAACAGTGTTGAACTAGTTTATATCGGTAGGAGAGTATAAAACCAAGCTTCATGAGTTAAATAACTCATGGAGAATAAGATTGAGTTATTTGTTCCATTTCCTAGAAACAAAATTGCGTAGAGTACAATTGCATGTAAATGTTGGATCATCGGGTAAAAATGGTTGCTTACTTGGGCATGGTAACTTGTGTTACCCCTGGAATGGTAAGTCTATCAACCTGCTTTGACAAACCCTAGTGTTACTTTTTCAGCCTCCTAAAGGCTTGAGCATGAGTAATGGGTGAGTTTTGAGTTTCAATTCGGCCACAGCAGAGGTATTATGAACACACAGTTCCAGGGTGGACACTTTCTGCTATACTCCCCAAACTTGGCAGTTGACTTAATACCTATCTCTCAGTATATTCAGATTATATGCTGGAGCATAGATCGAGACATTCTTGGTCAACCCTAGTGTAATGTAGCAGTAGGAACCTACTTCACATGTCCCATGATGCTTGTCTATTTGACACTGCTTTTGTTAAGAATCTTAAGATGCTTTGATTCTAAACTTGGTACTTCCATATGTTTAGCTAAAATTTTCTATATCCTTGTTTACTGAAGGCTTTGATTCGGAAGTGGTCCCCTGCTGCCATTGTTCTTGGAGTTGTCTTCCTTCTTTTCTGGGTGAAAAATAAAATTTGGTGATGTATCATCGTCACGTGCAGCTTCCTTTAGTTTCGTCACCCTGCCAGTGATATGACACCTGGCTTTCTGGGTATTTTGTAAGATGGGAACAATCAAGCCATCAAGGTACTTGATGGATACCCTGAGAATGAGTTTGAATTGGGAATCGGAACATGTTAACTGAAAGAAACAAAAAATCGTTTTGAGGGCCGTAGACAGAATTTTATTACCCATATATGTTACATAATGTTCAGTGTACTCTGTTTTACTTGTATCCCAATCGACTACATATTAAATTGCTGGATGATTGGCCGTTGGACTTGTGACATATGATTAGTTTGAATGTCGGATTTTTTTGCTTGTTAATTGCCCACCCTAGCAATTTTGTTGCTTGTTCCGTGTCTTACTTTGCTGATCAAAACCGTCCAGTTTTTAAACAAAACACAACACAACTCGATTGAATATCGATAAGGGCCTCATCCCATAGTTTATTCTTGACTGAGATTTTGAATTTTTAGATCAAACGTTTTCCAATGTACAACTAAGTTGAGTTTTAAAATAATCTACTAACAAATGATCAATTTTGAGAAGCGGAATGGGCATACTTACCCTTGTGAGGGTGTACAAAGTTTCTCTCAGCTCTTTTCACCTCTTTCCCCCTTCTATTTTTCCACCTTTCACTGCTGCATAGCGTGCAGACTTTAGAAATATAGCAATTTCATTTCAGCCGTGAAATGTTCAATTTATTGTGAAATTGAGGTTGAACTGGTTCATAAAATCCCTCTGGACGCGGCAGCATCCCCAAGCCCACATACTCATTCTTGTGGGTACAAGAAATAATGAAATTTGTAATAGGAGAAATGGTTTCTTTTTCTCTGCCTAACCCGAAATTCAGTTCAAACATAGATCACCAAATACAACTAACGAGGGTTGAAATCAAAGGCCTCACACAGACACAAACTTAACAATCGTTTACTCACCCCTACAAAATAGTTAAGAAAGAGAAAAACATACATCGCACGTATCTACAAGGTCATCACCGTGTAGCTCAAGAAAGGTGCTACATTATAAGAACTCCCTAGCAGATTGAAAGCTTAAATAAGGCCTGAAACAGCTAGGAAAATCAAGGTCTCAACCAAGTCGAAACTCAAATCACTGGTAATACATGAGCTGTTGGGCAGCGGCTACATTCTGAAAGCCACCATCATAAATAGCTTGGCTAGCACCGGCAGAACCCATTCCCAAAGCTGCCTGCTTAAGAAGATGGTGGTGCTGCCCTTGGGGGTGCATGAGTGGATGAACGCCACCACCCATCTTGGCCATTGCCAGTTGCCGCTCATAGGCCAAGAGATCACTTGCCGAAAACCCTGGCATAGGCGCGGCTACCGGTGGAGGAAGTGGGTTTGAACTTATTCCGGGTGGAGTGGGTTTGCTGCCCCATGAACACTTCAAGCACGAAAGAACAATACCAGTCAAAACCAACATAATAAAGAACATACGAGTGCAAGGTGAAAATAAACCACACAAGGAACAACTACCATTCATTTTCTACATACTTGCACATATCAGAATCTAAACATATGCCCAATTAAATCTTAAAAGCTTAATGTGCAACCAAAGTACTATTACACCACAGGCATTCCAAATACCAAACCCCATTACCCACGGCTAAAGAACAAAGAAATGCATTTCGTCAAATTCGCCATGTTATAGTATGTATGTAGCCTGCTCAAGCTTTCATCTGCTGGTAACATGCAACTCCTTGAGCTGATTGACTGTAACTCCGTAAGTAATCACAAATAAGGAGAAATTTGGACTAAAGAAAACAAAAAAAAAGTGCAAGGAACAGCTCCTGGCGTAGGAACAGTCAAGGTGTACTAGATTCCAATAATTTGAATTGCCAAAAGTTTGTGGTTTATATGAATTGGAAATCCTAGGATTGCCAAAATCTGGAATTCAGTGGATTGCATGGCAAAGCAACACAGCATCCTGCATTACTGTCGGTAAAATATGGAATGGCTAAGTTTAAAACTGGCAGTGAGTTCCTATTCTACTTGAATGGGATTTACTCAAACAATCAGAGAGTAGCAAAAATGATCAATTAACTCAATAGTATGGCAGAGCAATGGCTTTCCATTGGAACAGCTTAAATAGAGGAGCGCCAAGGAATACCTTCAGTTGCTTGCCATATAACATAGACTGGGTATTTCCCATCTGAATAGCCAGAGCTGCCTCAGCATGGGTACTATATCTCACAAAGCCAAACCCCTTGTCGCGTTGGATACGAACTTCCTCAATTACTCCAGCACCGAGAGCATGGAAGTGTCGATGTAGATCAAGCTGACTAACCTGCAGATTACCAAAAAGTGTCAAAGTGGAAAAAAAAGTAAAACTTCTTAAAGTTCCAGAATCCACATATTGTCAAAAAATTTGACATAAGTTATGTCTCTAGAACAATTGTTAATTCCAAAATAACCAAAACGAAATGCTTTTTTATAAAAATAAAGTTCAACCATTCTAATCCCTTTTCCAAAAGGGGAGTAAAAGAATAGTTGAGTATGGATTCACTCCACCAGCAACAAGAACATTGTCGCAAGCGGAAGAGTCTACTACCATGAAAGGTGCATTAGGAGGGGGGATAATATAATTAGATGTGTAAAAGAGGGGTTTCTTGCCTCTGGAGCCAGATTGCCCACATAAACAGTGGTGTATTGAGGGTTATTCTCGGGCCCATCATTACTGGCTGTCTCTTTACCATCCTCTGCACAAGCAATGTCACAAATTTGAGCACGTAGGTGATCAGTCAAAATTTCAAAATACAGGCAAGTCAAGACAACATGCGAGGAAGTCAAACCAGAAAATAATTTTCGCCAGACACAGAAAAAGAATGGTTAGACTAAAACTAGTTTAACTTGATTGGATTACTAAACATTTTAGTTTATGATGTTGAAATGTAGGTAACAAAATCCCACGTAAAATAGTCTTACACATGTACATGAAACAACATTCAGGAAAAACAAAATTACTCAAATTCCCATTCTGAATATCTCCTACTAGTTCTTGTGATGTAACATTCTTTGACGCACCTGAAGAGCCATTTGTTAGTTCCACCACACTTTTGGCATCAGAGCTCTGCTTGTCATCATTAGCTCCAGCACCTTTTGTAGCCCAGTTACAACGGATCTGCCTACTACCAAGCCATTTTCCTGTTGTCACATTAAACAAGCAAAGCATATAGAGTTACACAGATACACAATTGTTTTCACATATGAATGGCAGTAATGAATTTTCTTCTTCTCCAACACTTGTGGCAATTGACCAAATGGTGATATTCCTAACATCAAATCGTTAAGTTCTTCATCGACATGCTTTCAAAGAGAGGACTTCAGCATCCATTTGTATCTAGATATTGTGCCTATTCCACAGTTTAAGGGATATGGCCAAGGGATGAGGAAGCTAAATAACTGAAAAATATATATTTCTGGCATAACACAAACTAAACATCTAGAAGCCAAGCAAAAGGTACCATGTCAACAAAGCAATGCAACTACCATAAAATGTGAAAATGGCAAATGCGGGATGATTTAATCACTCATACCAGTCAAGTCATTGATTGCACTTTGAGCTTCCTGAACAGATAAATACAGGTAAAGATGATGAATGAGTTTCAGTACACAAAGCTGAAAGCTCAGACTGTAAACATATCAAATGTGAAATAGCACCTGTTGATTCCTGAAAGAAACAAATCCAAACCCTCTTGAACGCCCAGTCTTTTGATCCCACATCACTCTTGCATCACTATAAAGCAGCACGCAATGAAAATAAGTCCCATTAGACTGACAAGTGATATCAACTTAATCATAATATAAACCATGACTCAATCACAAAAGTTTGCTAAGAATAAAAAATCACTCTGGCTATCCATTAAGTTGATAAAAAAAATTCTAGATCTAATTAAAAGTTTTAGAAAGACGGAATACAGTGGGTGAGTTTGCTTACGAGCAACTGGGGTACACAGAGAAGCATGCAAACAACATAGCATCCGTAACCTCAGAGCTGAGATCACCAACAAAAATGTTGTAATGACCTGCATACAAGTTAACAAAATCGCGAATACCATCAACAAAAAATCGTAAATCACACCTACATTAGATGCTCAATTCAAATGCTGGAATTAATATCCAAACATAAAGTGAACCCACTTGATGTGTCTTCTCTCTGTCCACTGGCATATGCCCAATTAACTTTGATAGGCTGTCCAAACCTGGAAATAAGTCAAAAGAGAATAAGACACGAACGAATAACTACAAAATGTCATGGAGAACCAGTAAGAAGTCTACATACAGGTGCCTTCCATTAAGAGACAATAAAGCAACAGCAGCTGATCTCCGATCAAAGTAATGAATGAATCCATAGGATGACTACATGTCAGAGAAACAACAAAAACATCAATCTCATGAGCAAACAAGCTAGCAAAGTGAGAAGAACACAACCATAAAAAGTGAAAACTACAATATAACCAGGTACCTTCTCCTTTCTAACGAGCTTGCACCCCTCAATTGGGCCTGTACTTGAAAAAACCTCTTGAAGGAGGGGTTCTGTCACTTGTGTATGAATGTTTCCCACATACCTGCATTTTCTCAAAAGTAAAGAAACTAGAAGTAAAAAAGAAGAAAACAAGAAACATGTTGAGCAATAAGAATCTCCCCCAGTTGTCCAAAACTATAAATTAAACATGACATAATTAATCGTGCATGAATAGTGATTTGGTGCTTTTAGAGCTTGTAAACGAAGACGCAAAGAAAAGAAACAACTCAAATCTTAAAGAAAGAAGATGACTAGACAAGACTGCAACAACATTTAATAGGCAGCAAAGGTTGTAACTTGTCCATTGAATGAGCACAACTGCTACATAACAAAGCAACAAACATGCAACAACACAAAAGAAAGAAACAAAATACTTATAGTAGAAAGATGTGGACTACACTCACACGCTGCGGCATGTACTTGGGTCAAAACCAGGAGGCAGATTTCCACTAGGGATTGGCTCAATCTGCAAAATTAAAAAAAGGAACAAAAACAATTGAGTAGGGGAGTCCCTAGTCAACTGCCTACACCCTGGCTAACTTCAATCCCGAGAAGAAAGGAACAACAAAGCTATTTTCAAGATACACCTCCAGCTGAAGTTAACCGCACAAATATGTAAGAACGATTTGAAGAGCATAAATTCAATCCAAACTAAATGAAGACTTAAAGGACAGAAAACGTATATCACAAGGAACCTCGAAAAGTTGGTATTTCCTTCACTATAAGGGTTAAATTGGCCAAATAGCCATCTTGTGAAGTCTTCTTGAGAAGTCTAACTTAGCAACTATAGTTTCAATCTTGATCCAAGATTCATAAAGTACCAATAGAACAATGATAAGAAAGGCCAATACATCCAAAATTTACAAAGTGGTGATACACGAATAAACATTAGGTGTGCTTCAATTGGTCAATGTCCCAACTCAATTTACTTGAAACTTATTTTCTTAAAACACCAAACTAAGAAGTAACTTCATCTCTTGAACGTATCAAGACAAAACATGGATTACCCCCTCTAGCCTTCAATAGTTAAGAACTTTTACTGCTTGGGGGAAAAGGGCCTAAGCAAGCCTGAACATTCATATGCAAGTTCATGTGATTTGCATCAAGCAGACCGCAGTATAAAAGGTGATCTGCTGTTTATCACAAAAGACAACATACTCATAGGGTATTCCCACCATAATAATAAACAGAAGCTCACGTTTTTTGTTTCTTCTCATATAAGCAGAGAGTAACAAAGGCTAGGAGTGCACTTTGAAATGAAAAGAAAACCCTTTAAAATACATAAAGATGAGTAGAAATGCAAAGAGCGGGTAGCCCACCACCTAGCCAGAAATGCATGGAAATTCTCAGGGAAAAATCAAAATTACCACCAAATAGCAAGCAAAAGTACATGGTCTTTGCAAATTCTAGCATCCAAAAACAAACATAGAGACAATAAGACCACCCAATAAGGCAATAACAGAACACTGCACTAATAATGTCCCCAAAGACCAGCCCCTCACCCTTCAAAAAAAAAAAAAAAAAAAACCACACCTGCGAATCAAATCGTAGCTTTCCACGGAAAATTTACTCAAAACACAAAAAATCCAAGACCAGCGCTTTCGAAAGACCGCAAATAACCAAAACCCAAAGCGCTACAACTCCATCCCAGGCACAAAAAGGGAAAAAAAAAAAAAAAAAAAAGCTCAACTCCACAAAATTTACCGATAAAAGCTTGAAGATCAAGCAAATAACAAGAAACCCAGGAATCGAAATCACGCCAACCACAAAACTGACATACAAATGGATGTATAACGCATTTATAGATGAGATGGGTCAAAACCTGGGGAGCAGCAGCTAAGAGGCCAGGATGATAGAGAGACTGCTGTTGAAGGAGAGCATGCTGCATCAACGCCTGCTGTTGTTGCTCCTTCAGCCTCTGATTATGCTGCATTTCTTTGGGTGTTTATTTTGGTTGATATTCGAATGGTTGTTCAAAATCAATTGAGACTGAACATCGAAGATTTTTTAGGGTTCGAAATGGGTATGGATGGCCTCCTCGAGGAAGGAAAATAACAGTCGCGTGTAAAGCGAGGCGTTCGAATAAAGACGCTAGAATAATCAAGTGTTTTTTAAGTCTTTTTTCATTTTCTCGTGGTTTCAGAAAAGGAAAAAAAAAAAAAAAAAACAGGATTAATGAAAGGAATTAGAAAAAAATCCTCCATATCTTGTAGGATTAGAAAAATAAAGTACTAATTCAACATTCCTTGTGTTTTCATTTCTCGTTCCTTAAAATAAAACAAAAAGCGTTGCGCTATAGCGAGCTGAAAAATATGTGTACATCTTACAAATAAGACCATCTTCGCTATGTCCTTAATATACCGGTTGGCTAATCCGCGGATCATTGAATTGGTTTAATGTCAACATAAATTACTACGAAAGGAGGACCATAAGAGCTCAAAATATAAGTCACTTTCCTTGGATAAATAACAAGCAATTGTTTTTTTTTTTTATTATCTTTTTGCATGTAAAGTGTAAATCACTAAATTTATAATAGTTTCGATCCTCAAAATCAATATATATATATAAAGAACCCAAAAAAAAAAAAAAAAACACCACCATGGCACCTCACCCTGTCACCCATGCATTAAAAACCAACACCATGGAAAAGTTAGGCCAACCCGCCCGTCAGACTTTTAGCTTGCCCGAATTTTGTACATTTTGAAGGCATTTTTGTTAATCAAAATAGGAAAAATGAAAAATAAAAATTCAAAAAACTCTTCTTACCCTACTTTTCACTTCTGCTCTCTGAATCACAAAAATAACAACACGTCTTGACAAAATGAGTTTTTCGTTTTCCAAATAGCCAAAACTAAAAAATGCGAATGAAAATGTGAAGAGTAGGTTGCCAAACAAATCCTTAATGTATAGCGACTCGACTATGGGTACTAAAGGTTTGCGGTAGAGGTGGCAATTTCCAACCCAACCCATAAACCCGCTCAAACTTGTCCACTTATAACTCAATCCAACTTGCCTATATTGTAATATGGATCATATATGGGTTAACCCACATTAACTCATATATCCATAGTTTTAAGATGGGTTCAAAATTGGAGTCCAAAATTAAAAAAAAAATCTACATGGACCCAAAAGTTACTCTCTCTCTCTCTCTCTCTCTCTCTCTCTCTCTCTCTCTCTCTCTCTCTCTCTCTCTCTTATACACACATTGTAGCTGAAGATTTAATTCAGATATGTGTTTTTGTTTCTTTCATCACACAATTTCTGTATTGGTTTTTGTTTTTTATTTTGAAAACTCTCTCTCACTTACAGTCTCGAAATTCAACTTCTTCATCAGCGCTTTGATCTTCGCCATGATCGAAGAAGCCGAGCTCTTCGCAGTGAACATCGAGCTCGACTTCCTCTCTTCTCGAAAAGGCTTGATAAGTCGAACCCTAACGACATGGAGGATATGAACTCGAAAGCATTATACAAAGGAGGCAATGATCTCAACCTCACCATTTCAATTTCTTGAATCCTATCTTCGAATTTCAACTCATAGGCGTGCTCAATGGATGATTCTTCAATTGAAAACGCGTTAAGTCGGGTGAACCCCTTTTGGAATAAAGGGACACGCATTAGGTGGGTCCCTCCTTAATTGGTGGGTTCCATAAGGGGGCTCATTTGATTGGGTCCATAAAGTCATGGGTCATCTTGTTATTTGGTAAATAACAAAGGGGGAACGTTGTAATTTCTTTATGGGATTACAAATGGAAGTCAGGAGACTTTTTGAGAGTTTGTTTGGAACTTATGGAAAGTGAGGGAAAGAAGAGAAAATACTTAAGAAGAAAAATGGAAGAAAATGTAGGGGAGAATTTTACTATTCCTAGAACTCTAATTTCTCTCCTCTTTTCTCTCCAATCAAACAAGACAAGGGAAGAGAAAAATTTTAAACTTTCTCTCCCTTTCCCTTCCTTTCCCCAATTTCCAAACAGACCCTTAATCTCAATTGTTTCCAGAAAACAAAGAGCACGAGAGAAAAAATGGCAAGGGTTTTGTTCTAAGTTAAAGCCAAGATCGGTGTGGCATTTTTTCTCCGATTTTGATGAAATTTCAGTATGTTGTTCACCTCAACGAGCTCTACGTTTTGATCGGAGCGGATCGTCAAGCTTCTCTCGGGATCTAAGAATTTGGGATATCCACTTTTGTGAGACCTAAACTTGTATCTTTATCGATTTTTTTTGAAATCCACCTTGGGGTGATGTTTGTAAGTCTCTAGTAGTGTACTAGAGAAAAACTTTGTAAAAGCCTTGACAGATTGACCACCATCAAGGTCTTTCAGCCTTTAAAAACGTCTAAGAGCCCTGCAAATCTCTAAAGTACACAAATGACGTCCTCTCTTCTTAGCACTGCTAGTCCTGGATGCCTTGAGTCGCACAGACCTGAGATATCTAAACATGTGGTTGGATGAACGCGCCATATGAATACCTCCATCCACATAATTAGTGATCCTACTCTCAATAGCAATGATTTCTAATTCCTCTCCTTTTACCTTGTCAGATCCGATTTTTTAATCTTGAGACGGTGATTATTACATATGCTGTGATGCAAAATCCTAGGAAAGGACATCCTTAGAGGAAATGACATCCTCAAGGACATCTTCCGTAAAAGCTATAATGGGATTAGATCTGAGGTTCCTCACAGTTGAACCTTGATGCGCAAAAGCTGCGTCTATATTGATTGGAGGCATCCCAATATCTCCAACTGACATTAGAACCAGCTCACCACTTGAAGTATTTGCTAACTCGTCAACAGTGGATGTTCTCGGTACAAAAGCTTGAGAGTCACAAGTCATGGGGTCATCAAAAGACCCACTGATGCTAAGGATGTTTGACTGATCTAATTTGTCTGCCAATGTTACCAAAATTGAGAAGCCGAACAAAATGAGCGAACTATTGAGCTCATAACAAACTTCAAAACCAATACGCACGAATCCATATCATTTCATATTGTGATTCCTCATGTGATGCAAAAATAGTGATCACGACTCAATTTGACGATCCAGACCATTTGTTGTGTAAGTCTTGATGTGTATAACATGGTTACATAAAATCAAGTTTATTGGACACCGATATCCATTTGTTGTTCCAATTCCTCACTTGTTGGCGTAATTGGCTTAAGTCAGTCTTTTGGATTAATGTATTGGAAGAGAATGACTTGTCTCATAAAACGCAATAAGCCAATTTTTGTGGATAAGTCAAATTTGTGAATAAGCTCTAAGTATATTTGTCAGCAAAGAAATGGACAATCCGTTTATTTACCTTCAAACAAATATAATTTAACAAAATCCTTACTGATCTCTAGTAACCCGTTTTTCGCATCAATATCAACACACATCGAGACCTACCACATGAACATTTTGGATGATAAAATAAGACCATAGAACCAACAATATAAAACCTATAAGATGCTTGCTCTTAACCGAAAAAACAGTGGACATTCTGCACAAACAAAAATACAGGTTTTTCTAAAACACATTTGAAATCATTTTTAGTTAATTACTCCTATCACACATATGCGCTTAAAATCATACCCAAAATCAAATCAAATCTTTCACATAGATAATTTCCAGTTCACATATATAGTACATCCTTATACTCGCATCTAATCTATATATAGTAAATTGCACAAATGTATGGTCACTATCATAGGTATAATTTTATATTTACTGCGTGGATGATTGGGTAATTATATAAATTCATCTTGTAAACTTCGAAGAAACGAACATCATGCAATAAATCAAACTGATTCAGTCAGTTTTTTTTTTCTTTATATGTATAGTTTTCTCTATAAGACTTGCTATTCAAATTATCTTTGTGGGGCTTGGTGATGGGTTCCTAAAACTAAAAGTTTTGTTTATAGTTTTGGTGGAATATGACATAGGATATACTATAAAGTGAGCTTAAGCTTTTCTTTTTTCTCGTCCCTAATATTAAGCTGATTCAGTCAGTTTTTTTTTTTCTTTTTGTTTGAACTAGCTAGTTTTCTCACGACTTATCTTTTTTTTTTTTGGAAACCTCCTTAGTTTTTTATGGAAAAGATTTCTTAAATTTAATTATCGGACTCCTTTCTTGGGAAGGAAGAAAAGTGTAATGTAAAAAATAAATAAAAAGAAACTCTCGATTTGGATAAGAAGAAATTAAAAATAAGATAATTTTTTTTCTGAGTTATGTTTATAATTTTTTTTTTTCCATCTATAATATTTTACTTTTCCAATTTGGCGACTTGAATAATGAGAAAACGCTAACCCAAAGTCTAAGAATCATAAAAGATTGCACAAATGTATGGTCATTGTGTCATGTATTTTATATTCACACCCCGCAGGAATTCCTCAATTGTTTCGTGAATGATTGGGTTATAATTTTAAAATTCATCTCTTAAACTTTGAAGAAAAGAACACCATGAAATAAATCAAATTGATTCAGTCAGCTATTTTTTTATATGGATATTTTTCTCTAACGGGCACACAAAATACATACACTATTTAAACTTTTGTGCTTTATGCTTGTTATTATCTTTATGTTGGTTGTTTTCAGCTTGCTGGGACTCCGTCTTGTATTAAATTGTGATTATTAATGATATTTCTATCTCTTTACTAAAAACTACTTTTGTGGGGCTGTAGTGGCAAGTTAAATTTTGTTTATAGCTTGGTGGAATATGTCATATTATAAACTATGAACTCAATGAAGTGAGCTTAATTAACCTTTTTTTCCCTCCTCCCTATTAGGCTAAGTCTGAACTAGCTTTTTCACGACTTGTCTTATTTTTTTTGAAAACTTTTGTAGTTTTTGGTGAAAAAAATATTCTTAGTTTGCCAATTGATAAAATGAGATTTTTCATTTTAGTTGAGTTTCTGGAGGTGATAAAATCACATTGCATGTTTTCTGACGCAGACCGGGTTGCATCAACATGGATGGACAGGTTGCGTCCACGTAGGCCTAAAAAGGCCTAAGAATCGACAAGTGGGCTGTCGGTATCGATACTGCGTTTGTGTTGTATCGATACCAGGGCGCTAGTTGGCGAACAGAATCAACCCGTATCGATACAGGATTCTCCCTGTATCGATACCGAGTGTCCTAAATTCGTCCGGTTGGCTTACCATGATATTTTGCTGTTATTTCCGAATTTTTCCCTTTTTGGTAATTTTCGTTTTTCATTGATTTGACTTCCTTTTTCGGAGTAAGTCAATTAGGGTTTCTAGTTTCCTATATAATAAGTTGTAAGCCTAAACGGCTAGGGTTGGTTATTATTGAATTAAAGAAAACGAGTTTTTACTCATATTGTGATCGTTTAAGGAGGGAGTACCTCTGGGTCGATCTTATTGTCCGCGTTTCTCTTGCACGATTGATTCTGTTCCATAGGCTGCGCTGCATCAGTTGGTATCAGAGCACACGTTGCAATCCTGTCATGGCGGCGAGACGCGGTGTAGGACGTGCAAGAGGGGGTGGTCAAACCGCTGGTATGGACGAAATCTATGAACGAGATGATGCTGCTCGGGATGCTCGGATGGAGGAGGGTTTTGCGAAACTCAAAGCCATGTTTGGAAACATTGTCCAGCGCATGGATGCTTTAGAGATCGCTGACCCAACTCGCCATCGGCCTGTTAGACCTAACCCTCCGATCGAGGATGGTTTTTCAGACGATGAAGATATCAATCCTTTTGGTGGCGGAAACTACCAAGGGGGGCGGTATAGAGGCGTTGCGGCTAGAACCCGTGACTCTCGTCAGTGGGAGAACAGTATGAAGATTGAACTACTAGAGTTCCACGGCACGATGTCGCCGGAGGAGTTCTTGGACTGGGTGAATGCTGTTGAAGAGATTATGGAGTTCAAAGAGGTTCCTATGGAAAGGAGGGTCCCTCTTATGGCTACCAGGTTCAGGGGTCGAGCCTCTGCGTGGTGGCAGCAACTTAAGATCAGCAGGAATCGGCAGGGAAAAACCAAGATCACAGATTGGGAGAAGTTGAAGAAGAAGATGCGGGTTGAGTTTCTGCCGCATAACTACACCCGTATCATGTACCAGCGTCTGTAGAATCTTCGCCAGAACACACGTTCTGTCGACGATTACACCGATGAGTTTTATCAACTCGTGGCCAGGAACGATCTTTCAGAGACGCAGGAGCAACTGATTCTGAGGTATGTTGGTGGTTTACGTGCACAATTTCAGGATGAATTGATTATGTATGATTTGTGTTCTGTTTCGGATGCCCATCAGCGGGCTCTGGTGTTAGAAAAATGGTTCGCTAGGAGGCCTGTAGGCAACTGGAGTAGCACTGCTCGAGCATCTGCGGGGGCTGCACCACCAACTCGTGCAGTACCTTCTCAACCCGCAGTGCCGGCAGCAATCAAATCGGCGGCGTCGGCATCAACCTATAAATGTTTTAAGTGTGGGGAGCCAGGCCATCGTATGGCTGACTGCAGGAAGGGAGACCGTCTTGGAAAGACCCTGTTTGTAGAACCTGATGGGGCCATTCATGACTCACCTGAGGGTTATGATTAGGAGCCTTTATTCGATGATGGTAGTGAGTAGATGGAGGAAATATTAGTTGAGGGGGATACAGGCCCACTGCTGGTGGTTCGAAGGGTGTGTTATGGGCCCCGAGAATCTGAAGGGGAGTCGTGGTTGCGCAACAACATATTCCAGTCCACTTGCACAATTGGTGGCAAAGTTTGCCGCTATGTGATTGATTCGGGCAGTTGTGAGAACGTGGTGTCAGAAGAGGCAGTGCAGAAATTAAACTTGAAGACAGCGGCGCATCCCAATCCTTACAAATTGAGTTGGCTGAAGAAAGGTAATGAGGTAAAAGTTTCTAAGCGATGTTTAGTTTCTTTTTCAATGGCCTCTAAATATAAGGACAGTGCATGGTGTGATGTTGTGGCTATGGATGCTTGTCATCTGCTTTTGGGGCGTCTGTGGCAATATGATCGTAAGGTCGCGCATGACGGAGGGTCTAACACTTACAGTTTAATTTACGGTGGTACAAAGATCAAATTGTTACCATCGAGGGAAACAGCCCCCGCGGGGCCTAATCTATTAGCAAGAGCGCAAATGGAGGAGGAGATCGCTGAATCTGGGATTGCTTATGTTCTGGTTGGGAAGGATATTGGGCAGGATCAATCCAAGGCTGCAGTTCCGGCTATTATTCAGCCCCTTTTGTCAGAATTTGGGGATGTTTTTCCAGAGGAGTTACCGGAGGGATTGCCACCGCTACGTGACATTCAGCACCAAATTGATTTGGTGCCCGGTGCTAACCTGCCGAACCGGGCCCATTACCGGATGAGTCCGAAGGAGCATGAGGAGTTGCATAGACAGGTGGAAGAGTTGTTGTCCAAGGGTTTCATTCAAGAGAGTCTCAGTCCTTGTGCAGTTCCGGCTTTATTAACTCCAAAGAAGGATGGATCGTGGAGGATGTGCGTGGACAGTCGGGCTATCAATAAAATCACTGTGAGGTACCGATTTCCCATTCCTCGTTTAGATGATTTGTTGGATCAATTATCAGGGGCCAAGGTGTTCAGCAAGCTGGACTTGAGGAGTGGCTATCATCAGATTCGGATCAGACCAGGGGATGAGTGGAAGACTGCCTTTAAGACTCGTGAGGGTTTGTATGAATGGCTGGTTATGCCATTTGGTTTGTCAAATGCGCCTAGTACTTTCATGCGTGTGATGAACCAAGCGCTGCGACCATTTATTGGTAAGTCTGTTGTAGTATATTTCGATGATATTTTGGTTTATAGTGCCACGCCGGACTTACATATGCAGCATTTAAGAGAAGTTCTGGAAGTCCTTCGAAGGGAGAAGTTGTTTGGGGGCCTGAAGAAGTGTGCCTTCATGACAGATTCAGTCCTATTTTTGGGGTACATTGTTTCGAAGGATGGACTTGCTGTGGAATCAAACAATGGCCCGAGCCACGGACTTTGTTTGACATTCGGAGCTTTCATGGGTTGGCGTCATTCTATCGCCGATTCATACCACACTTTAGCACTATTATGGCTCTGATCACAGAGTGTATGAAAGGCGGAAGTTTTACATGGACAGACGAGGCAACAATGGCTTTTAGAGAGATCAAGTTGAAGCTAACTAGTGCTCCAGTGCTAATCCTTCCAGATTTTTCGCAGCCATTTGAGTTACATTGTGATGCCTCGAAGGTGGGAATTGGGGCTGTTCTTAGTCAGAATTCGAAGCCGGTTGCTTACTTCAGTGAGAAGCTCAATGGGGGAAAAGTGAATTACAGCACGTATGATGTGGAGTTCTATGCAGTTGTGCGGGCCTTACACCATTGGTACCACTACCTCATTCACAGTGACTTTGTGTTGTATTCTGATCATGAGGCGCTAAAACATCTGAATAGTCAGGACAAGCTATCCCATCGACATGCTAAGTGGGCTGCTTATGTCCAGCAGTTCACCTTTGTGATTAAGCACAAGGCAGGGACGTTGAATCGAGTTGCTGATGCCCTCAGCCGTCGTTCTTCCTTGCTGACTCTCATGCGCACTGAGGTACTTGGTTTCGATTCTTTTCGTGAACTATTGGTTGTGGATCCTTTTTTCTCGCATGTGTTGGATGTTATTTCAAAGGGTGAACCGAGTGTGTTTCACCTTCATGATGGCTTTCTATTCAAGGGTAATGCATTATGTGTTCCAGAGTCGAGTCTGCGGCTCAAAATTATTACTGACTTGCATAATGAGGGACATGTGGGTCGTGATAAGACCCTTGCTTTGGTGGCTGCATCATATTTTTGGCCTACTTTGAGGCGGGATGTTTATCGGTTCGTGGGAGCTTGTCATATCTGTTGTGTTTCTAAGGGTGGGGCCACTAACGCAGGACTTTATATGCCTCTGCCTATTCCTATACAATCGTGGGCGGATGTGAGTATGGATTTTGTCCTTGGTCTTCCTCGTACCCAGCGAGGCAAGGATTCTATTTATGTGGTGGTGGACAGGTTCTCGAAGATGGCTCACTTTATTCCTTGCACGAAGACCACCGATGCTGTTAAGGTAGCACAGTTGTATTTTGACAGTGTTTATCGTTTACATGGGTTGCCTGTATCTATTGTTTCAGACAGGGACACACGTTTCTTGACCACTTTTGGCATTGTTTATGGAGGTTGGCAAACACACAGCTCGATTTTAGTACTTCATATCATCCACAGACTGATGGCCAAACTGAGGTGGTCAATCGTTCTTTGGGCAACATGCTGCGCAGTTTGGTGGGTGAACAACTCGGGTCATGGGATCTGAAACTGGCCCAGGTTGAGTTCGCATACAATCATTCAGTGAATCGGAGTACGGGTCATTCTCCATTTCAGATTGTCTATGGGTGCAATCCGCGGTCCCCTGTTGATCTCGCTCCGGTGCCTGATTTGAAGCGTGTGCATTGGAAGGCCCAAGACTTTATGGCACATTTGAAGGAAGTACATGAGGCTACCCGGAAGCAGTTGGAGGTCTCTACCTCCAAGTATAAGGAAGCAGCCGACAAGAAGCGTCGTTTGGTGGAATTTGAGGTGGGCGATTTTGTATATGCTGTGCTGACCAAGGATCGCTTTCCGGAAGGGGAATACAACAAGCTTAAGGCCAGGAAGATTGGGCCTTTGGAGGTCCTTGAGAAGGTCAATCCAAATGCGTATCGTTTAAATCTGCCTAGCCACGTGCGCACATCGGATGTGTTCAACGTCAAGCATCTGATTCCGTTTGTGGGCGATAGCTCATCTTCTGATGATTGCAATTCGAGGGCGAATTCTTTTCAAGCAGGGGAGGATGATGCAGACCGGGTTGCGTCAACATGGATGGACAGGTTACGTCCACGTAGGCCTAAAAAGGCCTAAGAATCGACAAGTGGGCTGTCGGTATCGATATTGCGTTTGTGCTGTATCGATACCAGGGCGCTAGTTGGCGAATAGAATCAACCCGTATCGATACAGGATTCTCCCTGTATCGATACCGAGTGTCCTAAATTCGTCCGGTTGGCTTACCATGATATTTTGCTGTTATTTCCTAATTTTTCCCTTTTTGGTAATTTTCGTTTTTCATTGATTTGACTTCTTTTTTCGGAGTAAGTCAATTAGGGTTTCTAGTTTCCTATATAATAAGTTGTAAGCCTAAACGGCTAGGGTTGGTTATTATTGAATTAAAGAAAACGAGTTTTTACTCATATTGTGATCGTTTAAGGAGGGAGTACCTTTGGGTCGATCTTATTGTTCGCGTTTCTCTTGCACGATTGATTCTGTTCCATAGGCTGCGCTGCATCATTTTCCCAAATGATAAAATCTTGTTTGATAAAATCTCCACCCAATGTATTTTATCATTTGAGGAATGGTTTTGATAAAATCTGGGCTAAAATCACTTGCTAGCTTTTATCAATTGAGGAATGATTTTGATTAAATTAGGGCTAAAATATGATTTTTCTATTGGCAAACCCACCCTTAATCAGACTCATTTCGTTTAGTTTAGAGGAAATGAAATGTAAAAAAAATGAAAAGAACTCGACTTGGAGAAGGTTAAAAATATTAAAAACTAGGACAAGTTTTTTTCTTAGTTCTGTTTGTAAAAGTTTTTAATTTCCCGTCTTTAATTTTCACTTTTCTAATTCAGCGACTTGAATTATCTAAGAATCAGAAATGAGACTCGATCCCGGGATGCAGTGTGGGGCATCCAAGAGTTCTACCGCACGAGCTAGCCACCACTTGCAAAAGAGGGTAAACATTACCATCCTCTTATTGTTTGAAACGATGAAGTTCCCACCCTGGCAATACACGTTTTGATCAGAATAATGTTTAAATCGCACTCTTGCAAGGAAAATGTTAGCGACCCGAAAACTTACCTCGAAAATGTCTTCAAAAGTGAAATTAATGATTGAGATTGACATCTCAGGGATTATGAACCATTGATTTTATTTACAAGGACATTTTCGTGGTAACTTTTACGCTCCATTTGATAGTTAGGGAAAAGAAAGGAAAAAATAAAAAAGAAAGAAAAAAAGGAAGGAAAGGTTGAGGAAAGTTACGCGAATTTTTTTTAGTTTATATGATTTAGTTTAGTTATTTTTCTTCTCTTTTTTTTCTCTCAAACTAGGGATGGTCATCTCGGCCGACCCGCCCCTATCCAACCCGTCCCCTACCCATTCGGGGAGGGGATTTGGGGATTTTTTCGGGGATCAGATAGGGGATGGGGATTATTTTAAAAAAAATTCGGGGATCGGGTAGGGGATGGTATTATCAGTCCCCTACCCGGTCCCCTCCCCGATCCCCGCCCCTCCCCGCATCTCCATTCACACACACACACACACACACACATAGATATATATACATATATGTATATTGTTGGAGCTTTTGGAAGAGGGGCTGTTGGAGACTTGCTGAAACTAATTTATGATTTTTATTTGATGTTTGTTGAAACTGAGTTGTGTACTTGAAATTGTTGGAGACTTGCTTAAACTAATTTATGATTTTTATTTGATGTTTGTTGAAACTATGAGTTGTGTGCTTGAAAATATGATGGTATTACTATTAGAATAATTGTTGTTGAGTAGAAGACAACCACCATGAAAATATGATGTTTGTTGAAACTGTAAAGATGAAACCATTTTATGCATAGGCATTGGCAACAGGAAAATATGATGTTTATTGAAACTGTAAAGATGAAACCATTTTATGCATAGGCATTGGCAACAGGAAAATATGATGTTTATTGAAACTGTAAAGATGAAACCATCGGGTATTTGAAACCATTATATGGGGTTGGATTTCTGTGTATTGTCGGTGCGCCAAATTAACGTCCCAACTAAAAAAATATGTACCTCTTTCATACATATGACTAGTGCATCAATTTTCGGATCCCCGATTCCCCGTGGGGATCCCCGTTCCCCGCATCGGGGCGGGGATGGAGGTTAAAATAAAATCTCCGGTGGAGATCGGAGAGGGGATGGAGATTGATATAGGTTCGGGGATCGGGGATGGAGGTAGTGGTATCCACCCCCTACCCTCCTCATGCCCATCCCTATCTCAAACCAATCAAAAGAAGAGATTTTTTTATTATTTTCCTTTTCTTTCTTTTTCTTAACTTCCAAACAAAGCCTTAGAGTCCTGGCATTGCTGCTCTTGCAAAGAAGACAAGTGGATAATCTTCCAAAATAAAAAATGGAGGAAAAAGAAGAAGCAATAATGCTACAGGCACACACATTGCCACACCACAAACCACACACATCCGTGGGCCCCACACTTTTCTAATTAAAAAAAAAAAAACAAAACCAAACCATTCCTTCCCTCTGTATTACGTTCCAGTTCCAGACAAAGGGAGGACGACGGACTAGAGAAGAAGAAGATCGAACCAGCCCCCTCGCCGCCGACGTCCTCCACCACAGGCGACCGCCGGCGGTTGCGGCGGCCATCAGAGCCCCAGCGACCCGACCGAAGCCCGACTCAGACTCGACCCGACTCCGCACTATGAATTCTGCTTCAGATCCACTCTTGTTTCAAGTGTAAGCAATTACAAAAGTACAAAACCAAGTCAAAAGTAATCCAAATTACCTAATCCGCTACTATGAATTCTGCTTCAGATCCACTAATGACACAGAGAATGGACAGATAATTAGGTTCAAGATCTTTTGCTTGGATGCCAAGGGGCGTGGGATTCTTCTGCAAAGTACGGCGTCGGGACGGAGTTGGGTCGCGTCTGGATATGGCGTTGGGCTGTGGCGGCCTCCGGTGGTGGTGATCACCCATGGTGGCGGATCACTTGGGCGGGCGGGATTCTCTCCTCGAATCGTCTGGTCTCTCCCTCTCTTTTCTCTGGCGGGATGGAGTGTGTTTGAGAAGTTTGGTTTGGTTTTGTTTTTGTTTTTTTTTTTAATTAGAAAAGTGTGGGGCCCACGGATGTGTGTGGTTTGTGGTGTGGCAATGTGTGTGCCTGTAGCATTATTGAAGAAGAAGACCCATCTGTGCAAGATCAGATCTGTGCACTTTGATTTAAGAACAATGATATGTACACACCCTCTCAACCACTCCCCACCACACATGTGAGAGAGGGTGTGATGGGGAGTGGTTGAGAGGATGTGTACCTATCATTTTTGTTGATTTAACGAGTTGTTTTGGCGCTATTGACTTCTCCTTTGAGAAGAAACAAAAATCCTCATCGACTCACAAGCGGCAGAGCTGACGTATGAATTTTAGGGCGCACCTGCTCCTGCTGTCTTGCTGAAGCCCTCTCGGGTCCCACACATACTCTCTCTCTCTCTGTTCATATACTCAGCAGTCAGCACCCTAGAAAACGCCAATCGTTCGATAACCACATGGCCGGCGAAGCAAGGGTCAAAGGCAACGCCGCCTTCTCCGCCGGCAACTACGCAGGACGCCATCCGCCACTACACGGAGGCGATCAACCTTTCTCCCGATAACCACGTCCTCTACTCCAACCGGTCCGCTACCTACGCTTATCTCAACCAGTACACCGAGGCTTTATCCGATGCACAGAAGACCGTCAATCTCAAGCCCGGCTGGCCCAAGGGCTTCTCCCGACTTGGCATCGCCCATTTAGGCCTCCAAAACTATAACGATGCAGTTTCTGCCTACAAAAAAGGCGTTGACCTTGACCCTACCAACCAAGGCTTACAATCCGGCCTCAAAGCAAGTCTAACAGTCGCCGCCAAATCGCGAGGTCCACCATTTCCGACCATGTACCCGCCGGAGGCCGTAGAACAAACTTTTGAATCTGCTGAAAATATAATACTCCGACGAGACATGAAGGCGTCGCAGGAAGCTACAGATGCTCAGCTGTCTCAGCCTCCATTTCCGACCATCAAACCCCGAAGGCCGTGGAACTAACTTTCGAATCTGCTGAAAATATAATACTCCGATGGGACTCGATGGCGTCGGAGGCAGCTAGAGGCAACCGAATGATCTTTGACGGCGGCAGTCGCCACGAGATCAATCAGTACCTTAACGCCGTCGACGAGATTCAACGCTCTCTCGAATCAACGACGTTGACCGGATGCGACAACCAGAGCAAGGCAAAAACTATTATCCGAATCGCCATGGCTCGGCTTGAGTACGAGTTCCGAAACCTACTCACGGCCCACACCTCCCCCATAGAAACCGATTGTTTCATGGATCAGAATTCCTCATTCAAAAAACACTCTAGAACCGATTCCACTTGCGAATTACACGACGAGAGTTTCACGGAGGTCGATGAAGTACGTGAGAGCATAACCTGTGTGAGTTATCAATTCGCGAATAGTATTTGCGAGATCGATTTGATACCATCCGAAGCCATTTCTGATCTCAGAAGCATAACAGAGAGGATGATTTCTGCTGGATACCTTCGGGAGTGTGTTCAGGTGTTCATAGGTGTACGGAAGTCTTCTGTGGATGACAGCCTTGTACTTCTTGGGTTCGATAAATCGACTGTTGACGATATCCAGTGGATGGAGTGGGAATATTTAGCCCCGATGCTCCAGTGGTGGATACGAGCTGCTAGGGTTTTGATACGGATCGTATTTGCAAGTGAGAAAAAGCTATGTGAGCAAATCTTCTCATCACATTTATTAGATAGTTCAATAGATGATTTTTGTTTCGTCGAGATCGTTGAAGGTCAAGCGATTCCACTTTTTAATTTTTGTGACGCTATAAGTTCAGTAAGTCCCCGGTCAGAGAAGTTGTTCAAGATATTGGATTTACACGATGCGATGTCAGATTTATTGCCGGATATAGAGGTGGTGTTCGGGTCTAAGTCATCAAAGATGATTCGATTTGAGGCGGGGGAGATACTGTTTGATTTAACCAAGGCAGTGAGAGAGATTTGGTTGGAATTTGAAAATGCCGTGCTTAACTATCCGTCGAAAGTGCAGGTTCCGGGAGGTACAATTCACCCCATGACTAAATATGTGATGAATTACATTAGCACTGAAATTAAAGTTCACAAGGAAAGCTTGGTGAAATTGATTGTATCGGAACCGGATCAGTTGCGGAATTCAAACGATCCAACAACAACGGACGTGGAGTTTGAGGTGGTGGAGGGGAGAACTCCTCTGGCTTCCCATTTGATATGGATTATTGCCATCTTACAATCCAATTTGGCTGGTAAGTCCAAGCACTACAAAGACCCAGCATTAGGTCATTTATTCATGATGAACAACGTACATTACATTGTTGAAAAGGCGAAAGTTGAAACTCATTTGAGAGAGATGATCGGGGATGAGTATTTAAAAAAATTAAGCGGTAGGTACAGGCAGTTGTCGACAAGCTACTGGAGATCAACTTGGGTGAAGGTGATGCACTATTTGAGGGATGAGGGGTTGCATGGAAATGGGAATGGGAATGGGAATGGGAGTTTCTTTGGGGTTTCAAAGAGTGCTGTGAGAGAGAGATTCAAGAGTTTCAACGCCACATTTGAAGAGGTTCATAAGACTCAAGCCACTTGGCTGATACCCGATTTTAAGCTTCGACAGGATCTACGGATGAAGATTTCGGGGCTGTTGATTCCGGCTTACAGGTCGTTTCTGGGTAGGTTCAGGAGCTATATAGACAGTGGAAAGCATCCCGAGACCATCATCAAGTACTCCATTGAGGATCTTGAGGCTGCAATCTCCAATCTCTTTGAAGGTACCTCAGTTTCGCAGCAGCTATCGCGTAGGAGATCTCAGCGAAACATTTTTTAATTGGTTAAGATAATGTTAATTTCCTTTTAGTTACATACACGTTAATTATACTTGCCCAGAAGATAGAACCCCACGCGCGTCGCTCAATCTGGTTGCTTCTTCCATGTAAGATGATGTATGTTTTTTCAATAGAATTTGGGAAATGATTTTCACACCCCCCATTTTACAATCCACACTCCCTTTTTTGTCTTTATCCACGTGAGTTTACAATATTACCCTTGCAAGTGTGAAAAAGGTATATTGAAGAAGGGCAATATTGTAAACTCACGTGGATAAAGACAAAAAAGGGAGTGTGGATTGTAAAATGGGGGGTGTGAAAATCATTTCCCTAGAATTTTTCCCCATCTAAATTGTTTGAGGCCTGGTACAATACATCCAAAAACATAAAAGGGAACACAAAAAGGCATCCGACGGCGACTGAGATTAGTGCACCAAGCGGATCCCAACCGTCGGATGCATTTTTATGTTCCATTTCATTTTATTTTTTTCCATGTATCAAACACATTTCAGAATCGTTTACTTAATTTGGTTCCAATAATAAAAGGAAAAGTAGTATACGTTCAAGGAAAAAAAATTAGGCAATGACTATCTTAATATGAAATGCATAAATAATTATATTCAAGTTCGACGAAAATTAAGGATGAGAAATTTAAGTCTAATTAGATGTTAACTTTAATTAATTAAAGCTATAATAGAAAATGAATACAATACAGTTACCTATCAAAAACTACTTAAATGATAAATTACATCGACTACTTTTATAATAAAAAAAAGTCATAAAAAATTAAGACAATTTTATTTTAGATATTAAGGGTTAGGAATATAAATGTGCATTTTCCATAAAAAATAATGACTAAAATATAGAATGTGATAACAGTTATATTTAATATTGTTTCAAAATTTAAACACCAATTGAAATTCAAAAAAGAAAAAAAAGAAAAAAAAAAACGCTTGGTTATTTTGTTCCATCTAATATTCAAGGGCATTCAGTCAATTATTAGCAAAAGGGAGGGATTCTAGATAGTAACTTGCAAAGTAAGTCAGGTTGGTGTAATTTTTCAAAACTTCAAGAGAGGTTCTGCATTCGTCAGAAACCTCAGGGTTGATATGAAATGCATAAATAATTAAATTTGTTGTTGATATTTTCGTTCTTTTGTTTTTTGATTTTTTAAAAGATTAGAGTTACGATTTTTATCAATCATTTATATAACGTGTCTTAAAAAAAAAAAAAAAAAAAACGTATGACTAATTCCACTAACAAAAAACAGACATTTCATTCTTTCACAATACATCACATAAAAAACCGTAAAAAAATCAGTTTATTCTAAAAACACCTTCAGTGGAACACCCCCTAAAGCTTAAAATTAAATAACTACTAGCGTAAAAATTTGAAACAAGTGTGTTCATTGTCTTTAGTAGTATTGTCTAACCTAACTTTTTTTAATGTTAGTTTGATTTTTATACTTTTTTAAATTTATCTCGTTGAGACAAAATATTGCTCTTAAAATTTGTACCGGTAAACCAGTGGCGCCTCTACAACCACCCTTCAATGGTCAAATAGACACCCAATAATTTTTATTTTTTATTTTGCTTTGAATACATGTATAAATTATGACTAACGTTTCATTGAACACCCAACTCAAATACTATCAATGAACACCCAATTCTAATAGTCTTGAACACCTAATTCAAAACGAATTGAACACTCAACCCAAAACCAGTTAAACACTAAATCACGACACCCAATTCTATTGTCGATGGTCTAAACGTATTAATTTCGCATTCATGACAATAACTACTTTTTTGGGTCTATTAGCTTCTAGATTATGGGCAAAGCTTTTAAAAAACTTCATTTACATTGCAAAGCGTCGTAACTTGAATAATATTCCTTTGAATTTAAGACTATAATAGAAAATCTCATCATGTCATCCTAAAGAAAAACATAGGAGTATTTTCAAAAAAAAGTTGGCTCCAGCATACTTTCTACAATTTCTTTCAAAAGGGTTTTAGTAGATTAATAGGCCGGTTAAATGTTGACACAAAATATGAGAATTCCTCTAGGACAACTACAAAAAATTACTCCATTCTTGAAAAACTGTTTATTACGCAATACAACAACTTAAAAAAAAAAAAAAATTTGTTACTAGTATATTAGTTCTCATTTATCCTCATAGGAGTAGTTAATTTTTTCAGAATAGAGTTTATATTTTTTGACCGCACTATTTATACTAATATATGATATTTTGTAAATTTATTATTGGTTGTAAATATATTATTGGTTAATAGATCAGCTAGTAGAGTTAAAAGGTAATTTCTGAAAACCCTTCCATAAATTCCTGGAGCCGCATTGCGGTAAAACAGAAAAGAAATTCTAACAATCAAGAAAATTTTCTACCTCTTTATCGGAAAAAAAACAATGAAGAAAATAAGAGATCAATAATTTAGGAAGAATTTTAGACATTAGATAGAAAATTCAAGAAAGGACAGTGATACGGGTACAGAAAGGGAGGGACAGAAAATGTACCGATCGCGTTCGGGGACCCACACGAGTGATCCGAACCGTTTATTGTTCTTAGAACATTTTTCCGAGGGTAAATTTTTGGTTGGAACGGTGAGACTTTGGTTGGAACGGTGAGACTTTGGTTGGAGCACTTCTAACCGTCTGATTGAGCTGAAATTTGGTGGGGTCCATCGAAAAAATGTTCTAAGAACAATGAACGGTTCGGATCACTCGTGTGGGACCCAAAAGTGGGTCTCCGTGTGCGATTGGTTCATTTTCGGTACCCTTTGTTCGGTACGCATATCTTTATCCTTCAAGAAATGTGCATTAATAGAGAACTTTTAAGTTGTATTGATGATAAGAAAGTGAATTGATACTAGAAATTCAATAATTGCAAAAATTGATTGAATTCTCGCAAAACAAAAGCTTCATCGTATCGGCCATCTGCTCTCTCTCTTCTCTCCGTTTCTCACACTCCTCCCAAGTCAAACAACCAAACGACTGGCTGCTCACTGTATAATATTCAATTCAACCTTTTGAGTCCATCATCATAGCCTCCATTTCCGACGATGGACCCACCGGAGCCCGTCGGACTAACTTTCGATTCAGCAGAAAACATAGTACTCCGATGGGATACGTCGTCGTCAGAAGACTACCGAGACCACCGAACGATCTTCGACGGTGGCGAGATCAATCATTACCTTAAAGCCGTCGACGAGATTCAACGCTCGATCGAATCGGTAACGTTGACCGACCCCGACCACCAGAGAAAGGCCAAAACCGCCATACGGATCGCCATGGCCCGTCTCGAATATGAGTTTCGTAACCTACTGACTGCTCACACCTCCCCTATCGAAACCGATTGCCTCATCGATCCAAACAACTCTTTCAAAAAACAACACTCCAGAACCGGTTCCTCTTCAGACGGCGCTGTTTTACGCGACGACGAGAGTTTCACGGAGGACGATGAAGGACTTGGGAGCGGAACCTGCGTGAGTTTTCGATTCGCAAATAGTATATGCGAGATCGATTTGATACCAAACGATGCGATTTCCGATCTCAGAAGCATGGCAGAAAGGATGATTTCAGCTGGATACATGCGGGAGTGTGTTCAGGTGTGCGTTGGTGTACGGAAGTCCTGTGTGGACGCGAGCCTGCTACTTCTCGGGATGGAGAAATCGAGCATCGACGATATCCTAGGGATGGAGTGGGTGAACTTGGAGACGATGATCCGATGGTGGATACGAGCGGCTAGGGTTTCGATAAGGATCGTGTTTGCGAGTGAGAAAAAGCTGTGCCAGCAAATCTTTCGAGATTTAGGTAGTTCGATCGACGATATTTGTTTCGTTGAGACCGTTAAAGGTCAAGTGATTCAACTGTTTAATTTCGCCGAAGCAATTAGTATATGTCCCCGGTCGTCTGAGAAGTTGTTCAAGATACTAGATTTACACGACGCGATGTTGGATTTATTGCCCGATATAGAGGTGGTTTTCGATTCGGAGTCAGCAAAGATGATCCGAGTTGAGGCATCGGAGATACTGGCTGAGCTAAAAGAGGCAGTGAGAGGGATTTTATCGGAGTTTGAAAATGCTGTGCTTAATGAAACATCAAAAGTTCTGGTTCCAGGAGGAACAATTCACCCCTTGACGAGATACGTGATGAATTACATCACTCTGATTACTGACTACAAGCAAACTTTGGTGGAATTGATTGTGTCGAAACCGGAGTTGAGGCATTCGGATGATCTGACAGATGTGGAAGTTGAGGTGGTGGAGGGGAGAACTCCTCTTGCTTCCCATTTGATATGGATAATTGTGATCTTACAATCCAATTTGGATGGTAAGTCCAAGCATTATAAAGACCCTGCATTGGCTCATTTATTCATGATGAATAATGTTCATTATATAGTTCAGAAAGCCAAAGGGTTCCCGGATTTGAAAGAGATGATTGGAATTGGTTATCTAAAGAAATTAAGTGGCAAGTACAGGCAGTTGGCAACTAGTTATCAGAGATCAACTTGGGTGAAGGTCATGCACTCTTTGAGGGATGAGGGGTTACATGGGAGTGGCAGTTTCTCTGGGGTTTCAAAGAGTGCTCTGAGAGAGAGATTCAAGAGTTTTAACGCGATGTTTGAAGAGGTTCATAAGACTCAAGCCATGTGGCTGATACCCGACGCTCAGCTTCGGGAGGAGCTTCGGATACAAATTTCAGAGTTGTTGATTCCTGCTTACACATCGTTTCTCGGCAGGTTCAGGAGCTATATTGAGAGTGGAAGGCATCCTGAGACCTTCATCAGGTACTCTGCTGAGGACCTTCAAGCCGCTATCTTGGATTTCTTCGAGGGTACCTCAGCTTCGCAGCAGCAATTGAAGAGGAGATCTCAGTGAAAGCCTGGGAATTTTATCAGTCAGAAGCATAGGAAACATTTTTTGAATTGGTTTATGGAATGTTCCGTTTGGGTATACGCAGAGATTAATTATACTTGCCCAAAACAACTGAGTCACTCAACCTGGATGCTTCTTCCCTGTAAGATGATGTTGTATGTTTGTCAATTCTAGATTTTTCTTCTCTCAATTATTGGCACGAGAATTGTTGTATGTACTGTACTCATATATGTTTATGCGCAACTACAATTTTGAAACCAGAAAGGGTACGTAGTTGAGCTTTGATAACCTTAGAAGTTATGGGAACATGGTGCTTTGGGATTTGGGTAAGAAAAAACTCAGTATTTTACAGTGGTTCCTACTGTGTTTAGTGCTTAGAAGGTGACTTATCGAGGGGTTGGCAGTGTACCCATGTAAACCAATTGTGACAATGAAACAACAATTTTCATCTGTTGCGGCTTAAGAAATTAC
Source organism: Vaccinium vitis-idaea (assembly GCA_963854785.1). Taxonomy (NCBI): domain Eukaryota; kingdom Viridiplantae; phylum Streptophyta; class Magnoliopsida; order Ericales; family Ericaceae; genus Vaccinium; species Vaccinium vitis-idaea. The sequence continues at coordinate 444,299 of OY978221.1, forward strand.
CTGGGTTACTTGCTTTGGTTAGAGTTTACAATAAACTTGACCTTGCATGGTGTTATTTAGGTAACATGAACTAATTTTGTTTGATGCATTTTTCTGTAAACATAATGTGTCAGACACCATGATGCGTGTTTGTCCCATAGCGGATTCGTAGGATCCACGTATATTGGACTCCAGAGATATCTGTATCTGCTTTGTGTGTGTCTAAATGGCTATGTTCGTAGCTCGTTTTAGTTGGATCGTTCATTTCAGATCCATTTAAAGTCTGATACTAGTGTAGAATTGAGTACTCAAAAGTGTTGGTGGCATTTGAATTGTCTTTCACCGAATGGTTAGGTGTTCACGTTACCTAGCTTCATTGAAAATTATGCAAAATTGTGACAGATTTCACATAGCTCTAAAACTTTTTAAGGTGTATTGGAACACACTTCAGAAACTTATATTCTCTCCGGTGATTTGCTTCAACACATGTTACTCAGTCTACAGTGTCATTGCTAAGGATTTATCTAGCAGTCTTTACCTATTTATGTGATGATGGGTTCCCTCCTGCTTAAACATGGTGCAGTAATTTTAGCATCTTTCGAGGCTGAGTTCTGATTTTTTCTAGCCTTTGACGTTGAGCTCCGGTTTCTTGGTTCATCTAAAGGTTTAATACTTCACCAATATCATTTTCCACTTTTCCTCTTGTTATATCCCCGGTGTAGATAATGGTGAGCGATTCTTTATCCCTCCTTATCTCAAGCCAACCAAACAGAGGACGAAGTTGCACTGAAACTGCATTTTGCCCTTGGATTTTGCAGCAGGACTAACAAGCCTTATCCTTCCTCCTTTCATAGCTAAAGAGTTCTGCAATCAACCATAGAATAGCAAATTTCTCCTATTGGGTCCTCTTTATGATGTATCATCAAGCTTACATCATGGTCAATGGAGATGTCCTAGCAGTTCAAGACAGTAGCGGCACCGACTGGGGGAGTGTTCCTTTCTCAGAAGCTGTGTGGATGGTTGTTTGGGGATAGAGAAGAACTCAGAGTGTATAATCTAAATTGAAGGAGATCGCTGTCTGTTTAATGGGTAAGGCTACAGATGCGTGAATGTAATGTTTGTGGTCTTTAGATGGAACAAAATTGAAGGATTTTGAGGAAGAAAGCTACTGCTCTGGACCAGGTTATCCTAAGAACACCGAACTCCTCCATCAAGATGATTTCTATGCTCTCTGAGGAAGGAGTGGCCTTCTCAGAATAAGGCTTAGTGTGTCTGAGGTTGTTGGCAGGTACCGTTTTTACCTTTCAGTTTTTTTGCTGGTTTTGGGTAGGATTGTTTTGACCACTGCTTTGGATGTATGCTGGGTACGCCCCTGGGCTGTTGGCTTATTGGGTTTGCAATTTAATACAAGAAATAACTTATCACCAAAAAAAAAAAAAAAGAACACCGAAAACTGGCCACAAAAACTGTATCCCAATTCCCAGGCTCGGCATATTGAACTCTAATGGGATGCTGCAAGACAACCTTGATCGAGTGGTGCTCTTTAACCAAGAAAGCTGCTTCTCTAAAAGAGATACTATCTCCACTTCTTTTTTCTGGAAAGAGAAACCAAAATGCCCGTTGCCGCTTTTGGACCAAAACCATAGTTTATGATCCTTTATGTTTGACTGGTTTGGAATCTCATAGTCATCTCTTATTTGATTGCCATTTTCTTCATTGATATGGAGAAATTCTAGTTAGGAATGGAATCTCTCGGCCTATTTTACCTTCTGCCCAGGAATTGGAGTGGGTAGTACATAACAGGGAAGGGAATGCTTTCGTGATGCTCTTTACAAGCTGTCAATGGCAGTTTCCATTTACACTCTATGGGAGGAATGTAACTTGCGAATTTTTCAAGGAAAAGCTAGGGATGTGGATGGAGTGTCTCTAGCTATTTTCAATTCCATTAGAGCCAAGGTCAGCTCTTGGTCACCATTAAACTTTCAGCCCAGAATAGAAGGCTGTGTGAAGACTTGTCTTTTAGACTCCAGGATTTTTTTTGTTAACCACTGCCTATAGAGTCTGCTTTTGTTATATATGGTTTGAATTTTGGTTTGTTATAGTTTGTTTTTGATGTATTCATTCCAGGGGTATGCCCCTGTTGATACTTTGTAGCTCCTTGCTCATTTGCCATAAAATTTTACTTACCACAAAAAAAAAAAAAAAAAAAAAAAAAAAACAAACGTACAAATGACTTAACCAAGATCAAGTACGTTGTCTCAAATAGACAAATGCCAAACCCCACCTCACAATTTCAACAACGTGCCACCTTATTTAGAAACCAAAGTACATCTGAAATCAACTACACAGAACTAAAACTGAAACCAAAATGCCCGTTTCCGGTTAGTCGTCTGTGGCCTCGAGCTTGCCAATTTTTTTGAAAGCTAAAGGGATCTTTTACCACGAATTCCTCTTTTCTACATCATCATCTCCCACTTCTTTTCCTCTCGAATGAGAAACAAAAATGCCTTTTGCCAGGTTTTGAAGTGCATTATCTTAGCCCGTTAGCCGAGACAAACCATAAAGGAATGTGGCAGGACAAGCAAATTAAAAAGAGAACAAAACAAGCACAGCACTGATAACAATAACTAACGCAAGTGACTAAACAAGAATGATGTATGAACTCAAGTGGATCAAAATGCCAAACCCCACCTCGCCTTCTCAACAATCTGCCACCTATTTAGAAACCAAAGTCCACCCAAAATCGAGTTTACATAAAAAAAAAATGGAAGCAAAGATTTCCGGGCATTTCTTTGTGGTCTCCAGCTCCACTCTCTTTAGAATCCCACTAAGAGGGTGTACTTTGACAAATTTAAGACAATGGAAATGTGAATATCCCATTTTCAACCTTGTGAAATCAATATTTTGCAAATGTTACAGAACGATATTTTGAGAGAGAGAGAGAGAAGCAAAACAACCACCCATCCCTTCTTAATCCCCCAACATCTACCAGCCGCGATAATATTTGCGGGTGATATGGCATGGGCTTCGCAAAACGCAGGACTGGATGTTGCAGACATACTCATTAGTCCATATCAAGGAACTCCATCCTCTTTCTCATGGAACCTTTAAGATCCGTAGCATCCCTTTCCGCTTTTTGTGCCTGTCAGAAGTACACAATTTCAAACAGCTGTCGTGGAGGGATGCAGAGCTAGAAACCAGAAGAGGGAAAAGAAAAAATTTAAGAACTAGTGAATTATACAGGAGAGGGTGACTGTCAGACCGACTGCAGAAGTGTCATACAAATTAGTGGTTTTTCGGATATCCTTTTCGAAATCACTTTCACACGAGGTAAAGTTGGGAGGGGTAGAATAGAGATAGGCCAAATATTCGGTGTTGAATTACAAGATTTCCTGCTTTCAATTCCCATGCTTGATTATGTCTCACTAATTCTTGGAGATTGTCCCATATTGGTTAATTATAACCTCCAAATATGACCTAGCCAATTGCTTTCAAGTTGGATGCTTTAGCTATGCACTACCAATTTAGACAAATAACTGCCATCAAGTCATCACCCAAAAGCTGTTTTCTATAACCTCGTTGATCAGCAACTTAAACGAGGCTAAGAATCAACTAGTAAGAATTGTAATTAGCAGCACGAGGACTAAAAAACTTGACTGGGTACTATTTTAGTAGCTGAAATTCATATTGAATGCCATAATTGGAAGCAGAAAAAGTCTGAGTTGTTTCTGTCGACAATGGAGGACATATACAGTGATACAGAAATAGCCAAAAGATTTAATAACCAGCATGAGGACATCCCATTGAATCAAGCAAGCAAGGACTAAGATAGTTGCCTCAGCAAGAGAACAGATAGTGCATCATGGTACTCCATAATCGTCCCAAATATATGCAGTTTGAGGACACCAAAAATAACACTTACCCTTTTTATCTCTGCCTCTGATACGCGAGTCATATGTGAAGGAAGCTCCTCCTTTTCCAAGTCCTGAACAATCAGAAACATATACTAAGAATCACAATGTTGGTTACTACACACAGCAATTTCAAAGAGAAAGCGACAAATAAATTCATACCAGCTCGCCGATTAAAACGACATTCTCCCCACGGATGACATATAGACCTAATGGAATGTCACAGTACAATTCACCGACAATAACTCGCTCACATGCACCTTCTAGAACAGCATTGGCTGAAAATAAGATATAGAGATTGTGAGTCCAGAGACCACTAAAAAGGACATGAAATCCAAATCAATCACAGAAATACAAAAAATGGTACCAAATTGATCAAAAGAACGAAGTATTCCCAACAACTTTCTACCATCTCGCAGCAATACAAGAAGCTTCTCTGCAAATAAATACATAAAGAATGTCAAAAGGTAAAACAGTAAATGCAAAAGAACTACAGGGGCTGGGACTCTCATTAATCATGTAACCGAACTATTACAATTATAGGCTTATTGCAAACACGACATGTGAATGACCAACTTGCCGAATAATTATCCTCTAAGGTGGTTAAATTATCTATTTGGCAATGTCAAAGCCCCAAGGAGGGAGCATCAACTCCGTTCATGTGGGCTTTTAAGGAGCAGGAGAAATTGTTGGAATTAAACTTCAGCGCAATAACTACTGAACTAGTAAACCTGTGTTGCACGTTGACAGCAACTAACAAATGGGGGTGTGATAGTCAACGATTACCAAAGAACAAAGTTAGGCTAGAACAGGAAAAGAGACAATACAGCAAAGGTAGCATGACCACCCTAAGTCCCTAACAAGAGGGGGAAACAGTGGAGCCTGAAAATGCCAGCATTTGTTTAGAAAAAAATTATTGCTCCATGTAATCAGATTGTATGTTGGTAACAGCTCCCAAAACCATATTCAACTGTATATATCATAGACTCAATATATTTTCCAGCGTGAAAACAAATAGTCATGCATATGTTACGTATATTTGACAGCAAAATATAAAGCTAAATCAATAGTAATATTTTTTTCCTACAGGACTCTACGTCAACTGGCACACACAACACACTTTGCACCAACAAAGATACATGAAACAATCATATTCAAAACGTATATATGCTAGAACAAGCAACGGCTAGGAAACTAGAGAACTGGACAGTGGAGATAGACACATACATGACATCTCACATAAAACAGGGTCCAAATTTTGCATTTCACACAAAAATCAGAACTGTGAACCCAAACCATATCTGTGACTAGTGTCAGCCATATTGTGTTTATTCAAAGACAAAATGTCATCACAACTGGTCATTATTCACTAACATGTAAAAGAATGTGGCGTGCAAGACAACATCCAAATAAAGGCATAGCTCCTCTATATAAGAGTCTCACCCAAAACATACTTCTTAGAGCCCGTTCCAGTGCCATTGGCTTAAGGACTTTTTGCTTTGACTTCATTCAATTTTTATTTTTTGCGTCAAACTTTTGGTTATTGTAGGTTTGTATCGACGAGAGGAATTGGAATTGGGTAAAATTATGACTTTTACCCAAAGATTTTGGGAAATATCCAAGAAAAGACAACTAACCCAAATATTTTCTTAGTTACTAGGGGTTGGGCACACGCTCTCTGTGTGCAAGTGTAAATATGTGGGGGAGGGAGAGGGGAAGTGGTAGTTTTTGGGTATGGGGTTGGGTAGTTTTTTTGGTATGGGAGTGGGTGGTTGAGTTGGAGTGGTTTTACTATTTTGCCCCAATAGTTAATTCATGTACAGTGAAAACAATTGTAAAATACTACAATTTTTGTATGGACAATATTGGAAATCAATTTTGTGACGGAGCTTCAAAAATTTGTTCACACCAATTGGTCTTCTCCCTTTGGACCCTCTCTATAGTAGAATAGATGAGGTTCAAATTCTATTGAAATCCTTCTAACACTCATATCAACCAACATTTTTTCGGTTTCCAAGAATCCAACTCTATCCCTCATTTTGTTGGTGTATATGTGTACAGACCATTTTTCTCGTGGATGACTTGTCTTACAAACAAACATGCACGTACAATTAAAGAAGACTTCAAAACAACAAGAGTGAAGTAAATAAATACATCAAATCGTCAACAGAGATTTCTCCACCAACCGTTCTTGTATGCAACATATAATGCCGCTATAAAGTTTCTTCGCCATAACTTCACAATAACATTATTCTCCATCACATGAACGAAAAGTTAACAACTTTTCACATGCTACGAATATTGCGTAATCAAAAGCTAAAACAGGCAAAAACCAATATTCGGAATTGAAGATATTCAATTTTTGTCAAAATATAGAGTTCAAAACAGCCGAAATCCCACAAATAACAGTCTAAATTAAAGTCACAACACAAGTATCATACCAAAAATTAGTTACAAGAGAATTTGATGGGAAGCTTACTATCAAGATAGCTTGCAAGAGAAGTAGATAGATAAATATCCTCCGGTCCTGCCCAAGACATTGAGCTGAAACGTTTTCGGTATCTGAAAAATCACCGAAAAATCCTCCAAAATCGAAACAAATGGCATTGGCAGCTCAGACCCTCTCTGATGCCTATCACCAAACCTAAGCTAAAATCCTCAACTGAAACCTATTCGTAACAGAAACCCTAAATTAAAGACCTCGAACTCTTCCCAAAAGCACCGACTACACAAAATAAGAAGTCCTTATCAAACACCAAACTTCAGTAACACAGTTCTTCAGATCTAAAAACCCTAGAGTCTGCTGAATCCCAAAATACCCACAAAACAAAGCACAAAAGATTCCGACTTTGCGTTATTCCTTCGGATTGGAAACTGAGTGGTTCGAACTAACACTCAGATCCAATCTCACAGGAAGTTGTTCAATATCGGACAAGAATAATTGGAGAGAGCGAGACAGAAGGATGAGAAACTGAAAGAAAATAAGGGTAAGTTAGAGGATATTGGATTTGGGAAGAATAATTAGGGTTCGGAGTTCCCCATGAGCTCGCGGCTCTGGAGTTTCTTGGTTTGGAAAGATGTTTGCTTTGGCTCTGCTGCAGCCATAGACACTTCTATTACCCTTCTGACGAGAAAAATATTTGAAAAAATGTAAGCAAAACTTTTTTTTGGGTTTGTGTGTGTGTGTGATGCTGATGTAATCAATATAATGGCGATTCTGACTCTATGCGAATCTAGGGATTTTGTTATGCGACACTCAAATTGTTGATCTCGGTAATTAATAATTAGAACTCTTTTGGCTAAAAAGAAGATTATGGTTTTTTGGTTTTTTTAGTTTCGTCTTTATTCAAATTTTTTTTGCATTTGTTACTTTCGTGTCAAGATTTTGTGGTTTTTGAATTTCTCTCGGCGAGACGAATCTAACAAGTATAAAATTATGGTCAAAACTCAAATTTTTTTGAATAAAGCCGAAATACTTGGATAATAACCATAAATAATCCAAGTATTTCGACTTTATTAAAAAAAAAAATTGAGTTTTGACCATAATTTTATATTTGTTAGATTCGTCTCGCCGAGAGAATCCAGAAACCACAAAATCTTGACGCGAAACTAACAAATGCAAAAAAAATTTGGATAAAGACGAAACGCAAAAAATCGAAAAACCATAATCTTCTTTTTGGCCAAAAAAGTTCTTAGAATTTATCTCGGTAATGGACAATTCTGATCATTTGAGTCGTTGATTATGCGATCAACGGCTCCGATGCCACACTACCGCACTACAAGATTCTCAATTCCTTTCGAAGGTTATTTTCTCACAATACATCAAATTAAAAAGCCACAAAAATCCAAAAGCCTCTTCGGGGCCTACTTTAGCTATTTGTAATTTCTGCGTAAAGGAAAAAAAATACTATTTCACTGTGCATCTCCAACCTAATTTTTCATTTTGAAGAATCACAATGGCCATGTTCGTTTCCCAGTTGAGTTTTAGTTTTAGTTTTGATGACATCATCATTTCCCTCATTTCTCTCTTTATCTCTCTCCACTCATTACACCTTATGACATCATCAAAACTAAACTAAATTATCTAACCAAACACAGCCAATGTTGTTCTTTATTCGAAAAACGAATATAAAAAACGGTACTCCTCACTCAAACTCCAACCACAATTCTTTATTTCTATCTTCATTTTTCAAATAACACACACAAAACTCAATCATCTCTCTTTTGCCTTCCAAAATTTTGAATGTTAATTTTTTAACATTAGCCAAATATATTTAGCATTGGTCTTGTTTTAAAAGTATTGTTAATATATTTAGCATTGGTCTTATTTTAAAAGTATTGTTAAAACGACAATATCTTTTTAATAGTACTAATTTTATCGCTATTGGATCACAATTTTAAAAGTTATACATGCCTTGTTCATTTCCCTATTTAGTTTTAGTTTTAGTTTTGATGATATCATCATTTCCCTCATTTCTCTCTCTATCTCTCTCCACTCATTACACCTGCTGATATCATCAAAACTAAACTAAACTATCTAACCAAACACAGCCACAATGTTTATTGTATAAATATATGTGAAGAACATTTTTCAAAATTTGAAGGAGTTTTCATAATGAAGAACCAAAGATGATTCTTCATTTTCAAAAAGAGAAATAAAGCATTATTGGAGTGCATTCATTCTTCAAAATTACGAAATGACGGCATGATTGATCCAAGTAAATCACGATCAACAAATTGAAGATTACCCTTTTGCCCTTCAAACACAAATTTACATTTTATTCTCCTCTCACTTGCCACTTTCCACCTCCACCCAACATCCACTTCCGGCTGCAACCTTTTGCAGCTGGCAAATTTTCTGGAGTGAATTTCACTGAATTTCAAAACACAACTAATTTAGAGTTCGTGAATTTTCACTGAATTTGAGTTGTGATTCTCATTCGGATTATGAGCTCGAGATTCCATTCGACATTTACGAATCAACAGAACTAACTTAGAACTCGTGAATTTCATAAATTTCACGAGCTTCGAACTTGTGAATTTCACAAATTGGGAAAAAATTAGAGGTGTACAACATCCCCGTTTATCCCATTTGCACATCTGCTCCATCTCTCTCTCTCTCTCTCACACACACACACACACACACACACATTCCACTTTCTCTCTCTTCTCCTCATCTTCAATTTGATGTGAATGATAGCATCTTCAATGCATCTCTATATCTAAATTTTGATTCTTAAAGACCAGATATGACATATTGAGTGAAAATTTGGAAATTTACCCTCTATTTTCTTCAACTTTTTGTACTTTTTTTTTTTTATGGACCCATCATTTTTTTAGAGATCTTGGGACCAAAATGAAAGCGTGGGTAATCTGGATACCCAAAAATAAATTTAGAGACAATCTCTAAAAAAAACGATAAATCCCACAAGTACAAAAAGTTGAAGAAAAGAGAAGTACTAAATGTTCCCTCAATATGCATCAGAGATGCTCTTATTTGTCTCATGAGCTTTTCCTTTCAGATAAACAATACTACAACACAAGATCCATTCAAAAAAGTAGTACTCCAATTATCAGATCTGAATATCTGAGCCCCCAATTCAACCCAGCCTAAACGAATTCTATTCTACAGTACAAGAAATTGTGCAGAAATTCGCATCTCTGCATGCATATTCGTAGATCTTTAGCTTTCATTTTCAATTTCTCTGGCCGATTACTTTTGTTTCTTGAAAAAGTGTAAATTTTTCTCAAGAAATTAGAAAAATCGCCAGTGCTGTTCTTCATTTTCAATTTAATTAATTAAATTCACCTCGCCGTGATGAAGCGAAAGAAAGCTTGGAAGCGTGAAGGAAATCTCCGTTTCTGACATGGTAATAAATGATACCCAGAACCCATGTAAGGAACAAAAAGTTAAAGTTCTGCTGAAATCCATTTGGATACCTTAAATCTACATATATCTAATGAACTAGATAAAAAAACACACTTAAGAATTAAATCTTAAAGTTCTCCAAATCCATTTGGATACCCAAAATCTACGGACATCGACATTGAGAAAACCTCCATAGATATGCATTTAGATAACCAAAATCTAGCCAGATTAGTATATGCAGATTCATGAAATAAGATGTACGAAGCAAACAAATGAAAATACTACAGGAAGAGAAAAATACGAGAAGGTAAGTGTTTAGAAACTTGGATTGTAGCAATCAACCAACTAAGGAGGTGAGTAAATGTTTACCCACTTTTTTTTTGGGTGAACAAAATCGGACTCCTCTGTGTATATATATCTTAATATCCATGAATTATAATGAGGTGAGGAAGACAGTCATAAGCAACACAATTATCATTTTGGCATTTCAGGAGGTACAATGCTCCGATTCTTTCTTCCTTTACTCATCCTAACATTATTCTTTGGTCACGCAATTTCTGGTAATACTTGGGTTCGTATCTTTTTAGTCGTGTGCCAAACGAGTCCACACCATTGCAACTTCGTTGCCAATCTGCAGATGATGATATTGGATTCCATACTCTCAAAACTGGTGAAGAACTCAAATGGAATTTCAGCCCAAACTTTTGGGGAAGAACTCTCTACTTTTGCCATTTCTATTGGGGCTCCAAAACTAGAAAGTTTGATGTATATCGCGTGGATTTCGATCATGAGTACTGTATTATACCAATCAAGACTTAAAAAAAAAATGTTATTGGGATGTAAGACCAGACGGTTTCTATATTAGCAGAGATCAGAAGACTTGGAAGCTATTACAACTCTGGGTGTGATTCTTGGTTTGTTGTTATTATAAGATCGATAATGCATGAGTCGTTATGATAAATCTCCATTTTGGGGATTAGCAAGTTAAATGGAAGGTATATGTTTAGCTAGTTTCAATAATTTGCTCTCTAAACTGTGTGTTTTTGTTTCCCAAACACTAAAATTTACATTTTGCCAGATTGCTCCTATGTATCTTTTACAATCGCTTTTTGATTCAGACAATGTTCAACAACAACCTCGATCCATGTAACTGTACATGGAAGTAGTATAAAATATGCAAGGAAAACAATAGCTAGCAAGGGATATAAACTAACAACATAATTTGGCAACTCAAGAGACACACAACGAGACGACATCAATCGTCCTTATATTTCACTTCCTTTGCCTAACTTTGTGTTACAGTTTGGTTCATATCAATGATATCATGAGCGATGTTCCTAACAACCGCGCGTAGCTACCCCCATTGCGTGCTCGTTCTAAGTCAAGAGATGAAGATTTGGGAATGCACAGGATTTACAATGGCCAAGCATTCAAACGGAGAATCAATTCTAACTTTGTTTTAATCACTCTCTTCTGGTGCCATTTCTACTGGGGTTCCAAAGAAAGAAGCATTGCTGTGAATGGAATAGATAAGTATTGTACCATGACTTGGACAAGAACTTCTCCTCGTGATTACCTATAGATGATAAGTTAAGAAGCATCATAGCCACCATTTTATGTTTGTTTTGCCATTAAGCGAAACGAAAAATAGGAGGGATAGATGTTTTTTCTGTGATTTACTCTCTCAGCAGAACAAGTCTATTAAATTTTCATCGACTATTATGTAAAGTTATTGAGGTTCTCATGTCTTAGTGAGTAGATTGGAAAAGGAAGCTGAGAAGAGCTCCAAACTCCAAAGACGTATCGTGTAATTACATTTTTCCCAATGAAGTTGTTTTTAATAGTAATTTCCATTCAGGTGGCCGTGTGGAGCAATGGGCTTGGTAGCGGTGGTGGTGGTTTTCTTGCTGTCGGCGGGTTGTTAATTAGGGTTTTATTTGTTGGTCTTGGCCCATTTATCTGGGCATTGATAGGCTCTTGGGTGTTTTTATGCATGTTCTGATCGTGTTATTCAGGTATGTTTAGATCCATTAGGTTGTTGGGCTTCGGCTTTTAGGTGGACTTTGGCCCGAGGGATGTTGTCCTCGATTGATTTCTTGTGAATTGTTGTTTTGGGATTCGAGCAGATGATTGTTTTTTTGAGCATGATGCTATTTCCTTGCTCCTATTAGTTTCGTAAAAATTTCAAGATTAATAAATTTTTTTTGCCGTTCAACAAAAGCATCCACATGTCGAGATAAAAGGAATAATATAAGTAGTGCCCTTGGGGTACGCCGTGGTGGTATCCCAAGTGGTTCCTCACCACACATTTCTATGGAGGCTAGAGTTCATAACTTTAAAAAAAAAAAAAATTGCTTGGGGCATGAGTTACTGTACCCTAGGAGGAGGAAGATTGAATAATTTCTCGTTGAGGTTGACACCACTTAATGATCATTATAATCACCGAATAAGTATATATTTGCTTTACCTTGATGTCGAAGTGTCACAAGGCATGCATTATTGCACTCAATGATCGATACATAATAAACCCGGCCCACTCATTATTTTCCTTTTCTTAATTTATTTTAATCTTTGTACGTGGCTTCTGTTAATGATGCCAACTTGACATGAATGGATATATAACAGCATGCACAACCTCAAATCAATTGGATCGAGAATCTCATCACCCTCCACTAAAATGTCTTTTCGATCTTCATTTTTTTTTTAATAATTTGGAATTAAAATCATGTTTTTTTTTTTTAAATGTGGGTCATGAAGTTTGTTTGTTTTTGTTTTTTTTTTGAACAGAAAGACATTTGCATTAAATCATAAATCCAAAGAAATGATATGGCTAAGCTCAGCTGGAATCATAGATACCCAGTTCTGAGGGAGCCATCCTGAAACAAATGAAGCCACCCAATGAGCGACACGATTAATCGATCTAGGTATCCAAGATACAAGCAGGTTAAGCCCTTCAACTAGCGCTCTAATATCTTGGATAATACAAGCACACTCCCATGGGGGATCTAAATCAGACACACTCAAGGATGTCAGTTCTTTGTTATCACATTCAATTTGCACCGAGTGAAGATTCATAGCTTTTGCCATTAAACACGCCTCCCTTAAAAGGTCATGGCTTCACAAGCTAAGGTAGACACACCGCTGACTTTGAATTTCCTTCCATCAATAAGCTCCCCCTTATGATTCCTCAAAACCACAGCACCAAAGCCCTCTTTGGTATCCTTCTTCCATGAGGCATCGCAATTAAACTTAACTTGATTTATGTCACGAGGACACCACTTACTGGCAGTAGAAGATGGAATGAAGTTTGTTTAGAAAAGCATTTTTTTTAAAGAATATACTCCTATCAAACAAAGAATGATGGTTTAATATCATACCAATACCCCTACATATTGCTTATGATTTTGTGATATGATATACTCGATGGCCACTCAATTCGGACCACAAGAACTTCAGCAAAGTACCCGATATGTGGTCTCCTTGAATATCTAATCCAATTTGCTTCTCATATCCGACCAAACAAAGGGTAATAATTGAATTCGATCTAACTATGTGATTGAATTGTGGGTCTGTAAGTAGAAAGAAAAAGTTATAAAATTTCACCAAATCAAGCTTGGAGATGAAGTAAAGATCAAGCAACCTCCAAAGAGAGGTTTGGATTAATGTCCAGCAAAAAGACCCATAGAAGGAAAACACGAGTTCAATTTAGGTTCTAGAAAGAATATGCTAGAAGGTTACCAATCAACGATAAGCAAAGTTTTTGTGAATTAAGTGTTAGAAGAGTGCATCTCCCCTGTCCTATGAGTTAACTCAGTCACATGATCTAATTTGCAATTAAATTTATAATTAAGGTGAAAAGAGAAATCTTGTGATTGATAGAGATAGGACAGAGCCACAACACATTGTTTCGATGATCCATAGTTTATGCCTCTAAACCACTTAGAGTTTACTAGTTGGCCATTTTGTACACTCTCCATTGAGAGGTCAATTTTTTTATTTTTTATTTTGTCAAAAATAAGAACTAATTATTACTTCTTCAGTAAAATAGTCTTTTTTTTTTTTTGGGGGGGGGGAAATTAAATCTAGTACTATTTGTTTTGAATAAAGCCAAAATAGGTGGATTATTGGCCAATAATCCACCTATTTTGGCTTTATTAAAAAAAAATTAAGTTTTGACCATAATTTTATACTTGTTAGATTCGTCTCGTCAAGAAGAATCCAGAAACCACAAAATCTTAATGCAAAACTAACGGATGCAAAAAAAAATTGAATAAGGACAAACGAATAATCCAATAATCCGGATTATTGGATTATTACCCAAATCACCCCTAAGTGAATTCGATCTATGCGATTGAATTTTGGGTATATAAGTAGAAAGAAAAAGTTAAAAAGTTTCACCAAATCAAGCTTGGAGATGAAGTAAAGATCAAGCAACCTCCAAAGAGAGATTTGGATTAATGTCCAGCAAAAAGACCCATAAAAGGAAAATACGAGTTCAATTTGGGTTCTAGAAAGAATATGCTAGAAGGTCACCAATTAACGGTAAGCAAAGTTTTTGTGAAACGTTAGAAGAGTGCATCTCCCCTGTCCAATGAGTTAACTCAGTCACATGATCTAATTTCCAAAGAACTCTATCTCACAAATAGTTTAACCATCAAACCACTCTCCAAATTGTTTGTTTTCGTATTTTCTAAGATCTGATTTTTGATAATATACCTTAACATTTGGGTTGCTTTACGTTTTGATTATTATTATTTTTTTCATTTTACTGAGTTTCTTTTAAACTTCTGTCACTATTTTAGGAATTATTGATTTGTCTCGAGGAGAAAAACAAGAAGCTGGAAAGTATAAAATATAAAACACAAATTCGAGAAATATTGAGAAATAAATAAAAAACTGAAAATTTGGATTACTTTCGTCCTTGGTGAATATATTTAGCTTTCAGAAGAAAAATATATATATTTTATTCCTCTCTTTGAAACAAACCTTGAACCCAACTATTTAGCTTTTGGGTGCTTTTGGTTTGTCCGACCTGGTGTTAGTTTTCGGTCTTTGTTGGAGTTTTGTTTTTGTCATGTGGGGCTAGTTTAGGTGTGTTTTTTTGGAGGGGTAGGGCTTTTTGGCCCGTGTGTTTCTCTTTTATTTGCTATTTTTGCTGTCTAGTTGGCTTGCCATCTTGGTTGTTTGGTCCTTAGGTGACACTTTCTGTTGTGTCTTTAGTCCGTTTAATCTTTGTCTTTTTATTTAATGACTAATATATTTATTTTCCCTAAAAAAAAGAACACTAAACAAATAAAATCGGCGCATAACAACAGTATTCCACAGAGGTCAACTATACTAAATTCTTTTTCTGGCCCAAATTGTACCAACCATGGTGTATACGTTCATACAATACGTCCCCTAAACTCTCTATGTGTAATGGTGCATGATACATGCATTTTTTTCACCAAATTTGCTATGAGGCACGAAATGAGGCCCGAAGGACGCACCGAAACCAATGCGACCCACCCCTTTTTGCTGGCAACCAAATTTGCCTTTTCGGGAGAACAGGCGCCAAAACAAGGAGAGGCAATTTTAAAAATTTGGGGGAAAATCAATGCACCCTTGTTTGTAGTTTGTACATGGTCCCCTACCTCTCCAAAACCACCAACACCCCAGTTCGTGGTCCCCTTTCCCCAAACCAGTAAAACAGCCCACCACCGGTGCCACCACCAATGCCACATGACGACCACCACCAACACCGTAGAACCACCACCACCGGCGCCGCTCCCCTTTTTCTCTTTACCACTCATCCCAAACCAATGATCAGGTCCTCCGCCATCGGAGCCACGCCACCAAGTCCTCTGGAACCTAGGTTTGTTTATGCAATTGTTGTTTAGGGTTGTCTTTTGCATAGAAAAAAAATCCTGATGATATAGCTTTTCACGCCATTTGTATTGTAGATGTGGGTTTCGTGGGTTTTGGCCCGTATTTGTTGTGCTGTAAAAGTTATAACTTCTTTAATAACTTGACTTGTTCCTGCCATATACTTCCAAGTTTTATATTCCTATAGTCTATATAATGAATATGCTCAACAAGTATCTCATTGATAAACAGTTCCAAAACAGTTTCCTATTACCTAGAATGTTCTTTTTTTTTCTTTTTTTTTTCGTACTTGCACACCATTGTTTTTTCATTATGTTTTAATGTTATTTATTTGTTTGTAGAATCACTGATATAGAGGTGGTTTTGGAACCTAAGGTTGGCACAATATTTGATTCTGAAAATGAAGTTCAGGAATGTTATGCTACTTATGCAAAAGCCAAAGGTTTCGGGGCGGTCACAAAAACCTCTAGGAAGCGTGAAGATGGGGTGAAGGCTTATATAACTTATGGTTGTCATCAGAGTAGAAAGCCCAGTACAACGGCTTTGGATCCCATTAAATCCCAGCCAACAACAAAAGTTGATTGTAAAGCCGCTATGAATATCTCTTTGCAAGTTGACGGGAAATGGAAGCTGAATTCGATTGAATTGAATCATAACCATGAGTTGGACCCGGCTAATGTGAGATATCTTAAATGCAATCGGATTGTCCCAGCACATGTGAAGAGGACAATTGAAATGAGCACGGCAGCCGGAATCAGATTAAACAAAACAATTGCCTCTTGTGTGATTGAGGCCAGGGGCCTTGATAATCTGACTTGGTTAGAAAAGGATGCAAGAAATTACAAGGATAAAGTCAGGCATTTACAACTCAAGGATGGGGATGCCGAGGCAATGCATAAGTATTTTGTCAAAATGCAAAAAGACAATGGTGACTTCTTTTATGCCATCGATGTTGATGAAGATAACCGATTGCGGAATGTCTTTTGGGCCGATGCTGGGAGTAGAGAGTTATACAAAGAACTTGGCGACGCGATGACCTTTGATACCACTTACCTTGTTAACACATTTGATATGCCTTTCGCACCCTTTGTAGGAGTCAACCATCATGGACATTCGATTTTGTTTGGATGCGGTTTGATATCACGGGAGGACACGACTTCATTTGTTTGGTTGTTTGAAACTTGGTTGTCTTGCATGTCCAATTGCCAACCTAATGCCATCATCACAGACCAATGTAGGGCCATGCAAAACACTAAAGGTCAAGTTTTTCCAAAGGCACGACATCGTTGGTGTTTGTGGCATATAATGAAAAAAATTCCTGACAAGTTAAAGGGATACAAGGAGCATAAGCCGATTAAGAGCATGTTGAAGAATGTTGTGTATGATTCCTTGGATTCGGAGGAATTTGAACAAAAATGGGCAATTCTCATAAAACAATTTGATCTACAGTGCAATGATTGGTTAGATGGATTGTACAAAGAGAGGCAACGATGGGTACCGGCATTCGTCAAAGATACCTTCTGGGCAGGGATGTCAACAACCCAACGAAGCGAGAGCATGAATGCATTCTTTGACGGTTACGTCCATTCCAATACCACATTGAAGGAATTTGTGGAGCAATATGAGAATGCCTTATTAAAAAAGGTGCAAAAAGAAGAAGAGGCAGACGCCAAATCCATGAATGTACAAATTCAAAATGTCACCCCTTATGGTTTTGAAAACTAGTTTCTGCAAGCATACACACTTAAGAAATGCAAACAATTCTGAGAGCAACTAGACAGTTTGTTTGGGTCCAATTTGACTGATGGACCGGTTGAAAATGGTGTTGCACAGTTTCATATTGAACACAACATGCTGGTTGGGAAGAAGAAAAATATATTCAAAACTTTTACTTTCCGTGTTCATTTTATTGAAGAGTCAAGAGAAACTAATTGTAATTGCCGATTGTTTGAGAGTAAGGGGATGGTGTGCACGCATATGATCTCGGTTTGGTGCAAAAAGAAGCTTGAAGTAGTGTCTGATAAATACATTCTACGACGATGGATGAAAAACTTGGCGAGGAGTCACTCAAAAATCAGGGTGAGTTATGCTAATTGGGAACGCAAGCCATAATTTGTTCGCTATGATAGTTTGTTGAAGTTATTCAATAATGCCGCCGATAAGGCCATGTATTCAGACCGCAAGACTGATAGGATGGCGACTAGGTTGCGAGAAATAGAGGCGGAGAATGACTTAGACAATGCCGAGTGTCTAAGCATTATGCCTATAGTTGGAGATGTACAAAATGATTTGTGTCACGCCCTCGATTTTATAACAATAAAAAGTAAACATTTTTAGAAATAAAAAGTGCATACTTCATACATTTTCTTCTTTTATCTCACCACAACGCTTCTTCTAAAAAAAAATACCCGTCTCCCTTTGGAAAGACATGAATTTAAAAGATAAATTGATTACATTCTTCCAAAACAATTTTAAAAAAAATAAGGTTACAAACCCATCTTAGTTTAACAAAAAATACATGATCATCTCCCAAATGAGTACCTACTAAGTTTCAATAAGAAACAATAACCAATGATGCCTTCAAAAGATTTCATGCACTCCCAATGCACTTCACGCCATGCTCCTCATCGAATACCTGAAAATTGATAGGTTGAGCTACACTAGCCCAGTAGAAAAATTCCTGACACAAACTCTATATATATATGCAGTGCACCATGCTTGTGAGTGAACCTACAATGCATAAGCCCAATTTTAAAAGTCATTCTTTCTTTAAATGCACGTCTTGTCACACACACACACACACACAAATACACCCTCGCACATACACGACACCACATATACATAACCACGCTTGAAAGGTCAAACCGATCGGAAGTACTCTTTACCACTTAATTTCCATTTCAACACCACCTTAGGATCACCACAACTTTGTCCCAGTCTTTTCTCTAACAATCAACTCCTTTTACTTCTCATCACACCCAAACACTCTAGTTTCTCAACATAACCACGCATTTTGGATTTTTTCGATAGATATTTCCTCAATATCGAGACACCTCTCATAAAATGTACAACGAGTACCACACAATTCCCAACTCTACGAACACAATCAAATCAACTAAGGAATGTAAGGATTATTACACAACAAACAACACATAAACAACCACACACAACAAGCAACATATAACAATAACACGCAACCAACAACACACCACAACAAACAACACAACATGTCCGACTCCACAAGCCAACAACTCAATTAAGGAATGCAAAAGACTAAAAGATTAGACACTCAAAATATCCCACCAACAGTTTCACTTACCAAGAACTCAACATGTCAAACCTTCCCAAACTCGTTCGATTAAGGGCATTTTCGTAATTTCATCACGGGTCAAGACCGTAAGCATCTCCATCAATCCATGCCTCAAATACACTCATAAATATCCCAATTTCATTACTAGGAAAGCAATATAACATATACACATGAATATCACAAAAGCCCCAATTTTGGTTTAAGCCATAAATTAGAAATTTCACAACACAACAACATCTACGAAAATCGTATGTGAAAACCAAGAGTTTATTATCTAAACACATAGATATATAGAGAGAGGAGAGAAATCCCTACTTGGCTGGGTTTTGAGCAAAACCCGAACTTCCGAAACTCAAGCTCCAAGCTTTTATGTATCCATGACGCATCCTACGCGTAATTTCAACCGACACACCAATTTCAAATCAAAAACTGATATTTTCTGGAAATAATTAAGGCACATCCCATACATCATTTCGTAGGTATACGAGTCTAGTGTCATAATCAAAAGACGGTGTACCAATCGGATACCCACGCTAGACGTTATGACTGTCTTCCCAAGACATGGCAGTGCTGTCTACACAAACACGAACCTAACAGCAGTTTGGTGTATGAATTTTCATATTTTCTGTAATTCGAATTAACCTCTGAAATGTTTACACAACACAAGAATTTTCGGAAATTTACTAGTTCTGGAAAAATGTCAAATAAATCGGCCAAAACAGTGTCTGCAGGAAAACGGATAAAACTTGACAGCCTGACTTTGAAAAATCACCATAAATCGAGATCTTAATGTTTTTGAGTGATTCTTGTGCCAAAAGTTTTGTATTGAAATGTACTTCAAAAATCCCAGAAGGGACCAAAGTCTAATTTGTACTTCAAAGATGAGAAAACAACCGAAAACCAAGACTACACGAATCTGCCAGAGAGCAGATTTCCAGATTACAGACCCGATTTTCAAAAATGCTTAACAAATTGAATACTCGATGGATTTGAGTGATTCTAGCGGCAAAAGAAAGGTCTCTGAGTTAACTTTAAATCATATGAAGAAACGAAAACCTAATTAACAGTTTATGAAGGAGAAATCGACCAAAAACTGAGACCCAATTTGCTGTAATAAAACTATTGTTCATATCAGTACATATACACGAATTTGTACAACAAAATCAACAAAAACGAAAGAGAGAAGAGGCATACATGTGGAGGTGGAGCTTGGGGAATGGAGGTGAGGATCGGACATAGTGGTGGAGATGGCCGGACGCCTCCCTCTCTCTCTTCCTCCTCCTACTCTTCTTTTTCTTCTCCTTTCTTTCTTCTTCTCTTCTTCTCTCCTCTTATCTTTTTTTTTCTTCCTCAGACATAAAATGGGAAAGTGATGGGAGTAGGTGGTGTGTGTGGGGGGGGGGGGGGGGGGGGGCGTGGGAAACATGGCATGGGTGGGTGATAGGCGCGCAAAATGTTCATATAAGCGCCCCTAATTTATGCTTGCTAAGTCTATTTATTTTGTTACTTGGAGTATAATGCATTGTTTGTGTGTTTTTACAGATATTTGGAGGATTTGATATAAAGAGCACAAAGATTGGATTTTATTTATTTTCAAAGCAAAGCCCGTGATCAAATTAATTCGGAAGTGGACCAAGCTTATAATTGAACCAACAATGAGAGGCACCCCATTATTTTACTATGTGATGAAAATTTGGGCTTTAGACTTACACATGGCCTTGGGCCAGCCACCAAACTGCCGTATGATAACACATGCACTAAGGTGGGTCATGTGTCAAGGATTGGATTACTCGGTGCATAGGCAAACTAAGGCAGCAGGAAATTAAATAGGATGGATCGGCTAGGGCTCCACTAGAGCAAGCAACCGACTTTGGAAAAAAACGTGGTGCGGCGCATGTGCTTATTATAAAAGGAGTCAGAGACTTGGAGGATACATCACGCACGGCAGCCCAGTTCAACGATTCCAATGTCCGGCTAAACCCTTCTCTAGGGCGTAGATGAAGCTTGTACTCCGAGTAACGTAGTTTTTATTACTTTTGCTGGATTTAATTATTCGGATTTAGTTGTGTGAACTAGATGATTTCATGCTATGAAATTGGTTTAATTTTTCCCATATAATCGTGTGTTTGATATCCGCGGTTTCAAATACTTTTTCATGCAACGGTTTTAATTGAATCCGTGGTAATTAACTGTGATAGATTATACTATCGTAAGACGCGTCGTGCTATTAGACGGTCCGTGCCATAGAGACGGATCGTACTAGTAAGACGATTCGTGCTAGGCGGAGATAATCTATGCCGCTTGATGATACACGAATATTTTTAGGAGATATTGCATGGGCCCGCGAACCCTAACGGTATCCGGTAAATCCGAATAAGAAATCCTCAATCGTAATAAATCTAGGTTACAAAGGGTCAAGTGGATTCGAACCCTAGACTTTTCTCTCATCGAATCTCTTCACTTTTTAATTGCTTAATTTTAATTTAGCTATTATAATTTTAGGAAATCAAACCAAAACATCTTTTTATCGAATTAATTTAGAAATCGATTGAAACAATTGCAATTTAGCCTATTAATCCCTGAGGAGCGATACTCGGAATATTTACCACTATTCTTTGAGTAGTAGTAATTGTTTCGTTTTATTAATTATTTTTGGTACGGAAACGACACGATCAGTGGGCGCGAAGCACGATGTGATATAATGTAGTACAATTTACTTCGAGAGGTGTACAAACTGTCCGAGTTTCGATTTCAGAAAAATACCAAAATATTCATACTGACTTAGAAAATCGTGGACAACGTTACCGTGTGCTCAGAATCGTCTAGAAAAATTTTAAAAATTAGGCACGCATTACGATGCGATCCCGAGTGACGTCATTAGATAGGTTTAAGTCCCACCACGCAACAGGTAAGCTAGTATCATCCACGTAGCTAAAAAAATCATATTCCACATCTTTATTTTATTTAACACAAATTTGCGGGTCTTTACAATTTGGAAAGTTCCCAAGAGAAATCAAATCCTATGGGTGATCCAAGTAAAGGGCCTCGGAGAGGGCAACCGCCGACTAAGAGGAAACAACCATTGAGTGAGCAAATAATTAGGAAGAATGCAAAATCAAACAAAAGGGTCCAATGTAGTCGCGCCAATGCAAACAGTATACCGGTATACCAATCATTTCTTTTCAATCAAATAGTTACATGCAATTATGTTCATTGCTTTGCATAATTTTGCATTTGACATTATTCCTTGTTAGGATGTGGAAGGCCTGAATGTTGTCAGTAAGGCTACGGATTTGTACGAGCTTATGACACAAGAGAGTGCAAATATTAATGTAAGTAAGCATTCATTTATACTACATCTTGTCCTTTCAAAAAAAATTATTTTTTTGGCAAGATACTCGATTGAGAAATGGTTATGTTTTTCAACCATCGCAGGGGAGTGTAGGATTTGTTGGCGCGTGGAACATAGACCTTAATGAATCTCTGTTTTGATTTGGATGTGTAAGGTATAATTTTACTGTATATCAAAGTTGGGGTATCTCGTATCCGTATTGTGTCGTGTCCTAATGACACTGCATTTTGGTGTTTTCCAGCGAGTTTGGCGGATATTTTTTTTGGGTTGATCAAGTAGTTGAAGGGAAGTTGTTCTGCAAAACATGGTGATCTTTTCAGTAGCTAGCTGGTGATTTTGTCCCTAAAGCTTCTTCTAGTTCAAAGAAGTTATATCTAAGGCGGATTTGGTATTTGGATATGTTTTGTATTAATGAAACGCAAAGTGAACCAATCTCATTATATACGCAAAGAGGGATCTATTGTGGTTTTTGATTATCCAGTGTGAAATTTACTGCATGGGATACTTTGTTCAACCTAGATGAATGATGGTCATACTTCATTACCAAAGCAAAAGGCAATGTTTTGAAATTTGTCCCTTTCCAGATTTGATATTTTTACTATTTAGCTTAGTTTTGCTTGTATTATCCATGTGGGAATTGTCCAATTCCTAGATAGTCTGCTACTGGATTCCTCTTTCTTTTTCTTTTTGGTTTCTCATTTAGCCTCTCACTCGATGTGTTGCCGTCCCTCATCTTTGCACTTGTGCTTGGATATGGTGTTTTCTCCTCGATGTACCCTTCGTTGAGTTTGAAAAAAATTGAGAGCTTTTGAAAAAAAAAATTGACAGGGTTTCCTTGCTTTATGGCCTAGCCCGACGCCTAGCGTCTCGTCTCAAACAAACAACATAAAAAATTGAGAGCTTTTATAATCATCATAAGCATTATTAACAAGTGGATGATCGGATTTCATTAACCAAACTCCATTCACAATCCAAATACACATATAAACCCATGCATGGTGTTTTCCATCCTACATTACAATTCACAATTGAAATACAATTTTGCAGGCTTCGCATTGCCACTATTGCAACAACTAATCGGATTGATTGCGCAGTCATGTTGTGGATCATCAATATGAACTTGGAAATATGCTACGAGTCGATCTCCTCTAACATCTTCTTCTGCAACTTGAATCCCTTTGGATACAACCTGATATACTCATGATGAGGGTTTGTGCTCCGTATGTATGTCAGAATAAATGTGCCAGGATACTCGGATTTCTTAAGGTTTCGCACCTCATCAACTTCTGCTTTAGCCCTTCCTAAAGTTGTTGTAGGTCAACATCATCTTCAAATGAAGCCACTAATGGATCAACAAAAAGGGCCATTACCTATATTAAAAGGTAGAAACTAAGCATCTATGAAACATTTAAGCACTCCACATGTTGAGTCAACATTAATACAATGAATTTAAATGGTGAAGCTCCATCCTGATGAGGTTATCAGTAAACAATTTCATGTTGCTACAAAAGGCCCATCTGAATGAAGGGAAAGAGGCAAATACAGGTTTTAGTTGGTATGGTTAAATGCAAATGAACGCTTTAGTTGGTATGGTTAAAGGCAAATACAATTTCAGTTGCTACATATTTTAGTTGAAGGCAAATGAACGTTTCTCTTCCTACTAAAGTTGGTATGGTTAAATGCTTGATTTTGCTATGAAGTATGAACAACTCCAATGGTCTTCATCAAATATTTTAAAAGAATCCAAACTTATCCCAAGAACCCACTTCCAGCAAAAGCAAAAAAATGAATGCCCCAGATCCTTTAAAATCATCTCCTCTGATATTTTACAACATTTCATGCTAATTCCCAAAGCTTCTTTCACCAACTTGTCTCTTCCTCAATTTGACATCATTTAGGCGAATGGACTGAAATTAAGCCTTCTGATGGACTAATTGCTTTCACAGTGGGAAGACCATTTCAGCAACATCATCTTTCTAAGACCTTAATGAATCAAATCCCTGAAAATGGACACTCAGAAACTATACCAGCTCATTTTAAAAGTTAAACACCATGGAACTTAACCAAGTAGAAATGAAATCAGTCAACCTCTTTGATCGGCCAAAAAAAAAATTCACACCATCGTAAAGCTAAAACATGAACTCAATCATGCAAGATAGGAAAAATCCTAATTTGTAAAAAGCCCCAATTTTTAATGAACAAACCCTAATTTTAGACAAATTGCAGTTAAGATCTAACATGAGAGAGGAACGTACCAAACCTGATTGTGAGGGTTTCGGGTGGCTGTTGGGTTCGTCGAGGATGCACAGATCCACGGTCAGTGTCGGTGGAGGTGGGGGACGTAGGGGAGGGAGAGAGAGAGAGATAGATCTGGTTCATGCTTTGGAGTGGACCCAAAAGATGCTCTTCGGTGGTGGTAGTTGCCGGTGATGGAGGGGAAAGCGCTGCTCCGGTGGTGGTCATCAAGGCAGGGGTGGTGGGAATAATCTCCTCTTCTTCTCTCGCTCATTCTTTCTCTTCGAACGTAGTATATTCCAGCGTCTCAGAAAATTGGGCCCTAATTTGAATTTTGAAATTTTCAAGGGTCTGTTCTCCCGAAATTTTGAAATGGGCAAAAGTTAGTGGGCCCCATGGTTTGCCAGCTCAGATCGGTCTCCCCTTCGGTTTTGTCTTCGTGCCTCAACTATACTAAATTCTTTTTCTGGCCCAAATTGTACCAACCATGGTGTATACGTTCATACAATACGTCCCCTAAACTCTCTATGTGTAATGGTGCATGATACATGCATTTTTTTCACATGCACATATGTAATTGCAACCTTAAATTGGCAGGACAGAACAGAACCGAATTATTTGATGATGATTCTAACGGTCCCGATGTCCACGTGAAGCATGCATGAGTACTGTGAAATAATGGTGCGTTTGTTTCCATCATTCCATGTGGAATTGAGGCTTAACTTTTCACATTTTTAAAAGTCTTACCATTAGTAAACAAACAAAAGGTTACCATAGTAAACGTTTTTGGCAGTAATTTTGTGACAACAGCAATGCTACTAGCTAGCTAGCTAGGATAGAAACGTCATAATCACGAAAACTCAACCTTTAGGAAAGGGAATCAGAATTGGGAATAGAGGAGAATCCAATATGGCCTGTCCAAGCAGAGCAATCTAACAGTTGCATACGCATCTGTGCTTGTTTGCAGTGAGATTACGAGTTCAATTCCTATGAAAAGAGAGTTGATACCATCGTTAGTGAGATTACGGGTTCAATTCCTATAGATTCTTCTGACGTGTGTCACCTCACTCTCATGCATAAGCATGTAAAATGGCTGTAAAATAAATTGTTGAGATTAATTTGTGTTACGTGTGTACAAGCTGGTCTGGAACAGCCTGCATCACCCAAAACAAAATAAGTATCATCATCAATTAATAAAAATGTTTTTGCTGTACGAACGAGACCAGGAATGACTGCGTGCAATACTTCCCATCTGCGTTTTCTTTTTTATTAGTTGTTGAAATCACGAATAAAATAATTGTACAATACTCTTTCACTCAACAATTTGGTTTTTGTCGTCGACCACGTCAGCAGAGGTCCCTTTCGTGGTCAATTGCACACATTAGTTTAACTGAGTTTTTCGTTTGATTTTAACAATTCAGTTGCTAAAATCGACTTAAAATCAATCATGATTTAATCACTTGCTATAATCAACCATGATTTAATCGTCTGGTGAACTCATTTGCTAAAATCATGGTCGATTTTAACAACTGAATTGTTAAAATCAAACGAAAAACTCAGCCTAAGAGTGTCCCTTGGGTGCATGCTTGGTCCAGCCATCAATAATTAACCATAGACTAAAGGTACTAGTAATTAATTAACAAACCCCAAATAAATAAATAAAAAGAAGAAGATTGAATTATATATATGAATGCGTGTGGTGGGTCGATATATTTATTAACAAGAAACTGGGATCCAAGAGGATCACTGCAAGGGATATCCACCCTAGGCTACGTGGCCCTATGGCCTAAATAAATTAATACTCCATCACTTTGATGAAAGCATTCCAGCCTAGCCTCTTCAAGAAAGCTTTGCTTGGTAGGCGTTGCCTACTCGCTCGAACAATGCTTTGAACACGAAAGTGTGAAGTTCGGCCCCTTCTCTCATGTTGAGCAACTGGTAGTGTATCGGTAAGCATGGACGAGCCACATACATGGAAACTTGCATGTATGGTTCTGGCCGGAGACACAAGTATACTGTACTAATATCTGTAGAGCTATGGTCAACGCTCCAAAGGCTTTGTTTTGGAACTTGTTTTTTGAGCATATATGAAAATTTCATTCATAACGTCAAACGCGTATACAATGAAATTAAAAAGTGTGCATTTTCGGATTAAAAAGTATAGACTCAAATTAAAATTCAGAAATACATTAATTATGAAATAGTGCCAATTAGGAAGAAGAGCTATAAACCACAACAAATAGGTTTGCAAAAGGTATGTGGATCCAGGGGAGAAATACTCCAATCATGTCCACTAGTATTTTGTAATCTAGCCAATAATTGAAAATTTACGATCTCTTTAATTTTCTAATTTACTCCATTCTAAATCTAGCATTTCTCAAAGATAGTACTAAAATAAATCTTTCTACAACTTACTAATTTGGCAAAATTTAACCTGTCATATTGCAAATGACAGTTTAAAAGCTCGGTAATTCGCCTCGAAATAACAAGCTGGCAGCGTACGTGGCAGCCATGTATTGGACAACAAGAACCGAAATAGAATGGGAAAATTCTTCCCAATTAAACCAGCACATTTTGGGGTGGGAAGAAGGAACAAAGTAGTCTCTCCTAACACGATACCGCTGTTGTACAGCTGTCAATCCTTCCATCTACGGCTACAATTCAGTACACACAACAGACCGCTGTCTACGTGGCTTTCACTATATAGCGCCCGATTCCTCCCACACCCACAAATCAAATCATTGGACCTCTTTCTCTCTCTACAAAATTATTGCTCCTCATCATCATCTCTCTCTAAATTTCTTGGGAGGTTTTTGCAGATAAGAAGCGAAAAGCAAGCGATCTCTGTTTCTTTCAGATACATACATATATAATTTTTTAGATTAGATACGAACACGGTTCTGGGATTTTGTTTTTTTTGTGTTGATTGAAATGTCATTGATGTTTGAATTTCTCATTCCTGAAGAAGAAGAAGAAGCCAGGGTTGAAGGAGAGTGGGAAAAAGAGAGATAAAATCGAAATTAACCCAAAACAGAGACCGACCAGGAGGAACAAAACCTAATTTGTTGTCCTCTGCTTCTGCTGGTAATTAATTCTAACGTTAAATTTGATCTGATTCCATTCCTCATTACTACTTGGTTTTATTGGCTTACTAATTTGGATTTGGATGAATATCTAACGAAATTTGCTCGTGTCGGATTTTATTATGTCCTTATCTATCAAATTGCAGCTTGTGTTGGATTTTATGATTTCATTTGATTTGGTTCTAGTAATGATTGTACATCTAGTCTAGGAGAAAAGCTATAGTTATACTACATGATCATATACTACAGTAGAGATTATGGGTGTACAGGTGGTATTTCAGTACTGTTTCATTACTCTTTTGATTTGATATACACACAACTTCTAATTCGAATCGTTACGTGACGATTTTAAGTTTGTTGGATATTTAGGATTTCATTGCTTCTTTATATTTGAATGATTACGTGACAATTTTTTGAGTGAGTTCGTTCGTTCGTGTCAGAATTTTTCAATTTCGTTGTTTGTTTCATTAAGGAAATCAATAATTGGGGTGAGCATGTGGCCATTTTGAGCTTGTGATGGAGTCCAAACGTACATCTTCGATTGGATTTTTTGTAGCGTGTGGATAGATTCATCGTTTTTCTTTGCGGAATTGATTCGAATGATTGATTTGAACGAGTCTGGGTTCAATTTGTAGGATGTCCTTCACAGTTAGGAGTATATGCGAAACAATGGTAATGTCTACTACAACGGAACCACAAACTGTTACGACGAAACTCACTCAAATCGAGGTGGACTCCGTTAAATGTGACTGCTGTGGATTAACAGAGGAGTGCACGCCCGCGTACATTGAACGGATTCGTGAGCGATACTATGGAAAATGGATCTGCGGCCTATGCGCTGAAGCCGTGAAGGACGAAATTGTCCGATGCGTGATAAGCACCGAGGAGGCCTTGACGCAGCACATAAACTTTTGCAAGAAGTTCAACTCAGCAGGACCGCCGCCTAATCCCGCGGTTCACTTGATATCGGCGATGAGGCAGATTCTCAGGCGAAGTGTGGATTCTCCGAGATCATTGAGGTCGGTGCCAAGCAGTCCGAGACAGGGCTCCTCCTCGAGAGGGATGATGGATCGTTCGGCAAAGTTTTCGCGGTCTGAAAGCTGTATTCCGACTCTTTCTCTGTCTTTGGTTGATTCGTCATCGTTTCGCAGCAGCAGTATCGATTCCATTGAAGAGGAAAAAGAAGCCAACGAATGATTCAAGTACGAGTAATAGTACTCCATAGAAAAGACTGTACGTAAGAATTAATCAGAGGAGGAGCTCAATCAATCCGCACATCCTAAACAGGAAAGAATCTACAAAGTCGAAAGTTTCATCTAAAAAAAAGACGCAAGGGGAGGGGGGAAATCGAAAATTCGTTAGATATAATAGTGCTTAATTTTATCATGTGTAGTACAGAACAATCATATTTTGCAATTGGAATTTGTTGTTTCTTATTGTATCTATTTGCATGAATGGTGGATGCAAGACTGGGTTTTTTTTCCTTCTGCATGATTATTCGACTTGTACACGCATTCTTGTGTGTGTTCAGCCTCACTAGCGATTATTAAGCTAGCGTCTCGACCACATGACTAACCTAGTGACAGGTTAGGCCACTAAACAGAATTAGAAGATGGAGGCATGGAGCTGTCCGATGAATTCGTCTCCAAGTTTGATGATAGTAACATCCTTCTTCCTCCTGATTGATTAATAATTTAGTAATGTTGGATTACCATGGGGGCGTTTTTCACATGGCACACTCTTGACAATCACGTAAAGACAAAATTTAGCAGGTGAAAGACAATGACGTACTTTTTTTTAACTTAGCGGGAGATAATGGCTGACCCATCTTAGCATCATATGTGTGTTGCGATTTCTCATGATTTGCTGGGAATATCACGTGAAAGATACCACATGATACTTTGAAAATATTTACTAATAAGTTTTCTTCTTTTGCTGTAATCCCAAATTAAGAGGCAATGTCCTAAAGGGAAACTCTTTTGTTTGTTTTGCTTTTATTATAATTAATTGGTGGGATGGTGTTTTTACACCAACTATGATTCGAAAATGGGGAAGTTTTGGCCTACTTTTTGAGTGAGAACAATTCCCACTTTCTGGTCTCTGTTGGAAAAGGAGCGCCGCAATCTTCTTATTGGCAGGGCTGGCAATGCTCTGTTATCCTCTTACTGTTTTGTGCTTTTCTCAATTTAGTATTTAAAAAAGCATAATTAAAATGGAAAGGCAAAATGAACCTTATGAAAGTAGGTGTCAACTGAAAATAAATGTTTGAGTCAGTTTATGCGCACCTCGATTAATTCTGGAGACCTAAAATTAATACTACCAAATAGACCTTCCAGTAACCACAAAGTTTAAAATATTTTACCTCAGTAAGATTTGAATATACGAGCTCATGGAAAATAAGTTTTTACTATTTTTTCATGCCCATTTGACCAAAGCCATAGGTTAAAGCAGGCGTCGACTTTAACATGGGGTTGTCTCTATATTGAGTGAAAGGGTATTCTTTGCAAATTGCAAGATTCTTCAAAAAAAAAAAAAAGGAGTCATGCGAGTAGCTCCAAAAAGTAAACAACGGACTTTTCCGGTACCAAATTGATTAACAAATAGATTGGTCTACGGAGTTGCTAGTTGTTTGATGATTAGGTTTGACAGCAGGAGATCATCTCTTCCGTCAAATAAGCAATAAATTTATCAAGATTTATAATATAAAAAGAAAAGTTCCAATTGTTAAATAGGGCTGTGAATGTGATACATTATATATTTTGCATTACATTCCATGAAGAACAATAGAGGCGGATCCACCGTTACTTTAGAGGGTTCAAGCGAGCCACTGTTTTAAAAAAATGATTATTATTTAACACAGTTGATGTAATTTGTTTAGTATTGGCGACATTGAATCACTCACGAGGAGCCAAAAAAAAAAAATTATCAATTGAATTTATGAGTAACTAAATGGTATAGCCTAACAAAACTAAGATAAACACATCGATCCCAATAGGCAACATATATCGTCAAGTTAGAGCTTATTTTATTGTGTATAGTTTTTTGTTATTAAATTTATATGTTTTTTTTGCAATTAAGGTCGTGGAACCGTTTCTTAAAAGATCAAATGATGGACCATATAAAAGAGGAAAAAAAGAAAAAGAAAATGGGAGGGAAATGAAAGGAAAAAATTAGGAAAGTTTTATTATGTGTAAAACTTGATTTTTTTTTTTTTAAATTTATTTTCTCCCCTCTTTCCCTCTAAACCAAACTACGGGGGAGAAATTTTTTTAATTTTCCTTTTTCTTCTTTTTTCACAAGTTCCAAACAAACCCTTAATCCCGAATTTGATATAGATTGGTGCATAGATAGTTTTGTTTTCGACAATAAGGGGTGTTTTGGCCAATTTACGGGTACCTCAACTATTAATTTCCTCTATTGATCTGTTCAAAGGCAAGTCATTCAAGAGAGGACAAGTGGTTCACAAGAAATTACTACTACTTCTTTACTGTTTGATTCCAATATAAAACATTAATTAATTGTGTGAAAAATAAACTCATCAACTAACTGAGCGTTGGGTTAAGGTGCTAGATAGCTGCAAAACGTATAGTATGATGATTGGGTCTGAGTCGTCTGACACAAGGAGATCGTCTTGTAAGGTATCACACGTTGTCAAGTGATGTGAGAGTTCCGTGACTCTGTCTTGGGAAATTGTACCTAAATGAGGGGAGGGGAATCCTATATTTATTTACCTTCCATCATGATTGGTGTGTTTATAATGATTGATCGTATCATGATGATTCCCAACTTAACAAGATAACTGATTTATGAAACCCATATTTCTCTATCACAAAATCTTGATGTTACAGTCAGTACGTGATCGCATTTGGCATAGCCATTCACGTTAACACGAGATTGAGCGTAAAAAAGAAATTTTCCGAGGAGATAGAACAATAAGAAAATGAGTACAAAAGATAGGAAAATTTTCATTTTTATCCCACGTAATACAGTATATACAAAGATTCATTTG
Source organism: Vaccinium vitis-idaea (assembly GCA_963854785.1). Lineage (NCBI taxonomy): Eukaryota > Viridiplantae > Streptophyta > Magnoliopsida > Ericales > Ericaceae > Vaccinium > Vaccinium vitis-idaea. Next base: position 475,912 of record OY978221.1, read on the forward strand.
ATCGAGTCTTCGTTGATTTTTGAAAATTAGTAGTACTCCTTAGTCATTTAGTTGTCAATGAAACATTGACACATAATCCATGTCTCTACAGAATCAAGGTAGTAGTATGTGTTTCCTTAGTGTTATTTCCGATGATGTGTAATTAACCTTATGAATTTCTGTAACGGGAAAGTAAACAATATACCAGTCTGACATAAGAGATACTTGGAAAAAGTTTCCCAGAGAACTACTCAAATCATCCGAATAGGAAATTGCAGAATTGCAATCTTACAGAAAAGCTGTTGTTTTTACAAAAGAAAAAGAAAAGCCAACATGAGTATCAACTGCACAAACAAACAAAGGACCATAGCTGTTGAAAGTTTGTGCGAAACAGAGGTGGAAAGTTTGTGCGAAAATAGCTGTGGAAGGGGGCTCCAGTTATGGCGAGGCCACACGATCCAAGGTTGCGGCTGGTGGGATTGGTTCCGGATTACCAAATGAACCCACGGAGAGTACCTCGGATGAAACATTATTTCATGAGTAGTGATTATTTTGCTTTACCAGAAAGAAAAACACTAGCCGAAGTTGATTCCTTGCGCCAATGGTAATTCATTCCCATAGTTGATTGTGCTGTGAGGAACAGTAAATGGTTAGGTCAGTACAAAATGAAGACAAAGAATGCTAGGGAAATTTGGACATCCAATCAACAAGAAGAGCTCACATTAGATGGTGAAATTTCAAAGAAGAAAGATTTTATTTTATTTTATTTTATTTTATATTCCCAAGAAAAATTCAGCATCAGCTACGCTAATCAATATTATCAAGCGAGAGAAGCTAGTCGATTTTACCAAGTCGAGCGCCGCATGTATTGTTTCCAAGAGTCGCTACCAGCCTCACGGCCACCACCTGTGCCTTTTTCGCCACCAAAAGCACCGCCAATTTCAGCGCCATTTGTCGGTATATTTACGTTCACAATCCCACAATCACTTCCTTGAGGCCTGTACCAGTTCCACCCATGTGAAGGTTAAAACAAAAAGTATCCCCGTTTAGGATTCATAATGGGGGTTTGGAAGTGAGAGTTGGGTGTAGACCTAATTTTCCATTAAATTCACAAAGTGGTTATCCTCTTACTCGAAAGTCGAATCCACAACCTAGAAATTAGTAGGGTGAGTTTTAGACCACTGAACTAGGGATCACCAAGTGAGAATTCATTTAGAGAAAAAGAATTGTGAAGAGGCTACATTAGTCTTGGAAATTAGGTTGTCCTAAAAGTACCTTCTTCCCAAGAGTGGTCAAATTTCTAACCCAAGTTCACAGCCCATTTGATCTTCTAGAAATTAGGTTTTAAGTTAGTAGTATCTGAAAAGAGAAACCACTATTCTTAGAAAACTAGATCAACAATACCACCCTTCCATTTTCTCAGCCAAAAAGAAACAAGATAAAACTTGTGTCTATGAGGTAAAAACACTCACCCAATCCATTTGAAGATAACATCAGGTTTGCGCGTGAATATAGAACTACTCAGTCCTTGAGGTACTGAGTTGTTGATCTCAATCGCTTCTTTTAGAGTCTGCAAGCAAAGTTTGGGAAACTTGTAAGAATAGCAGTGACGCCAATATGGGATGGAACATAGATTGAAGCAGCTCATCCAATTAAACAACTGAAACCTGCTTCACGAAAAGGTACCTGAAATTTCATAACATAAAGAACAGGAGCAAATAGTTCTTCTTTCACAACATCAGCATTTGGAGAAATTTCAATTATTGTAGGCTGCACAAAGTTTCCTTCTGATTCGATGACTGAACCACCTGTAAGGATCTTCCCTCCCTGAAAATATCATTAGATGAAGAGAAATTTTAGGCCCCAACCAGAGGAAGGGTCAGGAGACCTACAATTTAAAGAGCAGCAGAATGGTTTCTGAAACAGACACTGGAATAGCAGATACGGTGCGCTTGAAGCTTTAAAAATGCACTCAAAAAAGCTTCTAAGAAAGAACTAATAGTAGAAAGTTTCAACCCATTTATTACATTCTACACAGCACAAATCTACGAACACACAAAAGCACATCAATACAGTTATGTACTTGTAAAACCTAAAAGTGAGGATGTTTCCTTAAGGAACCGGGTGCTCATGTTCACCAAAGTGAGAATGCCAGCATATCGTACCTGTATTAATTTATAACTACTCCGTATACCGGCAAAAAAGTAAACCAAATTAAACCCACTAAATATCCCAGATTCCAAGCAAAATACACGCAAGAAAATAAACGGGACACTGGCAGTAGAGTTGCCTCATAAACGGGAGAAGGTGATACTAGTTTACAAGGAAAAGGAAAAATGTATATGACAATTCACAATTAATTCATCCACCACATTTCTAAGTCTTTGGGATTCTTGGTTAAGGTCATGTGTCCTTTAGTCGTTTACAATCGTCTTATATAAATTTGTTTCAAAGTCTAACACGAGTGCAGCTTCCTACCTCCTATATCTGTCAATCCGACTCAACTGAAAGAACACAAGAAACAATCATACAACAAAATAATTTATACACGCTATATAAACAGTGTTGTCATTTTCGACAACTTGTTAATAACTTGAGAAGAAAAGCTTTAGGCACAAAAGTAAGTACATGCCTGAGATTTGATGATCTTTATTCCCTTCTCAAAATTCTCCCTTGCAGCACGAGTATGCAGTGGCCCGAGCAAGGTACCACTCTGCAAAGGATCTCCTATTTTAACTTGTTTGTAAACTTCGAGTAGTTGGTAAAGTACTTTCTCATATATACTTTCATGAAGCAGCTATATAAGAAGAAAAGTTAAAAATGTTAAGATCTTGCATTAATAATAAAAAGAAAGCAAATTGCAGTCCCAAATTGTAACTTCATGTTACCAGCCTACGGCATGTGGTGCAACGCTGGCCAGCTGTCCCAACAGCAGCAAATAAAACAGAGCGAGCAGCAAGTTGGATGTCGGCATCATCCATGACAATTATAGCATTGTTTCCACTTAATTCAAGCAAGCATTTACCAAATCTCTCATTCACTGTTTTCTGAACCATTAGTCCGACCTGTATTTGGGCACGTCAAAGATGTTAAGTAAATTTCAGACAGTTGATTAAGAAGCAAAAGCATGCTAGGTGACAAGTAGGAATGACATAAGTTTCTTCAATGAACTGCTGTGACATATGTGCGAATTAGAAACGGTTTCCACAGTCTGGTTTGTTTAACGAACAAAGTAAAGGAAAACATGGTTCTACGATGCAATATGCAAATAGAACAATGACGAAAGTCCCAGGCGACAAAACACAAACACTCTCTCCGTCCAAAGGGCCACAAGCACGGAGGGCAAAGAAAAAGGAAATGACAAAGGGTGTTTGGTCCACAATGCTTCAACTCACAAAATGGTAGATTTAGCCACTCATGAAAAGGTAGAGCCCAAAGAAGACTTGGGAAAAAGGATCAATGGATCACTAAAGAGCTTGAGACTCTTGTGAGATTGGAGCATCAAGGCTGCAAGACAGAAGGAAGGTTCCAGCGTGCAGGAAAGTGTTTTCGCCGTCCATTGGGTCTTTTTCTCTATCTCGCTCTTCCAACTTATACTTGTGATAGGTGGGCTCAATGCTAGATATTGACCTCTTGATGAGGACAGGAATTTGGGTAATTGCAACGATCCTAATCAAAGGACAACATGGGTCGTTCAAGGATTTGTCATTCAAGGGTATCCATGGTAGTTGGAGCTCAAGGGTCATCCATGGTAGTTGGGAGGTCAAGGGTCTAACATGAATTAAGTGCCTGCATTAATATTCATCGAGATACATTAAACACATTTCTAGTTCATTGCATCTAATTTTTAGGAGGTTCAATGTATGAATTTAGTTTGGTTCATTCACATGCATTTAATTTTGTTCATGTATGCGAAGAATTTACAAATATTTAATTTCTTCTAAAAAAACACAGTTTCCAAGGAGGAAAATGAAGAATACCTTTGAACTTCCTGTAAATGAAACAAGAGGAATGCGAGTATCTTTTGCTATAGCTTGACCAATTTCAGCACCACCACAAAAAGAGGTAAAGATAGCACCTGGTAAATTGTTCTTTTCTAGAACCCCAGCCACTATCTTTGTCATCGCAATTGTAATTAAAGGTGTTGTTGGAGCACCTTTCCTGAGATTTTGTCACGTTGTAAGAGAAACAAGCAAAGGTAAACTAATCAAAGGAAAGCAAAAGATTGAATATTCGTTGAATATACAGCATTGCTACATGTCCATAGCTATGTAATTAAACTTTAATGTGTCCAGGTAGAAAGTTTCAACTTAGAAAGAAGACAAAATAAAGCCCTTCAAATCTCGTTTGCAGAATTCAACAGAAACAAATAGTCGGAGTTTCAGACTTACCAAACTACACAATCCCCACAGACTAGTGCAAGGCAAGCATTCCATCCTACAAAACCATATTATACGAAATGTTATGAAATTGAAATACCATTCAGTTACATCATAGTACAAGCCTACAAGGTAACTGGAATGCTATTGGATGGTTTGTCAAACCAAACACGAAAGGAGATCTTCGATGATCCCCTTCAATGTTGTTTGACAAGAAAATGAAGCACCTCTCAAAATATAATCCAAATTTGTTGAGAAAGAAAATAAATCTTACCAAGAACAGCACATGGAAAATTGAAAGCTGTAATTACACCTACTATTCCAAGAGGATTCCACATCTGTGACCAAAAGTGTGCAAAACATTAAAAATTGTGATGGGTATAAGTTTTCTCTATAAATTCCAAAACATTGAAATCAGCGCACCTCCAACATCATGTGATTTGGACCTGTTAACAAAATAACCAATATTATTTCAGAACAATTGCCATAGGACTTGAGTAGAAAACCAAACATCAGCTAATTGATCAGAAAGAACAATCTCGTTGGAGGTACTATGGTAAGTAAGAAATTAAAAAAACAAAGGTGAGAGATCAATAGCGAAAACAAAAATTGAAGGAGCTTAGGACAACTACCAACAGAAAGGTGGCAATTATTAAAATTTTAATTTTGAAATACGAGGAGTAATAATATTGAGCTTACGTTCTGAAGGTATGATTGATCCATTCAGTTGCCGGCTTAACCCCACAGCAAAGTCACACATATCAATAATTTCCTGCAGTAACAATACTTTAGTACGATTTCTAAACAGGCATGTTTCATTTTCTGTACAATAATCAGTTTCAGGAAGTCCAGTGGAAGGTAAGGGCATCTCTAGTGCACTACCTAAAAGAGTTCCCTAAAGTGCCCTAACTAGTTAACTAAGAAAAACTCAAAAAATGGTCTCTAGTGCACAAAAATTGACTCCCTAAAATCCTAGGTGGCACCCCTCACTACCTAAAGTGCCCTAAGTGACTACCTAAATTTGGGGAGAGACTTAAGGAGAGAGAAAGAGGAGAGAGATAGAGAGAAGGGAAGGAGAGGGGAATTTTGTGGGACCACTTGGCACCCCTCACCACTTAAATGGGTCCCACTCTAAAAGATAATGAACATTTTTAGGGAGTCCCATTAAAGTGCATTTCTCTTTAGCTAGCTAACTAAGTTCTTAGCCCACAAAATAAGGTCTCACGCGTGCTTAGGTGTACACTTTAGCAAACATTTTTTAGGTAGTGCACTAGAGATGCTCTAATGATATATCAGATGAATAAGTAATAAAAGCTGATTTCTTAATGTAACCAGCCGTAACTGACTTAGAAAAGCCTATTCTCGTTAATGTAACTGTAGTGGGCCGAAATAAAACAGTCCAAATGGGGCTCGGTGGAAGAGCCCAAAGGGATCAAGGCATAAAGGGAGTATCAAGCCCGGTAGAGGAATGCTATGCGATGGGCCATCCGAGACGGGCCCATCCGAGACACATGTGCATGCTACAGCTGTCCCTACGTCAGCATGACATTACCCGAAGCGGTTACGCTACGTGCCCAAGTCTCATTGGAGGACGCGTGCATGCGATGATTACAGATCTGGCTCGTGATGCTCGGTGACGTCATCCGAGCCAGAATGACTAATTTGCCCCTGTACTTGGGGAGCCTATATAAACGAAGTAAAAGAGCCCTAAATGAGGGGAATATACTTTCTCTCACTACAACTACTCTCTCAACACACCTTTCTTCTCCGATCACTTACTTGACCGTCGGAGTGCCTTCCCTGGCCACTCTTCGGCCAGGTTAGGCGCTAACGATGGTTGCTACGTGTGCAGGTGCACCATGGGGTACTCTAGCTGCTCATTCGGGTCAAGTGGAAACGATCAAGAGGTTCATCCAGGGATTCAGGACACCACAGTAACCATAAGAACAAATCTTAGTAACAGACACAGATGGGCAGTTCTGGAAACAATCAACAGTATAGCCTTATTTCAATTTACATGCAAGATCCATCTACAAAACTTGTTTTTAAGAGGAGTGGGAAGTAACATAGCACACCTGAACCTCCCCAATTCCTTCAGGAAGTATTTTCCCCATCTCAAGAGAGACAAGCCGACCAAGTTGCTGAAGTTTAGCTCTCAGTGCATCACCAATCTGTCTAACAATCTCACCTCTCTTTGGTGCAGGAATCTGAGATAGGAAATGAACCAACTATGAAGGGGCAAAGGTTCTATCTTTATGCAGCGATAACTCAAAACATTACATATATACATATCATAAACCATTACAACTAATGAATCCTGCAAAACAATCAGAAATTTCCAAAAATATATTTTATCAATGATGTACTCACTTGCATCCATGTCTTTGCTGCTTCAAAGCAAGCTTGCATGCCCTCCTCATAATCTTGAGTGGAAGCTTCTGAAACTTCAGCAATTGCCTAAATCGAGAAGATAAATGATCAACGACTTCGATTGAAATATATTTTACAAAACAAAAGCCTTCTTCCAGCAGAATGAACAAAACCAAACTGAGCCTTAAGTCTGAATCAACTGGCATCGTCTGCATGAATTCTCACCGCAGAATGGGCATTAAAAAAATTAAGATTCCTCGGTTTCGCATTCTATATATTCTGGTTGCGAAATGTTAAGGGGACAGAAGAGCGTTGGACAAATCATATGATTCTTGGAGCATCTCCATTTCAGCTCCATCAAGTTAACACCTTTAAACAAAAGAACAGACCAAAGAAAAACTCCTATGGCAGTCTGTGAGCTGAAGTCCAACAGAGATAATACGTAATTCCAGGTCTACTAATCTCCGATCCTACAAATTCGCAACAATCGAACTCGAATTTGAGCAAATGATTTGACAATCGGATAAGCAAAGCCAGCAAACCTGATTATTAGCAGGATTTACGGAGGTGATTACTGGACCGCTTCCCTTCCAAACGCCGTTGACATAGCATCCGGTATTGCGAGGGCCAAGGCCGATCTCCTTGAGAAACTCGTACTCTTTGTTTGCGAAACTCATCTCTGTCGAATAAAAAATGTTACAGTATCTCAAACAAAAAATTAGGTGTAGAAAAGAAACCGATAATATGTGTGCGAATGTGTGTGGTTTGAAATCAGTGAGGGGAATACGAACTTCGAACTGGAGAGAGATTGGGAGGAGAGAGAGAATGGTGGAGATTGGAGAAGAGACGAAATGCAGAATTCGATTGAAGGAAGCAAAGGGAGAGACGTAGCATCAGAGGACTGTCTCGTGTCGATTGGATTGGCAGGGAGTCACGCCGTCCCTTTCGGATTACTACTACTAAAAAATTTGGTGATGGCCTGTGGGTATGGAGTATGGTACTCCATTAATGTTATGGATGGATAATTTTGAACTGCGTTATGGATGGATAATGGCAGTGACAGTGACCTCAATAAAAAGTCCATTTTGATAACACCGGCATCCTCGGGTAAAAAACTGGTTTTTGGTTTTTTCATTTGTTCTTATTTAAATTTTTTTTGCATTCGTTAGTTTTGCATGAAAATTTGTGGTTTCTGAATTCCTCTCGACGAATCTAACAAGTATAAATTTATGGTCAAACCAAATTTTTTTTAAATAAAGCCAAAATAGGTGGATTATTGGCCAATAATTCACCTATTTTGGCTTTATTCAAAAAATTTGAGTTTTGACCATAAATTTATACTTGTTAGATTCGTCTCGTCGAGAGGTATCCAGAAACCACAAAATCTTCATGCAAAACTAACGAATGCAAAAAAAAATTGAATAAGGACAAAATAGAAAAACTAAAAATGTGTCGAGATATCATTGAGTTCAAACTGATTTGACAATATAGATATCATTGAGTTCAAACTGATTTGGCTAAATTGAAAAAATTGGTTTTTTGGTTTTTTTCGTTTTGTCCATATTAAAAAAAAAATTGCATTTGTTAGTTTTGCGTCAAGATTTTGTGGTTTCTAGATTCATCTCGACGAGATGAATCCAAAGAGTATAAAATTATGGTCAAAAGTAATAGTTTTTTGAATAAAACCGAAAATAAACCAGTTTTTTGGATTATTTTTCGTTTTTATTCACAAAATTTTAAGTTTTGCTAATAATTTTATACTTTTTAGATTCCACTCGTCGAGACAAGCCAAGAAACCACAAAAAATCGACCGAAAACTAACAAATGCAAAAAAAAAAATTAAATAAGAACAAAACCAACAAAAAAAAACCAAAAAAACAGGTTTTTCAAATTAGCCAAATCAGGAATCGTTTAATCTTTAGCAAAAGTTTGATTTTTTTTTCTTGAAAAAATGTATTGGCCTTATTCGTTTGGTAGTTTTAGTTTAGTTTTGATGATGTAAGCAGGTGTAATAAGTTGAGAGAGATAGAGAGAGAAATGAGGGAAATGATGATGTCATCAAAACAAAAACTGCCCCAAAATTGTAAACCGAACACTGCCATTATCTTTGCATCCTCGTTCTGTTGACCGGACTAACAATTTGGGACAGATATGGTGGTCTTGTTCGTTTAGTAGTTTTTGTTTAGTTTAGTTTTGGAGATATGTGTAATGAGTAGAGAGAAATAGAGAGAGAAATAAGTGTAATGATGAAAAAACAAAACTAAAACTAATCTAAAACTGTGAAACGAACAAAGCCAGTATAATCTTTCAAGACCAGATCCTCTCATGTGATTTTTTACTAGAAGCGGGGGCCTTGTAGTGAGGTTAGTTGTATCAAGTCTCATCTGACTGTCTATCTTGGCACCGACGACTCCGATTTAATCCAAACTCCAAATGATTTAAGTCATTCATTGTTTGAATCAAAATCTGAGGCGTTCATTACAAAGATGGATGGCCGACTGGGCTCACTAAAAAACTGTAGTGAACCCCTCACTACAAGAACCCCGTACCCTTTTTATTCTTTAATTTTTATTAAATTAATAAATAATACTACTTATTAAGAAATAGCCAAAAATAAAATACTATTTTCCGATGGAGTAGATGATTAAACAATTGAACCATCAGATGAGAAAGTACAGATTCCTTGCGGTATCACTGTTGAAGTGTCTTTTTCGTTGAGGTAAATTACACTCACTTCCCCAGAGGTTTTTGACAACTACAGAGAGCTCCCTTCATTTATCTGAAATAGCCCTGACTTCCCCTGTCAATAGGGGTGGGAATTTATGACACGACACGATAACACGACAAGAAGTTAGCGGGTTAGGGTTGACTATTTTGGACACGAAACACGTATATGTCACGACCTGATAACACGATTATTAAATGGGTTAGAATCGGGTCAACCTGCATAACCCGAAAACGACACGGATTAACCTGTTCATCTATCTGTGTGGACATGTTAACTCGAACCTGACACGTTTAAACCTGCTTAACCCGAGAACGACACGGATTAACTTGCATTTCTAACCCGCATAACCCGAGAACAACATGTATTAACCCACATAACCCGAACCTAAAATGGCACGACACATTAATCGTGTCATAACAGGTCAAGTTTGGGTTGACACGATGGTTGTGTTTGGTTTGGTTTTGAGTTTTGGTTTTTGTAATGATTAGAGGGAGAAATAGGTATAATAATTAAAAAATAGGTATTAATGATTGGAGAGAGATAGAGAGAAAAATAAAAATAATATTTAAAAATAGAAGTAATAATTGAATAATAATTGAGAAAACTAGTTTTTGGAAACCAAACCAAACAATGTCGATTAATTTCAGGTCGGGCTAGGGTTGGTATTTTCGACACGTTTAGGTAAACAGGTATTTTTCGGGTTGACACGTATTGACCCGAACCCGAATGGACACGACACGACCCGACACGATGCCCACCCCTACTTGTCAGGCATGTTGGTTGGATGTCGTTCGCTAGGGTGGCTTTTTACATTTTTTCCCTTAAGAGTCATATTTGATTCACTTATTTACCCATCTTTGTACTCCTCTCTCTCTCTCACACACACACACACACACACACACAAACAATCTTCTAAAACCCTGTTTGGATTGGTCGCCGGTTGGCCCATCAACCAATCAAGATACTAGTCCAGTCAACCTTCCAAACCCGCTTGCTCTCACTTTGAACTGTTCGAACCACCAATTCAACCGGTAAACTATCATGGAGATTTCACTACAAATAATGAGGAAAAATGGATTACTCTGAGTCGAACCCAGTACGTCTTGGCATGTAGGCGATTATTGGAGGGCTTTCTTTGCCACTGCAACAAATGTAGTAATACATAAGTCACTATTGATAATCAGTTTTACTTATTCCTTGTTAAATAATAAAGTAAGAGAAGTGCTCAAAATCATAACATACGTGATTGAGGATGCATTCTTTATTTTCATTCAAGGTATTGTTGTGTGATTAATTTATTTTATTGCATAACTAATCATAAAATTCTGATTGAAACCCTATTATTTTGAATAAAGAAAAAAAAAAGGTCAAAAAGTCAAAGTGAATTATTAGGAAAAAAGAAAAATGTTAACCTCCATCCAATAGGTAGAAAATGATGTGTAAAACGTATATCGATATCCGAGGAAAACCGTACTTACTCCTTCATGAAAATATATTGTTACCAATAAAGTATGTATTAAAATCCAAACTTATGGCTAATAGGTGAAGGTTAGGGCATCTCTAGTGGACTACTTAAAATAGTATCCTAAAGTGCCCTAACTAGTTCGCTAAGAAAAAACTCAAAAAATGGTCTCTAGTGGACAAAAAATGACTCCCTAAAATCCTAGATGTCACCCCTCACTCCCTAAAGTGCCCCAAGTCACCGAAATTTGGGGAGAGACTTAAGGAGAGAGATAGAGAGAGAGAGAGAAGGGAAAGAGGAGAAACTTTAAGGAGAGAGAGGAGAGAGAAATGAAAGACTTAAAGTTAATAAATATATATATAGGTAGTCCACTAAAAAGTACATTCTTCATTAGCTAGCTAATTCTTAGCACACAAAATATGGCCCCACATGTGCTTAGGTGTACACTTTTAGGTAGTCCACTAGAGATGCTCTTAGCCACTAACCAAGGGAAAAATAGTTACCTTGTTCTCTAATGGATTTTATCAAAAGCCCTTGATTTTATCTATTCGTAATGCAAAAATCTATAAATTTTATCAAATGTTTTCACAAATAAATAAAATCAAGAGCTTAATTTTATTAAATTTTGATAAAATCAATTGGAGAACAAGAGAAAAATTACCATAATGTATCTGGGAAGTGAAAGCATTTTCAAATTTTAGAGAAATTCTAGATATTTTTTTTTTGAATATGCAGTGATGTTGAGGGGGAAAACGTGTCGCAAAAACATTTTTCAAATTTTAGAGAAATTGTAGATATTTTTTCTGAATATGCAGTGATGTTGAGGGGGGAAACGTGTCGCAAAAGCATTTTTCAAATTTTAGAGAAATTCTAGATATTTTTTCTGAATATGCAGTGATGTTGACTTGTTGAGGGGGAAAACGTGTCGCAAAAACATTTTTCAAATTTTAGAGAAATTGTAGATATTTTTTCTGAATATGCAGTGATGTTGAGGGGGAAAATGTGTCGCAAAAGCATTTTTCAAATTTTAGAGAAATTCTAGATATTTTTTCTAAATATGTAGTGATGTTGAGGGGAAAAACGTGTCGCAAAAGCATTTTTCAATTTTAGAGAAATTGTAGATATTTTTTCTGAATATAAATTGTAGATATTTTTTCTGAATATGCATTGATGTTGAGGGGGAAAAGCGTGTCGCAAAATCTTGCCGAAACACCTTGAAAACTTGGACAGTTTTGGGGAAAATTTTCCTACCCTGCTACTCCTGCCCTTTTTTTATTTGACGAGAACATACGGGTTGTGTTTGGTTTGAGTTTTGGGTTTTGGTTTTTGTAATGATTAGAGTGAAAAATAGGGATAATAATTAAAAAATAGGTATTAATGATTGGAGAGAGATAGAGAGAAAAATAAAAATAATATTTAAAAATAGGTGTAATAATTGAATAATAATTGAGAAAACCGGTTCTTGAAAACCAAAACGAACAAGGCCACGAAGACGTTTCGAAGAAACTTCGCCCAAGAAGACACGGCAGAGCTCAACGACAAAATCTTCCATTTTACACTATATTGGGTACCCTTTTCGGAAACCTAATTTTGTTATCTGGTGCCATCAAGCGCTAGCACTGTTGAGAGCTGTTCTTCGTCATCCAATATCATCACTTTTTTCAAATCTCCATCGAATTTAGGTTCTGGGGTTTCGTTGGCTATCCATCGGAACCCATTGACAGCTCTTTTGTTGGGTATGAAGCTTTGAAAATTGGTGCTTTGGTGAGTTATTTGCGATCATCTTTAGAGATAGTTTATGGGTTTTCTTTGATCATTCATCGAAACCCATTGACTCTTTTTTAATTGGGTACTACGCTTTGTTTTGGCTTTTGTGAATTATTTGCGGGTACATATTGAGAGATTAGAAATGATAGAAGTGATTTGTGTAAATCGTAAAAAACATCGCCAATTTCGTGGGATCTTGAATGGGTTATTTGCCCTAATCTTGATTTTCTTCTTTTATAACCGAGGAGATATCTTGAGGAACCCACTTATCAAGAAATCGGTTTTCGTTTCTGATCCCCGGTTGAAATTGACCGGTGGTTCCTTAGTGGGTTCAAGTAATTCGGTGGTAGTTCGCCGAAGAATGGTCGAAGTTGGTGCTAATTCATCAAATTTGGTAGATGGGGCTGGTCAAAATAATAGCTTGATAGTAGCTGACCCTGATTTCTGCACTGGATTGTTCAACCACGAGGGTTTCGCAACCCACTGTGAGTTCTTGAAAGTGCACCCCGAGTGCTCGTCCGGTGGGTTCTTCGATTACGTGAAGTTTTTCTATTGCGATTGTAATGAAAATTCATTGGCTTATGTAGTATTTGGTATTTGGCTAGCTGCATTATTCTATTTGTTGGGTAATACTGCGGCCGATTACTTCTGTTGTTCTTTAGAGAAGCTCTCTAGCCTATTGAGGTTATCTCCAACAGTTGCCGGGGTTACTCTTCTTCCGCTTGGAAATGGGGCTCCAGATGTTTTTGCAAGCATTGCTGCTTTTGTGGGGACAGGGACTGGTGAAGTGGGTCTTAATAGCGTATTGGGTGGTGCAGTCTTTGTAATCTGCATTGTTGTTGGGACTGTTTCTCTTTGTGTTGCTGACCTGGACGTTCAGATTGATCGGAAATGTTTTATAAGAGATATTGGTTTTTTTATAATAACTCTTGTATCGCTTTCGTTGATTTTGTTTGTTGGTAAGTTAAGTGTCTGGGGTGCGATTGCATTTGTATCCATTTACGTGGTTTACGCCTTTGCTGTTGGAGCAAATGAGATTTTGAGGAAACATGCTCGAATGTTAAAATTGGATGCAGTTACGCCACTGCTTCCAGTGAGAGGAAGTGTGTTTCCCCAAGGGAACCAAGAGGGTGATTCTATCTATAGCTCTTTGCTTGAGATTGACACAGAAAGTGATACAGTCCATTCCCACAGTTCATTGCCTCAATGGATGTGGGCATCCAATGTCGCAATATATTCGAATCAGTCACATAAGGGGCTTGATGGTGAGAGGCCTGTGTGGGGCTGGATGGATGATGGTATAGGAACCGAGCACTCATCGTTCTCCTGTTCTAAACTATGTTCACTTTTGGAGTTGCCTTTAACAGTGCCGCGTCAGTTGACAATTCCTCTAGTCGAAGAAGAAACTTGGTCAAAACCCTATGCTGTAGCCAGTGCTTCATTGGCGCCCGTTCTTCTGGCATTTCTCTGGAGTACCCAAGACAGTGTGGGTTCTCGAAGCAGAAAAGTCGCTTACTTTCTTGGCATTTCCGTTGGTTCTGCACTTGGTGTTCTAGCATATCGCTATACCAGATCAGATCGTCCACCTCAGAAGTTCTTACTTCCCTGGGTTTTGGGTGGTTTCTTGATGAGTATCGTATGGTTCTACATGATTGCGAACGAACTGGTAACTCTGTTGGTAGGACTAGGCTTAATTGTAGGGGTTAATCCGTCAATCCTTGGATTGACCGTATTGGCATGGGGAAACTCAATGGGTGATTTGGTCTCAAATATCGCATTGGCTACAAATGGTGGGGATGGTGTGCAGATTGCCTTTTCCGGATGCTATGCAGGCCCCATGTTCAACACTCTGATTGGTTTGGGGGTATCAATGTTGCTTGGAGCCTGGTCAGAGAAACCTATTTTATACCTTGTTCCAAAAGACCAAAGCCTGTTTTATACAATGGGATTTCTGTTTTCAGGACTTATCTGGGCACTTGTTGTTTTGCCAAGGAATGATATGCGTCCTAGCAAGAGACTTGGAATTGGCCTCATTGCTCTCTACTTTGTATTTCTCTCTGTTAGGGTAATTAGTGCAACTGGACTCATACAATTGTCTGGTTTTAGTTGACATTTGCAGTCGATAAACAGGGAAGGAGCAAGCATTGAGAGATTTTCTGAATCATGGATGTGTAGTTTTGGGTGATATATTTTCATCTTCAAATTGAACCTCTCTTTTCATCATCACCAGGTATTTGGAATCGAGTTTTATATTTCAGAAGATGATACTTTGTACACACCTATCTGAAGATTACATACTTTTGTATAGTGGATTTGTGGAGAGGAAAAACTTGGCCGCAGACCCTATGTTTTGCAAATTCTTAAAAAGTTTGTCCACTCACTGCCTAGCTAATTATAAAAAAAAGTAAAGCGTTTATTCCTTTCTGTTCCGTTTGTTGCATGAGACCTCACAATGTCTTGCATTTCTTAGGACTCTGGGGGGTTAGCATATTTTCTTCGTCCTCCTAGTTTAATCTGTTCTTGTACTGCATCGTTAACGTCAGGAGTGAAATTAACTAGATGAACCTGTCTTCATACAAGACTGACCTGAAAGCTGGAGATCTGTTACATAGACTGTCATACAAGTGTTCTGTATGGATATGTGTTTGAATATTGGTCAATTCATTTGA
The DNA here is from genome assembly GCA_963854785.1 of Vaccinium vitis-idaea. NCBI lineage: Eukaryota > Viridiplantae > Streptophyta > Magnoliopsida > Ericales > Ericaceae > Vaccinium > Vaccinium vitis-idaea. The sequence goes on from OY978221.1 coordinate 491,266, forward strand.
TTTCCATGTCAAGGACATAGAAATAGCGTCCCTTGAGTTCCTTGATTTTTGAAGTTATAGGGGGGCCACCATTTCAGTGTTAAAAACTTTCTAAGTTTCTTTTGTCCATTCTCCAGGCGATTGGGATTTACATATATACTGTTATGGTTTGCATAAAGTTTGTCAAGGAACATGGAGATACACAAGATATTGCGATTTCTTTGTAGTATTTCTTATGAATTTCTCGGATTAGTAGTGTAAATGTCTTTTAAGGCATTTCATGCATGATATAAGGAGCTCAGTGCTTAGTTTATGGTAAATTCCATTTGCAACATACGCTTGTGGTTGTGTCAACTAAGTATGTGGACATAGTTCACATACCATTATCTAAGTGTCGATTGACGAAGAAGGTTAGACACGTAAGAAGATTCATGTGAATCATGTAATACATCTAGAGATCTTGATGAACGATTAACGCATGAAAGCTGGAGTCTTGAGAGTAATGTGGTTGATGGAACGGACCTTTTCAATTGCTGTTTGAACTATAATTGCAGCAGTCGACTGTTCTCTTTGTTTTCGCCTCTAGCTCTTTTTCAAAGCGATTCACAACTGGTTTGGAGGTCCTTAAGAGGATGGAAACCTAGATAACTGCCATTATTGGAAAAATAGTACTCCTATGTAGGTGTAGTATTGGATAGGGTGCACTCCTTTTGTTACAACTTTATCAAAGACTCAGTGACTTGGGTAGTCCCGAGACCAGGGTAGACAATTCACATTGGAGAGCCCATCTTGGACTTAGCTCTTCCATAAAAGCAGAGTAGACTACGAATCGCTTCTGCTCAATGCAGTGAAAGCATGGAAAGGTTACGGATATGACCTTAAAAGGAATACTATTAACGATTGCTTGGTTTTAAGTGCATGTACTTTTGTCTTTTTTATTTGCCATAGGCAGCGTTAGCGGCAGTAGTTAGATTAAGGCAAGCCGAACTACTGTCAGTAGTTAGATTACAGCAAGCCGAACGTAGCTCTATCTACTCGAACACGAGACTTCTCCCTTGGCACTTAGGCCCTCCTCCTCTGCTGCTGGACCAAAGGCACGTTGGCTAAGTGCTTGTACTTGATACATGCAGGATGACTTGATGTTTGGGATACCAGGGAAAATCATGACGCAGATCAAATTTACTAAGGCCTTGTTTGATTGAGCGGGGAATATACTTTCAGAGAATGAGTAATACCACCACCTAAACTATAACCCCATTCATTAGTTGCATCCAAATGCCAAAATGTGAATATAACGAAAAAAGTGAGCTGTATTGTAAGGTTCCTCCCTTGTGGGTTTTCTCAGGTAGAAAAATGTGTACTTATCAACCAATGCTTATAATGGAACTATTGTGGTGACGCTCAAGAATGTACCACTCTTTACATATTCGTCATTTGTAGCATTTCACACCAATGTATCATAGCTCTGCTCTGCCCCAGACTAACTTCGCATGGATCATAGCTAATTATACGTGATGCATATTCATATGTACATACATTCTTAGAGTTAACAGACAACCATAAAATAAATATGCATGCGCCCAATTGCACCATATGTGGGGAAGATTATGAAAAGAGTAAATTTTGGAAAAGAGGATCTAGTAGTTCAGTTCTTAATCTCAACTAAACAAACTTCAAGTAACATTGTACACACCGATCTTTGATCGTCAACGATTGTCAACATCAAACTAATATCTGTTCCAAAAAAACATCTGAAGAAATGGATTGGTCTTGAACATGTCCAATGTGATGCTACTAAATGCTCTAGTGACCATACTTCTGGAACTCCCATTCACTGTTATCTGCAAAGTGAGAAGACGCGAGAGTAAATTAAAGAACTCAAAATTATGGTGCAATTTCATGAACAAGACATAAAAATTAGTACAGTATGAGTGTAGATTAGTAGAATACCGAGTGGGCACACTTGGCGGGTTTTGAGCCATCGGCTGATGCAGTGGAAATGGAAGGCATGATTGCATACACCTGCAGGAATGTGAATCAAGCTTACTTAAAAGGACATAAATGACAATAAGAGAGACAGAGCAACAACCACCGAAACAAGAAGTCAAAAAAACAAAAATGAATTGGACCACGGAGTCTCGAAAAGGATCGGAGCAAGAAAATCATCATCAATTCGTCAGCATGAATAAGCAACATAAAAGAGGAAGGATATCACCGAAACATCAACATACTGATGAGAATGAATGCGAGTCAGAGATCTATTTGATTTTTTGTCATCAAGTCACGGAATTATTGTTTGGATGATTAGAGTTGCAATATTGGTAGTTGGGGTACTAACCACCAGCTTTGAGATTTCAAACTATTATTTAAGCCAGTTCAACAATCTTACAAGCCATTACAATCGAAAATGACAAACCATATGACTTCAGATCGATGCCAGGCAAATAGAGTAATTTGTGGCAACAAAAAAGATCAGAGTGTTTACAATGCTAACAGGGTGGACACCTATATTATGCTGCGTTTCTTTACAATCCAAAGAAGCTGGACTCTTACTGTTAACTAGACAATTTCACGGCACAACCAACAACCTCTGACACAAGCACGCGGGTATTAAGTGTTTCTGGTGACTATTTGAGCATGGACTTCATATTGCGTCAGAATGGATGAGTCACAGAACAATTGTGTGTGTGTATCCAGAAATCCTTGATATTTTGCTACTAATCTAAACCATAGATAATGTTCAAATTATTTATGTCGAGCAACCCACCCAGAAGCAAACAAGGATCAAAATTAGGTAACAATGACAATCCACATCATCAACAAGACAGCAATACCAACAAAACATATAGTAAACCAACAGGCAATGTTTTGTTAAGGGTGTTTTTTAATACAAAAAGTGTAGTGGGACCCCACTTGTGTTTTAGAGGGTTATTAGGTAGCGAATGTAGAAGAGGAACATTTGATATTTTCAAAATGTTGGTTAAAGTGTGATAAAAAATAAAACAAAAGATATAGATAAGATATTATGCATAAGGTACATGTGCAGGTACGCCATGCTTAAACTGTAAAATGTATACACAACAACGTATTTGTTAGTATGTCACAGTATATATACATAAACATATTTGTTAGCTTGGATTTCAATGATTCAATGTAAAGAGAGAAGTCAACTCAGACACCCAAAAGGATCAGGCATATTTACACTACCCATATGTAGAGATCGATGGTTTTTATGCTTGTGTATATGTATTTATATTGTAAATTACACTTTAACCCAATATTTTTGGAAAATATCATTTTTACACCCAAAAAAAAGTTAGAAACAGTTACTGACCCCCCCCCCCCCCCCACCAAAAAAAAAACCGACCGTGTCCCCCACAAAAAAAAAAATATATATATATATGGGACACGTCACATGGCGTGTCCCATACGTATCCCGCCGTGTCCCCACCGTGTCCCCGTGCTGGACACGTCAATACGTTGACCTCTAGGAGAGTCGGTGCTTCATAGCATTCAACAAACCTATCTGGTTAGAATTAATATAATGTAAGACATGTCCAGTTGATGGGATCTCCCTTGGCCTTATTTATGCCGGTTGCACTCCCATGGTGCTTTTTCCACACAATTTTACTCAACAGACAAAATGAGAAGAAAGAAAACGTACGCAAGCCGTGTCGATCAAAATGCAAGCATAAATGTAGGTGTTGCTGACCCAAACCAGTTTCTATCAAAGCACTAATTCGCAGGTGATTTTGTTGCAACTTTTAAGTCTAATTGTGGTGGCAAGAGATTTGACGTTTCAACTGTAGCATTTATTTGTGCCACTTTTGAAGGAGAATCCCCCAAGTAGGTACAATCCAGCCATGTTTCGCCTAAAGCTTCACCTGCAGCTCCCATGAAGGTTAGCATGTTGGGGAAGACGACTCTGTCCAACCATTAAGTTTTGGATCTGATCAGTTCAGCTGTTTGAATGAGGCTTCTCTTTCCACAGAGAGAATAATGCACGTTGTATGCAACCTATGGTTAATGAAACTCCTGGAATTTCGGAGTGCTCACCTTTCGGAGGGGACCCCAAGTAGAATATTGCAAAATCACAAAATAAGATAAAGAAACTGCAGTGCCAAATGAGATAGCAATGGCAGGGTCTAGAGGAAAGAGCACTTGACTTCTAATGAAGATAAACCACCTCAGAGTTGAGACAAAGAATGTTGAGATATGCGGTTGTTATGCATTGCTTATTCTAATACTCAAATTGACAAGAGGTCCTACATGCTAGTCCCATCGCAATCTGGTTGTAACATTTTGTGCCTATCTTGCACAATAGGTAACATCACCAGTGAAGCAAAATTAACTCTCAAAGCATTGAAACAGCCCTTAAACCCTCTAATGATGGGCTAAAATTAAAACATCTCATAACACTCACCACTATAGTTCACTTCTATGGTTTTACTTGGTATAATTAGCTTTGCAGCGCATTTCAACGTTTCTGTATTAAGCATACTCTTATCATTACTTTACATCACTATATATCCTTGACATCCCACACAGTTTTTTCCTAATCCTATCCGAGCATAAAATTCAAAACAACTAGTTGAACCAATGTTCTAGGACTGCACCCTAGCCTCTAATAAGGAACCGTTATTCCTCAAATTTCAAAAGGAGTAGATTAATAGGAGGCCACAACCAATGGAATGTGATCAATGGGGAATTCCTAAAGGGATTAGAAATTGGAAAACCAACTGGAAACAAGCTTCTCTATGATGTCAATTCACTCAAGTACTGATTAGAAGCCAAGCATAATATATTAATTCCACGCTAACAATAAGTTGTAAATCAGTCAAATAAAGAGAATGTTTTACCCCAAGCAACGGTGCACTCCTCGCTGGTCGCACTAGCTTGATTAGCTTGGCATTCAATGCCTAAACAAACCAAAAACGCATTAGAATCACTCCACATATACCTCACTCTTCAAATACAAATACAAAACAGTTAAGAAAATAACAATCAAGAGAACTCACAGAGATCCATGATATGGTTCCTACAAATCGCACAGTTGTCCACAACGATATCTACACCAATCGATCCACATATCAAATTAGAAACGGTAAACATATACACGAGCACGAAAATTTAGTAGATAAGGATTAGGGTTAGGGTTAAAGATACCCCAAGCCCAGAGAGCGACGGCATTCCACTTTTTGATTTCGAAGCGCTTAGGTTTCTTCGATGAGGGTCCAGGGACGCTTGATCCCTCACCGGCTGGAACCATGGCGACGTCAGTGTCCATTGTTGTCTGATGAAATCTCTGGGACAACTGAGAAAAAGTGGAGAGAGAGTCTCGAGTGTGTCCTGCACAGTAAAAAGGGTGTGAGAGAGAAGTACGGAAAACTGCCTTTAGTTTATGTAGGATGTTGATAGCGTCCCCACAGTTTAGATTGTTTCAAATTGAACATCCGGGATTCATCTTTGTTCTAGTAAAGTCCCTTCATGTCTTTCTTTACGACTGTTCGGACTTTGGAACTTCAGGAAAAGAAAGGAAAAGGAAAAAGAAAAAAAAAAAAAAAAGGAAAGGAAGAGAAAAGTGCGGAGGAAAATTCACCTTGCTTGATTTTTGTTTTGTTCGTATTTTCTTTCCTTTTTCTTGTCAAATCAAAAAGAGAAAATTGTTTTGAAATGAAAACATCTCATGTGACTCACGTGACCAATTGTTTAGGAAATTTGAGAATAGGAAGGTATCAGTAAGAGATTCGAGGAAGAATTCAAGGTTAATTTTGGACAAAATTACTTGGTACTATTATCACAGCCTTTGGTTCGATTTCTTTTTGTTTGACATATTTGGGCAATTATTCAACAACTTTTTTTTGTTATTTTTTTTTTTTCACATTCGCGTCTAATTTTTCTGAATTTATAATTCCTTTTGAAATAAAAAAAAATTGTGACCAAAAGCCCTTAAAATTGACTAAAAACCAAAAGAGTTCAAAGAAGTACTTGTATTAATTATTTAATGTGTATAAATTTGTTTAATATAAACTTCATTAATTTGTAATGTTGTAACTAACGCGTTAAAAATAAGTATCCCGCCTATCTTATTCCTCTATACCAACCTGACCTTCATTTTGTGCAGATACGGTGCTTCCAACAACAACATTGATTAATCCCCCACCCCCACCATGTGGAACGTGCACCTCAAATATTACTCCTATTAGTATATATTCTCCATAAACACCCCAACCAAACCATCATCATCTGTTTCATTAGACTCCTCCCTCCTTCCTTTCCTAGCTAGCTAGCTCCAATTAATCTCTCTCTCTCCTCCTTCACCTCATGATGGTCATGGACCCAAATCACAAAACCCTCAACCAAGACCTAACCCACCTGTACAAGACCCAAATATTATGTCCCTCCACCCCAACTACCTACTTGTCCTACAGCGGCCGCGGAATCCCCCTCCGGAGGCGGAAACTACCCTCGGTCCGCCTGGGAGGGAAGAAGTCCCGGCGGCGGGGACTCTTCATTGTGAGGCTATTCCGGCGAGCTCGGGTGCGGTGGCAGAAGATCAAGTACATGTGCACGCTGAAGAAGCTGAAGCATTACTATAGGTGTTTGATAAGAGAGATCATCGAAGCCAGTGCTGCGATGGAGCTTGTGCAGCAGAGGGTTCTGTTGGATCCCTCCTTTGCAATTCCTGTTTTAGGCATTTCATACAACAGCTTCCCCCACGCCTATGCTCCCTGATCCATCCATATATACCCCTACCCCTGCCTCACCTTTTGTAATAGTAATAATTATAAAAAAATAAAAAATACTAAAAACTTTTGGTTTATTGCATGTAATGCTTATGCATTGATAGTAGATGAATTTTTTGTTTTCGAAAGATGCATGGTTGAGAGTAGTAAAACTTTGTTTGCTTTCCGGCCGGGAAAATAATCACCGTAAGAAATAAATAAAAAATTACTCCAGTAATTTTGCATGTATATCATATGGATTTTGAGTAGATCATGAGGTCCCTTATACCGTGCCAAGCAAGGTTTTGCTTTTTTCGCAACAAGATATATAAGCATTAGGAAAGTTAGCAGTAAGAGTATAACATGAGTTTTGAATCTTTTTCGTGATCTCAAAAACTCCCAACCTAAATCTCTTCGAAATAAAGAGTGTGTTTGGTAGCCAGTTAAGTGGATTGTAGATTATAAACTTTTAGCAGCTTATATATGACAAGAATTTGTAAACGTGTTTCAATTGTATGTGCAAAATCAATTTTCTTTGAAGAGTACGTACTTGTGTAGTGAAAATAAACTTAATTATAATCCAAATTTATAACTCCTCCATAGCTGCTGTTTTTTGTGTTCTGCACTTCTTTCGGTTTATTTCTGATAATTAATGCACATTTTGGTCCCATAATAATCAGTTCCAAACAGCCGAAATTTTAAAATGCAAAATGGGTAAATGGGGAGGCCAAACAGGCCCCAAGGAGTACAAATCGGTTGAGGTCAAAGCTGATCGAAGCACGTACATGCCATGTGTGAGCTAGCATCGAATACAAGTTACAAAGGCTACCTTACCTATAAACATTGAATTAAGAGATCGATATATATTAAAGGCATCTTCTGGTAGTAGTACTCCATTTGTTTATAGGAATCTACTACTTGGGGAATAATGATCTTCACATGGAAACGACTCATAATTGCGAAGCACAACTACTACTGCACAAGTCTCAAAATTAAGTTTTGTACTATTCCCACCGTCAGAATTTGTTGGTCCGTTTTGGGGATCCGAACTTTTTTTTCCATTACTTTCGGTTACACGTTCTTATATGATTCTTCATTATCTCAATCAGTGGAGGGCGATGAATTTGTACACAGAGGGACACGAACCAAGTGTATTTTTCTAGAGTAACAAAAATTATTCAATACTCTTAATTTCATCACAGCACTCTGCAGATCTGAGCCGTTCATTGTCAAGAAAAATCAAAGTCATTGATTGCCGAAATTAGTGACTCGGATGCCGCACTATAGAGGTGCCTTTCAAGTTTCAAACACCCCTGGATTGTGTTCAATTGGAGGATGAAATCAGTACTGTTCATTCCCCTTCTGTATATATAGGGAGGACTTGAAGGGTTTTTTTTTTTTTTTGTGTAAAAAAGGTTTGTTCGTACATCATTTTCCTAGTCACTTGAAAATGAAATCAAATTAATATACATATAGAAAGTCAGATAATCATGAGAAAGAGTGTCTGCCATCTTTTTGAACTGAACCCGATAGAAACCAACTCATAATACTCCAAAGTTCCCATATTTGTTTCATTTAAAATACTACTCCCCCCTGTCCTATTTTGTCATTTTCCAAAATCGTGTTACCCACTAAAAAAACTAAGCAATTTCGTGTATTGTTTTTGCCTTTCTTTCACCAATTTAAAGATCTCAAATAGTTTTAAAATTGGTGCCAAAATTTTGAAAACAATGCACGAAATTGCTTCATTTTTTGCTTCAAAAATTGACATTATTTTTGAAAAAGACAAATAATTTGGGACGAAGGAAATACGATCATCTTTACTCACGCGAAGAAATTAAGGCATGTTCGTACAATCGCTGCTTATGACCGTAAATTTCAGATCACCAACAAGTGACTTTCAACCACTAATTAAATAATTGAAGTTTCTCGCTAAATATTTGTGTCCAAGTTTCCATCAGCTCAATAGGAAATCGGTAAATCCTCTCTCCATTTATCCAGTTGTTGGTTCAAAATAAAAAACTTGATAAATCGATTGAGCATTTTTCGATATTGGATTGAACTAATTTGGTTAAGGCACCTGTAAACATTATATCAAATCGAGCTCCGATCATCCGTTTGAGACCTGAAATGGTCCCAAACCAACGGATTTGTACATGTTTTGTACAAAAGTTTATGTACGCCTAGTACTATATATCCTTTTAAACTGCCAACTCCAAAACCTAAGAATACACAGATTTCTTAAATAAATAAAAAAACCCGAAATTGCTAGGGTCACACCCTTTCAACCACACCGTCATACAAAGCGTTTCCCGTGACACTGGGCCTACTACTTAATTCTCTGAAAAAGAAGAAAAAAAAAACCTCTCAAAATCTCTCTCTAGTCCATCCCCCCAACCCCCCTTTCTCCCTTCTCTCTCCTAGATCCCTCTCTACCCGCCTCTCCCCACCACCCACCACCACCACTCTCTCTCTCTCTCTCTCCCTCTCCGCCTCTTCTCAACTCCCCCACTATCCAGCCCTAAATCTACTCTCCTCCATCGCAAAAAACCTAGGGCGATATGTTCTTTCAAAATGGGGAATACGCACGATATGGGGCAAGGGTTGTTTATACTTCAGTACTAGCAACAAATCGTTTTCATTTTCTGCACGATCTATTTTTAAAAAATCACATTGACTTTTCATTTGTTCGCTTTTCAGTTCATGAAAGGATAATGTTAGAAATTTGCAAGAATAAAGACAAATAAAGAAGTGCAGGTGATGTTTGGGGAGTCCAATAAATCAATTATCTTATTCTTCTCAATTGTCTAGGTGACAGGTAGCTATATAATTTGAACTTTTAAGCTGACCCAATTGATTTATTAGTGTTTGGCTAAGTTCATATAAATTAGTATTTGTTCGATTCTTGACCACTACCAACCCTACAAATTAAACGAGCGTGAACATTATTTACTTTGTGTGATGTTACACCTGATTACACTTTGATGGTCAGATTCGTTTATTTCGTAGAGCTTGATCTTTACAAGGCAATCAAATCCCATGTCGGCAACAAGTTATATATCAATCGCTACGTAGTGGTTTTTCGGTCTTCTGGTACCGCTACACCCCGTTGTACCAGGCGCTCCCCAAAATTCACATGCGTATAGGCCAATTCTCGCTAGGTGTCAGTTTTTATCCAGTTTTTTCGCCCGCTACATGGCTGCTACGGCCGCTACACAACCACAACGGGCTACGGCTGGTTTTGACTCTAATTTTTTTTTATTTTTAAAATTACTATTTTGTCACCTTGTTCCTGCTATCATTTGATACTCCCGCTACTGCTACACCGTTCCGCTACCGCTATTCAAAACCTTGCATGTCGGTAAGTATTTGTTCAGATCACATTTATTTTGGTTCAAAGGTAAAGTTTACATTAATTTTAGAACAAGAATTATATGCTTTGATCAAGCACCGATATCCAATTGATTTGGGTTTTTTTTTTTTTATAGGCAAAATAGATAGACAACCAAGTCTTTCTATAATGATTTGATTTATTTATCGAAAAGTTCAGTGCAGTGTTGTGTTCACATTCACACACACACACAGTTGTATTTACCTACCTGTTATTCATAGTAAATGCATGAGTACAAATTACTGTACAAGTTAGTTCATCCCTCAAAAGATGTGCATATATATGTTCTATTGGCCTAAATATAAGCCCCGAAACCAAAGCACACAAATATGCTGTTGGATTCTCCATGAAAATATTATTAATATGATAATAGCACCAATCCAGTGCTAAGCACGAGAATTCGATCAAAATAAATACTAGTACAATAATTTCAAATGCATATTCAGTTGATTTTTAAGACATATGTTGTTCAAATAAGAGTTACTAGATTATAATGAATGAGAGGATTATGAAAACGTAAAAAAAATAATAATAATAATAATTAATTACCGTCTACTCACCCTGTTCCATGCATCACAAATGTAAGTAATGAAAGATATTTAGACCACTCAAAAATAGGCATTGGTATATTTGCGATCGAAGACAACACACACATATATATGGGCGAAGCTCTAGATAAACTTGTACAACAAAAAAGAAACTCAGCGTAACAAAATTCTATTCAGCTACAAATAGCGGTAGATTTTGTCCAAACCAAAAAAGAGTAAATTAAAGACAAGATTTATGGGATTCACGTATTTTTTATTTATTTTATTCATCTACAAATATGTGATTAAAATTTTTGGTTATTATGGGATTCACGTATTTTTTTATTTATGGTCCAAGTTTTGGTTTCTTATTAGTGACTATTTTATATATGGTTATCGACTAATTTTCTTAAATTTGTCAGCCAATCTCAATGAGAAACATTTTAAAAAAAATCAAAATAAGTTTAATAAATATACTAAAATGCTCTTTCAACTTGTAAAGAATTGAAAAATATTGTTACTTTAGACTAACTCGCAAATAATGCACCAACGTTACAAAGTCTAAGAAAGTTGAAATTCTTGAATTTTTTTAGGGGCACTTAAATAATCATCCTTTTAGTCACTTTAAATTAGAAAATCATCCTGAGCCTATTTGGGGGTTATGTTTTCATCCCAGATTAAAAAAAAACCCAAAATGCCCTTTATATATATAATTATAACATATTAAGGGATTGAAGACTAACTTAAAAGTTGCATATATAGAGCGGTAGGTAGTGGACCATTTTCTAAATTTTGGGGTCCAGTGCTATAACTATGGAGATATTTAGGGAAATAAAATCCCCAAATTTCGGTTTAAACTTGAAACACATGCATTTGAAACCCTTATTTATGCAATTGCCTCACTGGTCCCCGTCCACTATACTCCATCCTTTAACTGATGTAGATCATCGTCCTCCAATTCATTGTTGTCGATCACCGTTCTCCTTCCTCTTGCCATCGATCACCGTCCTCCACGACTGTCATCCATTGACGTCTTCCATTTCCATTGACCATCGTTGGGCCAAGTATCAAACTCAGTTAACTTGCTTAATTTCCAGAAAAAAGTCAATCATCGGCTAGAAACGAGGGTATACAATGGCGCGATTTCATAAGTGTCTTGGATTATACCATAATCTAAATTTTTTTCCCGTTATTGTACTATTGTTTGTGTGGCTATATTTTTTTCATGTTACTGTTTTAACGTCCACCATCCTCCATTGCTATTATGATTTTCATCATGCTTGGTAGTTGAATAACCACAACCGCAGTTCGATCAATTATTTTTTGTAGTTGTTCTCAAATGTGGTTCGATTTTTCATTTTGATGATGGATCGAGAAGACTCGAAAATGGAGTTGGGCTGCTTTTTAGGTGACAACAAGCAATAGGAAGACCCAACGGTGCCCGGGAATCGAGTGCGAGCATCAAGTTTTCTAATGTATTTCATGTCATATCAATTTAGTCTACCAAAATTTTCGTGTTGCTTGTCATCAGAACTTTGCTCATTATGTTCCTCTTCTTCTTCTTCCTCTCTCTGTGAATTTTTTTGATAAAAATCATATGTATCCTATCGAGTTTTAGTATTTTTACCATAATCATTTAAATATCTTGTGGTCGTCTATTTTACCATGATTCAAGAGTTCAAGTTATAGTAACTAGTTGTAACAAATTTACCAAATTTACTGTTCTAGGGTTGAATTTTGCCACGATAAATTAAAAAATATTGAGGCCATATTTTTCACCATTTTCGAAGCTTGTAAATCAACAAATATTACTCTGGTATGTTTTACCATTTTGGTTAGTTTGGATTTTGATGTTTGGATTTACTATGTTGAATAATTTATTTTTTTTACCATAATTCAATGCAACCATGTTAAAATGATGGAGATCATGAGCCAGTAATCATGGTAAAAATGAAAAACAAAACATAAAATATGGTAAAATCAAGTAATCATGATAAAAATCAAAATAATGGATATCATGAGCCAATAATCATGGTAAAAATTAAGTACAACGCATAAAATATGGTAAAATTTGATTGCAACGACACTTATGATAAGATATCATAAAATAATTTAAAAATCTGGAATTCAGTTTTTACCATGGTACTTACATATTACATATTTTTACCATGATTACTGTGACCGTTCGTAAGACACCTTCTAACTTATATATTATTTGGTTTTTACCATGATACTTACATATTTTTAAGTTTTTTACCATGATTATTGTGTAATGATCTCTACCATTTTGATACGTTATAACAATATCCCATATTTAGTGATGTGTTTAAAATTCATAATTTTCAAATTTCATCCGTTTGAATTAGGATGGATTTTTTGATTTTTTGATTTTTTTTGTTTCAAATTTCATTTGTTTAAGATGGAAACCAAATCAATGGGATTTTGGTTGCTTTGAATGTTTAAATTTTTTGAAGATATATCCAATCCCACTAATTTAGGATGACAATATACACATACATATGGATATCTCATTAAAAGGGTAAGATAGAGAATTTACACTTTGAGAGGATGAAAAACATAACTCCATAAAACAGGGGGATGAAAATCTAAATAGTATCCAAAAAACGGATGATTATTTAATTACCTCATTTTTCTATTGCTTATATTATATAACGAGCACAAATAAAATAGTATTCTATTATTGTGTAATGTTGATACTAAAATAATGTGTGTTAATATTAGAGCATGTGAGGTCAATGCAATCAACTCTATATGGGTATTTTAGTATTTTACTCATCAAAGCTACCTATTTTAACGACAATGGAGTTATGTTTATATTAGTTTGTAAAATAAGGAACGTTATGTTTATATTAGTTTGTAAAATAAGGAACGCGACTATAATTTTTAGAACTAGAGTGCAGGTTAGTGTATTTATCAAAAACCTCAAGGGAGGTCAGTCTAATTTTTCTTTAAAGAAAAACATCAAATATCTTCGGGTATCCCCAATGGGAAAATGGATTACCAAAATTTCCAAGTTGAATGCCTCGCCGTTGTACGTTGTAAAATCGCGTCGCAAGGCAAAACCCAATGGGTGACATGTGGACAGGCCGTACCTCAGCCGAGTGCTTTGCCGTTGTACATCCGTGCCACGCGATCACACCGAATCTTTCCGTATGACATCCCGCCAGAATACTACGTTGTCGAACCAAATAGGCAAATACGACTGTGCCATGTGGCAAGTCCAACGTGACCGTGCCCCATGGCAGGACCATGGCTGGTGCCATGTGATTAATCTGGACAGGTGGATGCTGACATTTTTATGTTTCATGAAGTGTTGGTTTATTTTTCTTTTATTTAATTTTTTTTTTTTGAACTGGACATGAAGACATGAAGTGTTGTGTGCGGCCAGACCCGATTACCTCGGCCGCCAATTATTCTTAGGCCTTTGACCCTCCTGGTCGCCAATGGGATTTGGTCAGCTGGTGAATTGGGCCCACGTCGAGTTGGGCTTGGCTGCCCAACCCGAATGACCAACCCATCATCAAGCCCACTACAGAAAATAATATCAAAATTTAAGCTGCAACTGAAGCTCCAAATTTGTTTTTGATAATTAGTCACACTCCCCTTCTTTAGAGCATCACCAATGACACACTCAAATGTAAATACTTAAATGTTGCCAGATCACATTTTGAGTATTAATTTAATGAATTTATAAAGTTAGCAATGTGAAGCTCTACAATGGTTCATTTTTTCCCATAATCAAAAAAAGGAAAAGTTTTGAGTATCCAAGTTTGATTATTGCAAAAATGTTTGTAGAAATTTGAGTATCCAAATGCCAAAATTTGAGTATTCATAAAAAATATTGCTAACTTTGAGTATTTATCCAAATGTCATTGTGAGCCTTTTTTGAGTATCCGAATACCAAAATTTGAATATTTTTCTTTTGAGTATGCCATCAGAGATACTCTTATAAGTTATAACCACACTCCCTTTTTTTTTTTGTCACCTTATAATGCTAATTTACAACATAACCTTTTGCTTGTATATTCTTCCATTATTGGAAGGGCAATAATGTAAAACCATGTCACAAGAAGACGAAAAATAAAAAGGAGTGGTTATAAAGAAAGAGAAACGTGAAAATCACTACCATAGCAATTTCCCATTCGCTGGTAACACTATTGGAACGTGGAAACAAACTATTAAAGCGGCTGTCCCACGGCCACAAAGCATTTCCTCCCACGACAGTTACTTGTCTGTCAGTTAACACTACACATATAATGCCTATGTATATGAGAAATAGTTGTAAACATGAAAGAAAATCCATAAAGTGCATCTGACGGGTGAGATTTATCCGGTACACTGTTTAAATGGTGTATCGGATGAATTTCACCCGTTAGATACACTTTATGGGTTGTTTTCTGGGTTTCTTTTCATGTTTCCTATCAGGCCTCCATGTATATGTATATTGCACAGTAGGAGTATTACGAAAAAATGAAAAATCATTTTTATTTTATTTTATTTTAATCTAGCTTCAAATAAATTGACAATGAAGTTCGATATCCTTGTGGGGTAGGATAGAAGGTTATATACCTGCAGTTCTTGTTCATTACTCCTATAATAAGTATTTTTAATGCATTTCGTAATAATCTGAAGAGTAATGTTGCGTGTACACAGGCAGAGATCGATGCACAGGTCTAGGCATAAATTTGTCCAACTTACCCGATGCACACAGGTCTCACACGATAGAAGTGAGACTCACACACATCAAACGACTCCGAACACGTTCGGCCTGTGTCCATGTTTAGCAATCTTGTATTCCCAAGCATTATCGAGACTCAAATGAATGCTTGGACTGAAGCTGAAACATGTAAAACAAGCTTTCACGATGTGGCAAGAGTTCAAAAAACAGAGGACCAATTTTTGTCGCTGCCAAATTGAATGGAATCAATTATTTGGATCAAGATGGATGGCTTGGCTTTGTTTTTTGGCGAATAAGTCATCAGATCCAGTGGCAACGGTTCCTGTGAATCTGCATCTACTGCCGGAGGTTCTAGTTTTATCTCCTATAATGGAGATTTTTGTTCCCTGCGTAACACTTTCTCTACCCTCTGTAGGTAATATCTTCATGTACTCGGTTGGATTATTTCAATCCATATGGATAACCCTGAAAGTTGTGGACTGTTTTTCTCACCCGAAGACTCCTGATTAAAGGTTTGTAGCCCGTTAGACAGATTTTGAATTATATATATATATATATATATATATATTTGCATATGTGTTTCATGGTATTTACTCCAAGTGATTGGACGGTGATGGACTGTGAACAAATCTAATAAGTGGGCTTTGTCAAATCCGTTCGGGCTCCACCATAAGGTGAGTCGGTATGACTGTGGTCAGACCTGAAAAATCAGTGAGGGGCGTTGTTCCACCTCTCATAAAAAGTACTCCAGTATGAACAATGCTCAAAAAATAGGAGAAGTGAATAATTTCTCCGACTGACACTCTCTAGTCTCTATGTGCATACGGTGGTTCGGGTTGATAACGAACCTGACTATTTGAGTTTAAACTCGTGTTTCTTTGTTTAAAACTCGTTAGATGGATTTGTTGGATAAAAAAATCAAATTTGAACATTAATTTTATCATTCGTCTTTCTAAGTTTCAAACCAAATCTGAACAAATTACTACTTGGCTCGTTCAACTTGTGATTAGTTTAATTAAAACTCTTGTTTGGGATCTTTTTTTCTAGCATTGTTCATATTTGGCAAAAAACTACTCCCTCCGACCGGATTTGTTGGTCCGTTTTGGGGATTCCAACTTTTTTTCCATTACATTTTGAGTTTGTTAATTTCCTATTTTATCCTCAATCCCTCCATTTAATACTCCCTTCATTCCAATTTGATAGTTCACTACGAAACTACGTGCAATTTTCAAACTAAAAAATAATGTAGTTGCAAAAATTATTTTTTTATCAATATGGATCTTGTTTGATAGATCTCATTGAGAACTTTAATATGGTGCAAAAAAAAAAATTCAAAAATGTAACCACGTTTAAAAAAAAAAATAGTTTTTGTGTTGTTATTTTATGTTTTAGAAAAGGGGCAAAAAAGTAAATTTATCATACTTTATGCTTTGACTTTTGAAAGTGGACAAACATTTTAGGACTTGAAAAAGTATGTTTGTGGACTAACAAATCCGGACGGAGGGAGTATTTTCTTTTTGTGAAAAAGAGAGGCTGTAATTGGAAGAGTCACATATTTGGCAAAAAGATATAAAGAAGTCATATTAGAATGACGAAAATCTTTTTGCACTGGTCCTATTTGACCTCGTTTGATTCGCAGGCTACAATAGACGGATTGATAGTCCTGGAATTTTGTAGTCCTGGACTAACCGGGTCTACCTCTAAGAGCATCACCAACGTTAATAAGCATTATGACTAGTCAAAGTAAGTACAAATTTTAATTTGCCGCCGATCACTTTTTTAGGATTGTATTACACTTCAACTAGCCTTTTTGCCTAGTCAAAGTGTAAAAGTAGAAACAATACCACACGTCAGTGGGGTGACTAAGGACATGGCATTTCTCATTGGATAAATAAATTTGCCTAGCTCATATTGGAGAACAAGGCAAAATAACTAGTCATTTGAAGAACATGTTTGGATTGAAGAGAGCATGTAAGAATATATAATTGGGTTTTGTTAACATGTGCCCCCTAGGCACATGATAAGGTTCATTAAATGAGCCTAATTAAACCTTTGTTTGTATGAAAAATCTAAGTTTTAAACACACGCACAAACTCTTTTACTACTTTTTACATGGGAAATCTAAATATAGCAATTACTTTTATTGTTTTTTACAAAACTAGGTTTAGTTAGACTCATTAAATGAAGCTTATCATGTGCCTAGGGGGCACATATTAACAAAACACTATATAATTTGTGGAGTGTGTTTCATGGACAAAAATGATTCTGACACAAACTTTGTGCCACAACCAACCACAACCCCACTCACATGGGGTGCGGGACCCACACCCCATGTGAGTGGGGTTGTGGCACAAAGTTTGTGTCACTATCATTATTCTTTCGTGCGTGCGGAACCCACATCCCATGTGAGTGGAGTTGTGGTTGATTGTGGCACAAAGTTTGTGTCGCTATCATTATTCTTTCGTGGACGGTGCTGGGTTAGGCAGACGTCCAATTTTTCCAGTCAATAAATACTAATCTGAAACGGTGACTTCGAGTCAATATTTGGACTTTTCGTAAGCTGACCGATCAAAAGTCTTTATCGGAAAAATCAAAACACTTTGGCAAATCGCTGCTGATCCATGGGCTTACGACATAGGTACATGACATGACACAGCCCATTGTTTTTGTTTTAAGAAATTTCATACTCATGCCGACATATGTGCACAGTTAGGAAAGGACTGCGCGTGCGGGACACAGTACCGCGTGGTGGAGAAGCTTCCCTTTGCCTATAAAAGGGAAGCTCCCTCGCCAAACAAAAGGTTCTTCTTTTCTCACTCTCAAAAAGCATACCTCTTTTCATATTTTTCCAGCCATATCTTTCATCGCCGGTGACTTACTAGATCGTTGGAATGCCTTCTCGGACCACCACCGTCCGGGCGAGGCGCTAACGCGGGTGCTACTTGTGCAGGTTGACCCTTCAGGCGAGCCTACAAGACCTCAAGCCATCTTTACCCTTCTCCTCACCCTTCTTACCAGTTACGTAAAGATCAAAGAGGTTCATCGGAGAAGCGAGCCCCACACCAACCAAGATTAACGAAACAAATTGTCAAAGTGTACAAGTGTGAAGCATATCTCACGGTGATTGAAATATGAATGCACGCGTTTTCTCCTTTGATTTTCGATTGTATTGTATTACACCTATTGGGTTGTCTTTTTTTCTTTTTATGAGAGAAAGGGATCGAGTAAGATGATAATTCCACTTAACTCACTCAACTAATTACAGTGCTTATTAATTATTAGGACAAACCCAAACTTCCAATGTAGAAAGCCAATTCTCGATAGATTTAAAAGAGTCAGGCGAACTCCTCAACTCATTTCTCCCTGGATGCCCAAGTAACTTGTGATGATGACATAGGCCGCAGATTTCTTGGTTGAGCACCAATTTTGCCCTCGTCTGAGCTAAGCTGCTAGCTGTACATTGTAAAAGACTTGGTATTTAAAGTTGAAGTAATAATACAGACGTTTAGCTAAGATTCTGGCCATGAGTTTGGCTGACATCACACAAGGATGATACGTGTTAAGAATTTTTCTACCTAATCTTGGTGTCGAGAGTTGACTAAATAAGTTCACCTTTCTCTAATTAATTTTCAAATATAAATAGGCGAGTTCCATTTAATTGTTTTATTATTTGTTTTGGTAATTTTTTTCTAAAATCCTATGCTTATAATTTTTTTTTTCAATTTGCGGTCAATTTTGTAGTAATACATTTTTTGATTCCTCTCGTTGATGCGAACTACTGATTCCAAATATTAAGAAAATAAATCTTAACATAAATTACGAAAAGTTTAAAAATAATCAGAAAATATATTAGCCAAAAATTTAGTG
This sequence comes from Vaccinium vitis-idaea, assembly GCA_963854785.1. Taxonomy (NCBI): domain Eukaryota; kingdom Viridiplantae; phylum Streptophyta; class Magnoliopsida; order Ericales; family Ericaceae; genus Vaccinium; species Vaccinium vitis-idaea. The sequence goes on from OY978221.1 coordinate 510,454, forward strand.
GAAGCTAACCCAAAAAATTTCTCCTCTCACATGGCTTGATTCGTAAATATGAATGAGAAGTTTAATGTCTAATAATATCCCTCTTTGTTTCCTAATCTAGTTGTTCGGATGTTATCCATATATTATTAGAACTAAGTTGTCTATTGTCGTGGCATGCAAGATATGATGATCAGATGAAATTAAAATACTAGGGCCGGCTCACGGCAGAAGTCAATGAAGCTACCGCTACGGCCCCTCTGAAAAATGTAAAAAATAGGCCCCCCCAAACATGTAAGCCTCCTATATATTTTAATGGTTGTTTATTTTTTCATGACTATGTGTTTAAATTTGTACAATGATTAATATTTTATAATGTTTTTTTTTATGTATATATGTGTTGAAAAAATTTATTATGCAAAATACATAGAGGGCCTTATCTAATGAGTCCGTTTTAGGCCTCCAAAATTAATGAGCCGGCACTGTAGAATACTAGCTAGGTAGATGATAGTATTGCACTTTGAAAAAAATCAAGAGGAGAAAGACTAGTTTATTTGACAACCTCATATGGAAACGGTCAATATCTAACTATATACGACACTCCATACGAATGGAAATACTGATTGACATATGGTCGATGTTCAAACTAATATAATTAGGAGACAGGCTTGCAATTTGACTTATGGTCATAAACTTGTATTAGTATGTTCCTTGGTTGGCAATTAGGAATTTACTTTGTCGAGAAGTTGCTGCGACAAAGGGGAGTTATAGTAATTATTTTTTTATCTGAAAAATTATTTACTGTAATATATAAAAGAAATTCGATAAGAGTACATAAAATAGGAAAAGGGGAATTCAATGAGAAAAAAATTAAAAAGAAACCAAACTGAGAAAACCACCCAAAATAGCCATCCGTCGACCTCAGCCTCTCCGCCATCATTGGTTAGGTAGAGAACCACGTCATGCCACTGCCACAGCCCACCATCTTCATCGATATGGGAGAGATCTAGCCATGCCACCGCCGCAAACCCCATAAACAATAAGGCTGACGCCGAACAAAAATCGGTGCGCTACCTGTCAAATTAACCCAATGCCAATTATTTTTAAGAGAAAAAAAAAAAGAACTTTATTCTTTGAAAATAAATTTCAAAGATTAAAAGAATCCAAAACCAAAAGCCCAAAGACAAATTAAGGATCAATCATCATGCTGAGAAGCCAAAATATTAACCATTTCATCATGCTCGGCTTCCGCAATCATAATTTTAAGAACGAGCAAATCGGTAAATAACGGACATTCATCACGAGGCCAACCAGCGGAGTTTGGATTAAATTTTTTTAGACTTCTCTGTCTCAATACTCCTACTTTATACTGTAACAAAATTATTGTCTATCCTTCCTCTAGCTTCTGAACATCCACCGTTCATAGAGGGATGGATGGGCGGATTCAGTCTAGACACAGTGGGGTTACTTGACCTCCCGGAAAAAAAAAATCGCTTTTTTGTGTATTTTATATTTTCTTTACTCTTTTTACAAGTTCAAAATTAACTAACACTAACAAGAAAAAAAAAATTATATACTCTTTTTCGAATTAAATAATAAAAATAGGAGCGAGCTCGGGGGCCTTCAAACATCTAAGATCTTGAAGTAGTGACCCCTCTAGAAGAAATTTCTAGATCCGTCATTAATGGGATCCGACAATTTGTTGGAAGGAAACGATATAATAAGTCAACAATTCTTAATTATTTGGAGTCCTATATGATTCGCACCCCACTTCTTAAGAAAAAAAATTTGTTCACCCTCACCTCACTAAAAAAAGAGGGTGAACAAACCTCATAAAAACCTATTCCAAGTCATTCCATGTCATTTTATAATTATATATACATAAGGCCTAAGGGATCAGAATAGTACACGCGACTAATAAAGAATTGATTCGTCTAGTCAACCTAATGGGCAAGTTTATATACTCCAGTAGACTGATAAATATTACTTTGACTTTGTTTGGCATCTATAAAAGATTGTCATTTGCTTGAATTTGTTTCAGTTTCTTTGATATAAAATTTTAAATTTTTGGGTTGGAAGTTTGGTCTAAAGAAAAAGTAGTAAATAAGAAAACCAAAATAATTCTGTTGCTTCTTCTTTTATTTATTTATTTATTTATGATTTTAGTGATATTTTTAAAACTAGGTCAATATCTGTACTTTATAGATACGTATTATAATATTTTAAAAAGTTTTGGTGAAATTTTTTTTGAAAATGAACTCTCAGTAAAGGAAATTCCAAACAATGTTCTTTAGAGGTAATGAAAAAAAACCGTAGAATCAAAATGTCCAATTTGCTTATATTGAGAAATATATCGTACATCAAAAGCCATAACAATGAGAAAACAAAACTTCTTGTGGTGGCAAAGTAACCTAGGTAGTTATGGCATAAAATCCAATCAAATTGTTATTTCATTATGTAACCAAATTAGCATAGTCGACCATAATTAATTCGTCGGGAGAGTTAATTAGGCATCCTGTACAAAAAAGATCATTATGATTCCATCCTATGAGATTTGAGTACTTATGATTTCATCCTGAAATTCAAATAAACCCCAAAATACCCTTTCTCACTCCAAATTTTCCTAATATTCTCTTCTACTTTTCCTAATAATTCTCTCTCATTATTTCCTAACATTTCTCTCTCCTAAACTTTCCTAATTTATCTCAATCTCTCTCTCCTATATTGAAATACTCTATCTCTTTCCTTGTCTTATAATTTTCTCTCCTAATCTTCTCAAACCTAAAATCTCATAAAAAAATAAAATAATCATGATATTTTGTCCTAAAAACACAAGTTATGGGATATTGATTTCATGCAACTTTTGTAGTGATTCACCATGTTTTTTTTATTTATCATGATAGGTAGATTAATGCACCACAAAAAAATCATGAAATATATGGTAAAATAATGCACCACAAAACCACAACCCAAGCCAAAACTATAAAAAAAAACATGGTTGATTAATGCACCATAAAACCACATGAATAACATGGTTAAATCATGTGTTGATTTATCATGTTTACTTTGTCGAATCACGGAAGTACCGAAGTGGTAAACCAATAAATTATTTTTTATTGTATCAATTCACCCAATATGGAAAACCAATAAACCATGTTCATGTGTCATTTATTTCATACAGTGAACATGGTTTATTGATTTATCATTTTTACAGTACCAAATCACCAAAATGGTAAACAATAAATCATATTGATTGTTAGATATTTGAAATCAACCTTGGAACACAGATGTTCCTCCAAACAACACCAGTCTTGAATCGGAAAAAAAAAACTCCATTAACAAGATCTGGAACCCACAACCATCATACAAAAAAAAAAAAAGGGGACACATACTGCACCATTTTTCTTGTCATTGATTGCTAACTCCGCCGCATAGGAACGGAGTATGATCGTGTGGAGACCGACCACTTCTTACTCGTTTGGAACCGAGACCTTTGAATCTCCTTCGCCGCCTGAATTTTCAATTTTGGTTCATCCAATTGGAGGAGATGGAACATGTCGGTTGATGGCGGAGATCCCTCGTAGCACATCTATGTCGTGGGAGTGGGTTGATAATGGCGAATCACAATTGAGAAGTAATATTACTGATCAAAAAATAATGGAAGTAGTGTGTGTGTGTGTGTGTGTGTGAGAGAGAGAGAGAGAGAAATCAAATGGCGTGAATTAATGAGATTAAATTAGATTGATGAGTAACAGAATCCCATCTATTTAGGAATGTGATGATAATCCCCGAAAATTTGGTAATAAGATACAACTAATAATTATAAGGGTGTATATTATGGAAACCATAATAGTGGTTCTGTAAAACTAATTATAGAAATGCATAGGGGAATGAATATACTGTGGTTGTGCGGCATATATGTACCCTCTCGGAGTGGGAAGTTGAAGTGCACTGCCAACCATAGTAACGCTTCGAAGAATTACATGCCACAGATCATGGAATGTTTCAAAATTTTGTAACTAAAACTAATTATAGAAATAAAATTACAAGTACAATACTAACAATGGAATTAATAAGGGCACAATGATCCAATTTCAAATTTCGAGATGGAATCATAAAGATTCAAATCTCATAGGATGGAATCATAACGATAATATTAGTATAGGATGCCTAATTAAAATTCTCAATTTAAATCTTCAAAAACTTGCAAACTTGACAACTGTCGATTTTACGATCAAATAACGTATGCACAAATTACAAGTCAATTGATTTCGGAACTATTATAATTTGGACAACATTCAATTTTATAATTATTTTATTTGTGTCATTTTAGAACCGTCTGAGCTTCAACATTTTTTGTGACAAGGTATAGTCGTTTATGGTCTAAGTTATGTCAAATAATCCTTTTTCTTTGCTGGAATCACATATATACCCTTGATTAAATGTTTTTCCCTCTTTTTTTTCTTTTTTTCTTTTTGGCTTTTAAATAGCTTCAACTGTATTTTCACGCTCCATTCCACAAACCAAACTAAATTTAATCAATCAGTGGAACTGGCTTAAGTTAAATTTTGGAGTTAATGTGTTATGAGAGAGTGACCTCTATTGTAAAACAAAAATAAGTCAGTTTTAAATTGAAAGATGTCTTCAACATGCTCAATTTTGATCCAACATACATCATGCCATGAGTGGCCATCTACATGGCTTTATTACATTTAACGAAAGAGTCCTGCTAACTTCCACCCAATGGGTGAAGGAAAATATGTATATAATGACAAAATAATTCAAATATCAATACAAGTTTCAAGAATATTAATATATATATATATATTTATATTTATATCTATACGTTTTTTACTTACTATTATCTTTCACCCTTTGGGTGTAGACTAGCATTTTCCTTAACAAAACAGGGGCAGGCACCAATATCTTATCCCAATAAAATAAATCTGCCTCTTTTAGATTCCGAATCGGAAACTTTCAATGGACTTTTGTTGGCTTTTCACTTGTATGCTCCCTTTGTCTCCCACTATCAAATCCCAAAAGATAAAAAACATTTAATAGACCTTTTTCTTCTTTGTCTTTTCGAACCATTTTCATGAAATTTCATTTTACATTTTTTGTGATGATTTGGTAAGTGCTCGAAAAAGTTACAGATGGATTTGCAATTGTTGTATTGTGGTTCATTAAATTTTGAGGTAGTTAGAGAAAGTTAAATGGAAAGATATCGAAATCTTTGTAGATATATTTAGCTTTAAATTAGTTTGTATTTTCTGTTTTGGTTTTTGCTTCAGCAATAAATAGAAATTTATTAACGGAAAAGGTTTGACAACTACTTTTTTGTTTTCTTACCAAAAGGACACTGGAGGTATGGAAATTAACCAAATGGGAATGTGATCCTCTCCGGTCCTTCCCAAGTTCGTTTTGATACTGAGACCATGATTATATTAGACCTTGTCAAGAACATTAGGCACGTTGAAACTCATGTTAATCTCATATAATTTGGTATATTTTCGAAACACATTTATCTCAGGATAAAGGGTTTAAAATATTGCAATGTTGAGATAATATTTTGAGAACACATCAAATGATATCCGAATAGCATGATTTTTTTACGTGTCTAATGTTCTCGATGAGATATAAATATCAACGGTCTTGATCATCAAAACGGATGTGAAAAAGGTCCGGAAATGAGTCGGACGGGATTGTCCAGTCTCCTCTCCATTCCCAACTAATGCTGAGATAATGTTTCGAGAACACATCAAACGAATTTTGAGTAGCATAATTTTTGGCGTGTCTAATGTTCTCCACGAGGTTTAAAATATCAACAGTCTTGATTATCAAACGGATCCAGAAAGGGTCCAGAAATGGCTGAAACGGGACTAAAATTATAACAACCTTCTCTAGGCGGGTCCTGTAAGGGCCAATCACCCATATGTGTTTATCGCCTTAACAACAAATAACCTAAACATTCAGGCCAGTGATTACGTCCATCACTTCCGACAACTCCACCCCTACCTCCCGTCTTTCTAATTATTCACTTTGACATGCCTCACTATTTGACATCCAGTTCCTCTTGCGACGACTGTCCTTGATCGCCTCCTTTGCACAATTGCACATGCTTTCTTTCTTTTTTTTGGTACGTTTGCACATGCTTTCAACAAAAATAAATTGCACATCTTTGCGTCTCAACAGAATTATCTTATTTTTTACAGAACATAAATAAAAAAATAAAAACTAAAACCTTATAGCTTTACCAAAAAGACCCTTAGGGCATCTACAATGGACTCTTAAAATGGCTCCCAAGTGAGGCTCCTAAAATTTAGCAAGCCATTTGATCAATTATGGTTTTCAATGGGCTCCCAATACAAGCTCCCAATGGTGGCTCTTAAGCAAGGTTCCTAACCCATTAGCTAAATCTAACTAGCCTTGTAGCTAGCTCCAAGTGAGACTCAAGCCCTTTTAATCATTTTTTTATGGGACCCACACTTTTTTGATTACTTTCTTCACAAAATAGAAATTTTCTTTGTTAGTCCATTGGGTGCACGTATGCTCTCTATATTTAGCAAACTCTAGGAGTGTCAAATAGACCCCAATTAGGCTTATGTGTACACCTTTGGAGTCAACATAGGAGCCATTTTTAGGGAGCCCACTGTGGATGTCATTAGCAACATTCTTCTTTTGTCTCTCCAAACAATATCCCAAATACAATCTTAGGGGTGGTTTGGGTTAAAAGTGGATTATGGTTTTTTGGTTTTTTCGTTTCGTCTTTATTCAAATTTTTTTTGCATTTGTTAGTTTCGGGTCAAGATTTTGTGGTTTTTGGATTCCTCTCGTCTACAGATCGAGTCAATTAAAGGGCAAGATAACTCTCAGATTTCTGAGGTAGTTAGAGAGCAGTAAATGGAAACATATGGAAATCTTTGTAGAGAAATTTTAGCTATTAATTAGTTTAGTAAACGACACGGGAATGAACAACATACAATTACAAGTATCTCTAGGCAATCGTGTGAAGACCAATATTGACCCGTAGATTAATATCGTTCCAAAGGACTAGGCTTCACATTCTTGCACGTCCATCGACTTCCTCTCCTCATTCGTCCACGACTTCCGGCAACTCTACCCCTAGCTCCCGTCTATCCGTTTATGCACTCCGACGAAACCTCACCTTTCAACCTCAAGTTCTCTCCTACGACGAACTTGTTTGTTTGTCACCTCCTGACAAGCTTACAACCGAAATACATTCTATATATACTTGTGCACTAGATAATTTTTTTTTAGCGTTTCAAAATTAAACGATACCATTTATCCTATTTTCGTATTATAGAAAAGTTTAAAAACTAAAACATCATAATAATGTTACCAAAATGACCCTCAAATAGAGTCTCCTCTCTCTTAGGGCTTGTTTGGTCTCCTATAGATTTTAGGTGTATTTTATGAAGGAGGTGATAAAATGGAGTTGTTTTTCCAAATGATAAAATGTAAAAGTTTTCCTATAGACTTTACTATTTTAGGTCATAGAATCACTTTTACATTTTATAAATTGAGATTGGAGTATGATAAAATATGAGATTTTATTGAAAAAAATGTGTAGGAGAACAAGCCCTTAAACACTCACTCAATGTCCCACACGCCATCCTATTACAAAAAGTCTACTAAACAGTGGCTTTAATATAGTAGTACTACTATGTGAAAACAAGGACATACACGTCCCACCAAACAAAATATACAATTCAATTTCCACCCGCACCCCTCGCTTTCTATTTAGCTTCCGCTACCGCTACCGCGTATTTACTCGGAAACCACGAACTCGTTTCATTGACTCAGCAGCCCCAATAAATCTATGTGCGACCCGCTCGTGTCAAAGATTTAAAACGTGTGGACGGCAATTTTAGTATCATTTTCGCTAAAAACTCAATTAAAATTTGTACTACTCCTCGCTACCAAACACCTTTGGACCTTTTTCCTCTTTACTTTCTGCGAGTATATATAATGTAAACCCTTCTCTCCCATTTCATAAGGAAAATTGAAAACCATAAGCCTCTCTCTCTCTCTCACCCAAACAAAAGAGCACACCTGATTTTCATTCTGGTTAAAGAAATCATCATGGGTTATGGTTTAATTGAGAGATCATTATATGTGGTGGGTACATCAAAAGTTCATCCAATTTATCAGAATAAAAACCAGTTTTGCTGGGTTAGCTCAGTATCGGAGAAAAGAAAGGTGGGTTTGAGGAGAAAAGCTGTGGGGGTAAAGCCAGTGGTGGCGGCGATAAGTGATAATTTCGTGAAAGCATTAGTGCAGCCGGAAAAACCAGCAGCTGCGAAACTCAAGGTTAGAGGGGTGGTTACTGTGAGGAACAAGAACAAGGAAGATTTGACTGAGACCCTTGTTAAGCATTTTGATGCTTTCACTGATAAGATTGTTGGAAGGAATGTGGTGTTAGAGCTTATTAGCAGCACTGAAATTGATCCAAGTATGTCTTTTTTTCCCTAATTTCCAATTCTGCGTTCCCTCTTCTAATCAATTCAATTTCAACCCCCTTTCCTGTGTGTGTGTGTGTGTGTGTGTGTGTGTGTTCTGTTTTTTGCATAAAAAATTGAGTCAATTGGTGATTAATAGGCGTATTTTGATACAGAAACAAAAGCTGGAAAGAAAAGCAAACCGGCAGCGCTAAAGGACTGGTCGGAGAAATCAAATCTGAAAACAGAGAGGGTAAATTACGTAACCGAGTTCACAGTGGACTCAAATTTTGGAAACCCAGGTGCAATCACAATTACAAACAAGCATCAAAAGGAGTTCTTTTTGGAAAGCATTACAATTGAAGGATTTCCATGCGGTCCGCTTCATTTCCCCTGCAATTCCTGGGTCCAGTCTAATAAAGATCATCCTGCTAAAAGGATATTCTTCTCAAATCAGGTAAAGTGAAAGCAAAAAAAGAGACATTTTTCTTATTGGTGCCTTTTGATTTTTATTGTTTGATTTTTTCCAACACTTGAGACTTCCACGGCAATGGCAGACTGGCAACGGAAAAAGTTCGTGTTATTAAATAATGTTTCTATTTTGTTAAGTCGTAGGAGTAATATTCAATTCGAAATTCTACGGTCAAAATCCTATGTTTTCTTTTCAGCATCCCTTCTTGAATTTTCCACTCATCTTAGGTAGTCCTTTCAGAGGTGTTCCACTCTGAATTTTCCACTCAAGTTTGGTAGTCCTTTCAGAGGTGTTCCACTACGAGTATTTTTTTTGGCTTTTCACGACTTTTTTTGTAATGTATTGTAAGAGAATGAAAATCACAATAAGCTGATTTTTTAGCTTTTTAAGTTAGTGGAATTAAGAAGTTCAATAACGGTTTTCCACGGCTTTTTTGACTCTTCACGGCTTTTCATTTTTGTTATGTCAACAGTTTCAAGATGGGATGGAATCATCCGGCCCTTGGTCCGTAATTTCATCCGTCCCTCCGTCCATACTTGCATTTGCACATAATTTTCACTTCTGTTAGGAAAGTCAATAATCATGGGTCTCTTTCATTCACAAAGAACATATCATTGGCCTGTTTTCTGGATTGGAGTTCCATTTGTACTTGATGAGTTTTGTTTCATCATGGAAAGTAATCTGATGAGTGCTTGTATTTGAACAGCCATATCTGCCTCATGAGACACCAGCAGGATTGAGAGCATTGAGAGAGGAGGAGCTGAAAGATTTGAGGGGTGATGGGCAAGGAGTTAGAAAATTATCCGATAGGGCATACGATTTTGATGTGTACAACGATTTGGGAAACCCCGATAGAGGAATTGATTTCGCCCGACCCACTCTCGGAGGTCAAAAGATCCCTTATCCTAGACGCTGCCGCACTGGACGTCTCCCAACCGATACAGGTCAGTCAGTCAATCAGAATTTTTTTCATGCAGGAATAATTTTTGCATCTAATGTTACTTTTCGGGTACGTTACAAAGTTTCATGACTAAATTGCCATTTACTTGATTGTGTTCTACAGATATGAATGCAGAGAGCCGTGTGGAGAAGCCGCATCCAACGTACGTACCCAGAGATGAGCAATTTGAGGAGACAAAAAGGATCACATTCTCTAATGGGAGGATACAGGGAGTGCTTCATAACCTGTTACCATCCCTAATGGCCAATATCTCGGCCAACAATCAGGACTTCAGGGGTTTTTCAGACATCGATAGCCTCTACAGTGAAGGACTCCTCCTCAAACTAGGGCTTGAAGATGAAGTGTTGAAGAAATTGCCACTCCCTAAGGTAGTTGGCATGATCAAAGAGTCTAGCCAAGGCGACCTTCTTAAATATAACACTCCCAAGATACTTTCAAGTAAGCATGCACTTTCCTGTTTTTTTTTTTCTTTCTTTAAACACCAAAATCTGTTCGTTTTTAAGTAAAAATGACTCTGATTATGTTGGTGAGATAGTAATTTTGGTTACTAACATGTGAATATGTGCTTCCGACAGAGGATAGGTTTGCATGGCTTAGAGACGATGAATTCGCCCGACAAGTGATAGCAGGGGTTAACCCTGTTGCCATAGAGAGGCTTCAGGTGTTCCCACCAGTGAGCAAACTTGATCCAGAAATCTATGGTCCACAAGAATCTGCACTCAAGGAAGAACACATCTTGGGCCACCTCAATGGCATGACCGTCCAACAGGTACTGAATTCTTCTTTATCAACCACATGATTAATAAACCAAGATCGAACTGAATATCAGAGTAGTCCGTAGGCAGTGTTTTCTAGTGCTAAATTATTTACTAGTGTCTTCTAACAAGGGTGGGTCATCACTGCAATTTCCTTCTTTTTCCAGGCACTGGACGCAAATAAGCTATACATAGTGGACCACCATGACATTTACCTTCCATTTATCGATCGCATAAACGCCCTGGACGGCCGCAAAACTTATGCGACTCGCACAGTATTTTTCTTGAGCCCATTGGGCACCCTCAAGCCCATAGCAATCGAGCTTAGCCTACCACAAGCCGGACCCTCTACCCGTTCGAAGAAGCGCGTGGTCACACCACCCGTCGACGCCACCACCAGCTGGATGTGGCAACTTGCCAAAACCCACGTCTGCTCCAATGACGCAGGCGTTCACCAGCTCGTTAACCACTGGTAAGCCTCATATATCCCTTCACTATTAGTCTCGTAAAGAACAAGCCTTTGTAAGATGAACACATATGCTAAACTGGCTCTCCGTTACTACAATTGACACAGGTTGCGAACCCATGCGAGTACAGAACCATTTATATTGTCAGCGCACAGGCAATTGAGCGCGATGCACCCCATATTTAAGCTTCTGGACCCGCACATGAGATACACGCTACAGGTCAACGCTCAGGCCCGCCAAACCCTAATAAACGCAGATGGCGTGATCGAGTCTTGCTTCACTCCTGGCCGCTACTGTATGGAGATGAGTGCTGCTGTTTACAAGAACTTCTGGCGCTTTGATCTTGAAGGTTTACCTGCTGATCTCATCAGAAGGTAAGAAACAAGAAAAATGATACACGATACGTATCCCGATTTCAAAACCTTGAATTAGCAAAAGCATGATTACTGTAGACCACTTGTCGTTTTGAATTGTTGCAAAACCAAACTAATGAACGTTTTTATCTTGAATCAGGGGCATGGCAGTACCGGACCCAACCCAACCACACGGACTAAAGCTCCTAATCGAGGACTACCCATACGCATCAGACGGTCTCATGATCTGGTCCGCAATTGAGAATTGGGTCCGAACGTATGTGACCCATTACTACCCAGACTCGGCCCAAATCTGCAACGACAGAGAGCTACAAGCATGGTACGCCGAGTCCATCAATGTGGGCCATGCAGACCTCCGTCACGAGGCCTGGTGGCCCACACTGGCCACACCCGAGGACCTCGCCTCGATTCTAACCACCATTGTTTGGCTGGCATCAGCCCAACATGCCGCTCTCAACTTCGGCCAGTACCCATACGGGGGATACGTGCCCAATCGGCCTCCTTTAATGCGACGGTTGATTCCCGAGGAGGGCGATCCCGAGTACAAAAATTTCATAGCGGACCCACAGAAGTACTTCCTCTCGTCAATGCCGAGTTTATTGCAAGCAACGAAGTATATGGCGGTTGTGGACGCGCTCTCCACTCACTCGCCGGATGAGGAATACATCGGGGAGCGAAACCAGCCGTCCATTTGGACGGGTGATACAGAGATCGTGGAGGAATTTTACGGGTTTGCGGCCGAGATCGGACGGGTGGAAAAAGAGATTGAGAAAAGGAACAGTGATCCAACGCTGAGGAATAGGTGTGGGGCCGGGGTTTTACCATATGAGCTACTTGCGCCTAGTTCGGAGCCCGGGGTTACTTGTAGAGGTGTGCCCAATAGTGTGTCGATATGAGCCCAATATAAGGCCCATATTGGTTTTAACTCTAGTTTCTTTTGGGCAGTTTAGTTGGATGTATGTCGCAGCTTAATGTAATTGCAAGAAAATGATCCCTATTAAGAGTTGTATATCCGTGCATAGAAATATAGAAGTAACTAGAAAAATGGTTGAGTGTATTCACTCAGACCAAATTAATTTCAATAAAGCTACTCTTTTCCCATGCATTTTGTGTAATTTGAAACTCGAAACTACTTTTGTTATTGTATGATTCTCTTCCTCCAAAATGGTCGTTGAGTATCAAACTCGTGTGTTATGCTCGTTAAAAGTTGATACCAGTTTGAAATAATGCGTACGCATTTGAATACAATTCTTACTCTCTTTAAGTTTTTTTTTTTTTAAAGAAAATCTCACAAACAACTTGCTACGCCGTTTATTTGCTTTTCTTTGTTCTACTACAAATTTAGCTCGTCAATTGTGAGCAAATTATAAAAGTTTGTGGAAGATAGATCCTCAAATTACATATCGGAGACACGGGAGAGATGGTACATAAACAAACTAAATACTCAAGTTAAAGTTCATGTTCATGTTAGTTTGTTTAAATCTTGTTCAAAATTGATTCTTAACACAACACAAATTAGTTGAGGTTGAACGGGTTTTTTAAGGTCGTTAAACCTTAATAAGGACACTAGACTCACAACATAATATTTCAAAACTTAGGGGTATAAGTTGGCATTTCCATCCCTTACCTAAATCTTAGGTTAAATTCAATTAGGTGATGGTGTGGGAGAGGGGGTGAATAAGCTTGTTATTTTGTTGCAATTAGGTGTGAATAAGCTTTGGGAGATCACCTCAATTGATACGGGTTCCTCCGCAGAAGTTTTTCTAATAACTATGGTTGCGACTCTTTCCGGCAGCTTCTCTACTGATTTTAGAGCTCTGTAGTTGGTTTTAGCCATCCAGTTGCACGACGCCTAACCGTGCCGCGGAGCTCGACTATAGGTGTGTGATAGGCACCTGGTTTGGATCGATCAGATCCTGTTTGACTCTACATCAAGCATGCAGTCACTGGACAGTGGACCACTGGATGTATTCTTAAATCTTTTCGGTGGTTCATATGCCCTAATTGCGTGTTGGGAGAGCGAATTCGTGGAACTACCGTGACAACAACATCTCAGCTTCATAATTGATCGCGAACATTTGACAGCCGGAGTAATTTCTCGTTGGATATGTATCATTCATTTGTTTTGGTTCTGTCTATATTCTTCTCGTCCATATGTTGTTTTTATTTTATATTGTCTTTATATCCGATAGTTTGTAACATCATTTTTCATTGAATGAAATTCTCTCTATTGGCTAAAAAATAATAATAAATATGAGTCTGATAAAAAAAAATCAAATTTGAATAAAAAACACTAAAAACCTCTCTCCACTTTTTCACCAAATTCGATATTAACAACAATACCTTAATGAGGCTTTCACTTGCCTAGATTTATTTTTCTCCATTAGAGTGCTCCATACCAAATTAAGGGGGTGTTCCAGTTCCACTAACAAAAACTTTTTTTTTTCTTTCAAAAAACGAGACAGGTCATTTGATCGTGTCGTGCCGAGTCAAAAATAAATATTTAAAAATTAGGAATTAACTTTTATTCCGGAGAATAGCGATTAAGTCTGAGTGTCGATCCACGAGGACAAATTGGCTGAGTTGCGTTAACTCCAATTAACTTCTAATTTAATTCGGTAAAAAATTGTTTGATTGGG